>JAQPPZ010017182.1:0-552831 GCA_028583015.1 Wollemia nobilis | reverse complement strand
GTTTAAAAACCCTTAATTAATTTTAATAAATTAAGAATAAAAAAGGTTTAAAAACCTTTAAGTATTTTTAATAAATTAAAAATAATTTCTCCCTTAATTAATTAAATAATTAATTAATTAAAACCTTGAAGGGTTTTAAATAATAATTAAATAATAAAGAGAACCTCCATTGGTTTTAATAAAAACCATTTAACTTGGTTTTAATAAAAACCCTATCCAAAAACCTTATCCAATGGAATCTCTCTGGATTCTCTTAAGAATATTCTATTGGAATCTTTCACCTTTGAAGCCAACACATCCTCTTAACATTAATGCCATTTCCTTTTGACATCAATGACAACTCATAGACAAGGAGCTTGGATCTCAAACCCAAAATTGCCAACAAATGGATTTCCCTAACATTTGAGGGGAGTAAAAAATTATAATGGATTTTATAGGGATATTCAAGAAAAAATATAGTAGAAAGAGGCAAAGAAATTCTTCCTACAAATGTATACTAGTGAAATTATCATTAGAGATTTGGGAACATGCTTATTCCATTGGGAGATCACCATTCAAAGTATTTCATTGGGATATCACCATTCAAAGCATTGGGAGATCTATTATTTAATATCTTTCCTGAAGAACATAAGATTTACTGAGGAGGGGGGTGAACAGTATAAGATAAAACTTTTTACTTTTCAATAAAAATGATAACAATAATATCAAAGCAGTGCATAATGCACACATCATCACACACATGAGAGACATGATTTAACATGGTTCATCCAATTGGGCTACTCCACAGAGAAAAATATTTCTTTTAAATTTTTCTCAATGAATCTTTTGGGAATCAAATCCCTATTATAATGTTTATAGACCTTTGTCCAAAGGAGAAACCAATCCCCTATACTCAAGTTTGTGGATTTATATCCATAGGAGACCTCTATTCCTTCTACTATGGTTTGTGGATCTCTTTCCATAGTAGAACTCTATCCCCTCTACTCTAGTTTGTGGATCTCTCTCCACTAGATAACTCTATATCCTCTTCTTTGCTCAACTCTTATCAAATATTCTGATAAATCTACTTCAAACCTACTCACAATTCTACCTCTAACCTATTCACAAGTCTGATCTAATCTACTTATAACATTGTCCTAAAAGTGCTCTCTATCTCTGCTTAATTTTACTCTAATACATGCTCAAAAACTGCTCAGAACACATGCTCAAAACTGCTCACAACACATGCACAAAAAGATTTCATAAGGATGAAAAATATTATCTTCAAATCTAGTACAAGTAGTTCTCAAATTCTAGCACAAATGTCTCAATTCCTTTTAAAAATGGAAGCACATTTGTTCTCAAAATCTATCTCAAATATTTCTAAAACCATTCAACAATGAAGTACAAGCCCTAATACAATTATTTTTACTTTCTCTCAACAATTGATGCACATGTAGGTCTCAAACCCTAACTCAAATATTTTCAAAAATGCTTACCAAACAACCCTTTTAACTCCACCTTATATTTCAAAAACATTCACTCAACAAAATACTTTAAACAAGGAATGATGTGCCCATACCTCTTAATTGCTCTTATGGAAATATATCTTCAAAAATCTATCTCACAAACAATTGATCTTTATAGTACCACTTAAATATTTAGATATCAAAATATTTTCTCAAAACATCCACATGAATTTTCTTCTCAAAAGATATTTCACCATACAAAAATTACTATAAAATATCCATCCATTATAACACCTTATTACTCCTATTATTGCATGCAAAATATATCCTGTTTTTTTTCCTTAATGCTTTTTCAAAAATAAAATATATAAGGCACTCTTTGTAATTTATGTTTGCAAAAATAAAACTCTTAAAACAACTCCTTACACACAAAGCTTTAAGACTTCGTAACCTTATTACTCCCTAATTTTAAACACAAAGCTTCAATCCTTATAACTCCTAATAGAAAAAATCATGCATCATTAATTTCAACTCTTATGGCACTCTAAACAACTCCTAACCCTTATGTCTCCCTAATAGCAACCAAAACTTTATTAAAAATAATCCTTATGACTCCCAAATATTAAACAAACACTATATAAAAATTTTGCCCTTACCAAAATGCTATCGTGAGGTTTCAAACATGCAAATTGATGGAGCCCATGCTCTAGCACGTGCTAGAGTACTGCATGGGCTAACTGCCCACACAAAACATCAAGGTACTTATCTTTCCCTTAACCTGCCACCGTCGAATGAACTGCCGCTGTACAAAACAAAATGTAAACAACTTATCACTGCTACGTCTCGAACACGAGATCTCCTCCATGCTACTCCCTATGCAGGGTCCGCCTGCCAACTGAGCTACATGCTTGGTTGGAACCAAAGGCCTGTGCTCTCCTTATTAACTTCCATGCGCTATCCAAAAAAGGGAAAAATATGCATCCTTTTTCCTTGTGATTCCTTGCTTGAAGATCGTGTGCTGCAATTTGCAAAGTATTTTGATGCCTAGGAATTTCAAATGCCAAATATTAATATTTCTCACACACCATACCAAATGATTTTAGGTTCCAATTTAAATATGCATTTTGACTTTGGAAGACGATGTCGGTGCTTGCCACCTTAGGAGAATATTTAAATTTTGGCACCCATTTTAAATTTAAATAATATTATTATAATATTTAAACTTTTAATTTAAGTATTATAATTAATCCTTTTAACCCTTTATATTTTGCCTTGGAAACTTGCTCAACTTTCATTTAATTGAAACATTTTCAAAGGAGCTTGTCTACCTTGTCTTCCTTTTTAAATGAAGGTATTTTCCTTGCATTTTAATATTTCAGCCTAGAAAATTATTTTCAATCATTTTACTTTTCACATCAATCCTTTGACATCAATGAAAACGAATTAATCAAAATTTCCAACATTTCCTCTCCTATTGACATTTCTTTCAAGATTTGTTTTTGAATTTTGCACTATAAAATCATTTTTGCACTATCCCAACATTTTTTCACTGCTAGAGATTTTTTGTGTTACCAAAGTATTTTTGCACTATGAGAGCATTTCTATGGCCCCATAGCATTTTTACAGGATCTTTGAAATATGTGTAAAGTTTCCATATTTGTTCCATCCTCAATCCAAAATAAGTAGTTTCTAATTTGTTAACAATATTTACAACATTAAATAGGCTTGAATAGTTTCATGAAATTTTAAAAATTATAAATGCTATATATTTTAGATAGATGCGATTTGATCTTATTAATTAAGTTATTCTAAAAATTCCTCATGTATTTTTTTAGAAAAAGGTAGATGTGATCAAATATTATATCACATTCATTATTTGTTTGTATTTTGGCAATAAAGAGAAAAGAGGCTTGTAATCTATATTATTATTTTTTATTTTCATGATATTTACTTTGGAAATTAAAAGAAACAAAAAGAGAAAAAAAGGAATAACATAAAGTGTTACATTATTGCTCACAATTAAAAAAAGAGGTATCTTAAGCTTAGGAGTTTTACTACACTTATTGTTGGCTTCTAAGCCTTTACTACCAAAAAATACCTCATAGTATTACATATATATCAAGTATGAAATAGCCACAATATTAAAGGTCAAATATAATATTAAAATGAGCAAAACTATATGACAAAATTAATATGTATATAAAGGCTTGTAATAAATAAAATAATATTAATTTATATGCATAAATATAAATATAAATAGCTTGAATCATTGATGTACTATGAATGAAGAAAACTTATAATATTTGTTGCTCAAAATGTATACAACCTTTATTACTCTCATTATCTTTTGTTACACTTTGATACTCTTTGTTATTTTTCATTGTTTTATTCCTATGGAGCATTATCTCCATAATATGGTTGTAGTAATATGACTCTTTAGATACTTGAATATTTCTCTCCATTGACTCTTGACTTCTCATCTTACCACTTGTATACAAGATTAACACTTGAATCCACAATGCTTGGACATATGTGCATGAATCTTCCACTCCTAATCTAGGATAGTTGTGCACATTGTCACATTACATATTGTAGTCTGAGATATAAGACACTTGTGCATATTCTCTCTTACATGATACTTCTACCATTATTTCACATTAACACTTAAATAAATGGGAAAATATAAATCATATCTAAACTATAGACTCAATCCTAATTCATTACATATTTACAATTGTACCACAAAGGTACCATGGGGGTACATTACCATGTTCCAAATAATGTAATATATCTCATCACTTCCCTGTATTATATTATATGGTTATTGAAGACTTTAGTATTCAATAATTATCTTGTGTTTGTCTTCAATATTCAAATGATATTTGTATTATTCATAATTTTCCTTTTTTATTCTAATTTTTTTATATCTTTATCTAAATATTTAGTGTATGATTATTCTTTGAATTTGGATCTAGTTTTCTCTTATTAATATTTGGTTGTGATGTTATTTATAGTGTAATTTCTAAACATTGGTTTAGTAAACCATCACAATAGTAGAGCTTTTATTTGAATGATTCCTCATGAAAATAACATAAGCTTCATTCAAGTTGTATATGTAGTATTTTGATTCTTGTATTATTTTGAAAAATCTCAAAGATAAAAAATGACAAATATATCATTAAGTATTGGTCTAATGAAAATATAATGGTGTTCTGTGAATTCCACCATTTTTTATTTTTTTCATGAAGATAACTTCTAAGTGTTGCAAAGTTTCCATATTTTGCATCTTTGAAAAATAATGACAAATTTTCTTTTGAGTCATTTTCATTTGCTTATTTCCATGAAAATAAGATATTAAGTTTTGAGAATAAAACTTTATTTGCTTATCATTTATTCACTATATTCATTGATTGGATTTCTAATAATTTCTTACTTGACATGAAACAATTCAATAATTTATTTTCTTTAAAGTAGTAATCCTTATAACTCCAAAATTACTAATATAAATTTTGCAAATTTTAGATTTTTTTAATCCTTTCAATTCAAAAGAAATTTATATTTGAAATGTTAAATTTGCAAAATTCCAATTAAAAATTCCTTCAAAATTTTTAAATTTCAAAAGCTTTTCTTCTTTCAAATAACTCCACTCTAGAAATTTCAAAAATCTAAAAGACCCTTTTAACTCCAATATTTTAATCTTAAAAAAATATTAATCTCTAACAATCCTTATCACTCCAACATTAAATTATTTTAAAAAAAATTCTAATCAATAATGCTTAACCCTTATTACTCCATCTATAAAATCATTCAAATAATACTTTAGAATATTTCCCTCCAAATATTAATTGAATGCTATAAAAATATAAAGTAACGTTGTAACCATAACAAATGATGTGTTGAATATTGAAGTTGATTTCCAATGTAATTAGTGTTGTATCACCTTCCTTCAGTTCCTTCTTAAAGTACTCTCTACACATAATGAATACCTTTGAACATGTTATCTATTGAATGTTACAAGTATTTTTATCCTTGCTAAGTGTCTATATTTATTTACCCTATGTATTTCCTCTTCAAACACCTACTCTTCTCGCATTTATTTCTCCTTTATTCTATGTTAAATATATATTCTTCAAATTTATTTCTTTCTCTTTTGTTCTGCCTTAAAGATATCTTGTTTGGGTGTATTTCTTTCTTTTTTGGTTTACCTCGAAGATCTCATTTTTATCCTTCTCTGTTCTACCTGAATGTCTTCCTTCTCTTAATTCTTATGTCAGCTTGAAGCTTTCTTTTCTTCACTACATATATCTTCATGAGGCTCTCTTTTTGTCATTGCATATGTTACCTTGAGGCTCTATTTTCTTCATTGCACTATTGTTTTTTTTATTGATAAAAATTGGTTTTTAAATGATTTCCAAACCTTTATAGAAGATGAAATACAAAATAAGGAATCAAAGTTAGAAAAACCTTAGCAAATAGACATTACAAAGAAAATAAAAAGAACTAGAGGATGGTAAATCATCAACCCCCTAAAGGAGATACTAACTATAGTAAAATGGAGGAAAAACCAACACTAGGATCATCTCAAAGTAGTAGGATGGTCCTTTTCATCACCATAAATATTTTGAGCCAAGTCAAAAGTCTTGATACCCACCTTAGGATTCTTAATTCTATTGATCACTTTCCCTACTTGAAGGAGTAAGGATGAAGCTAAACTAACAAGTTCATCCAAACTAGACATAAGTTTAGAGACATCAGCTGAGAGAATCTTAATCATGGTTCTTCTAAGGGAATAATATTTTTGGGGTTGATCTTGTGAATTTGCTTATTACAAATAAAAGGAACAGGTCTAGAAAGAACAATATCTTGGTCTAGGATGATTATGCCCTTACACTTGTCATGAGATAACTTGTTTTTGGTGGAAGAATGGCATGAGGAGGGAGATGTCTTATAAAAACCAAAAACCAACATCTTTTTATCTACCTTCCCAAAGGTAGTAGTTTCCATCTCTATTTCATAATCTATTGGCTCATTTCCCTAAGGAGATCCCAAACTAGGCACAAAAATAGAGGGATGGTCATTAGTTCTATTTATGATGGATAGGGTAAGACCTTGGGCCTAAAGTTGCATCACATATTTAAATATCATAAATTGAAGCTCCTAATGCTTTAGATATAAGGATTTCCCTCGATAACACTGGTGACATGCCCCATTGAATGAAATAAGTATTTGAGGATATAAATGAATTTGATGACCCTTAAATGATTAAGGAACATCATATGGAAAATTTGTAGAGGTGAATTAGGCATATCTATGGTAAATTATTACATCATAGGGATGAGAACCCTATCCCACAGTGTCAGAATATCCTTTATAATAACACCACTATTCTCTTTGACCAAGTGTTTACCCTTATCCCAAAAATGCCCCAACTCCATGACCCTTAAATATGTATCCCTATGAATGTTGTCACCATCATTTATCAATTTGGTAACCTTAGTGATCATTTTGATGATGATTTTGAAAGGGACCCCTCTAAGAGTCACTTTGCCATTGTCCCAAATGCACTATTGTTAACCTTAAATATCCTTTTATATTTTGTTACCAATTCTTAGACTATTGTAATCCGTAAATATCATTTTAAATGTTTTTTACCAATACTTAGACAATTGTTGAAGTGTAAATGAATTTTGATTTTCGTTAAAAACCAAATAAACTTTCCAATTTTGTATAGGTTGAGTGATAATTGAACTTTCCTTAGGGATGAGTGACTATTAGACTTCACATGAAGTCAAACATTTTTAATATTTTCTAAAGACTAGACTTCTTCTCATTTTTTCTAGAACCAAAATGGTTCCTTCATCTTGCTAAGGTTGAATGATTCAAGAATGAATATCTCATTTTTATTTTTATCATTTTCTATTGCTATAGATGATTTTAATAGAGAACTTAATGTTCTTTTGATGTTTTCAATGTGGGTTGGAGTTTCCCACTACCATTGTCCACTCTATTAATATTGGTCTCTATCATTAGTGTTGTCATTGCTATGTTGGCCACTCTATCAACATTGTTTCCTTTTGTCAATGTTGGTCACTTTCCCTTTTATTTTATATTCAACTTAATGAAGTTGAGTGATATCTTTATATTTGTCTATGCTTAGGTGAATCTAGGTGATATATTTCTCTTGAATATTCTTAGGTTAGGTTTAATGATATCTTATCCTATGATTATGCTTGGATGCGACCATGTGTCTCTTTATTTCTAGAAGACAGTGTATTCCCTTCTCAAAATTACTTGAAAATAACTTAGATATCTTCTACTCCAATAAAATTTTATTGGCTACTTATATTTTATTCCATGCTAAATTTTATCAAGGTAATGTGCTAGAATAACCACACTGTATTGGTTCCAACATTTGAAGATGCCTATTGTGGACTACAACTTTATCTTCAATATTGGCCTCTTGGGCTGAAATATTATTTTTGTCTTATATTTTTATTTTCAATACTATGTTACTCTCTAGTTGGGTTAATACATATAACTCAAATGAATTATGTATAATCACCATGAAAAATTAACTATCACTTTGTGACTCTATGAAGACATTGAAAATCATCATGAAAAACTTGTTGTTACATTATGGCTCCATAAAAATTGTGTGTGTGTGTGAGTGAGAGAGAGAGAGAGATAGAGAGAGAGAAAGAGTTATTTTAAGGGACCCAAAATATTTCTTAACATTATAATAATGCTTATCTATATTTTGTGTTTCACCTCTTATAATAATTCAAATTATTTTGCATTAAACATGATTTCCTCACATAAGTGCTATATATTTCCATCATGATAAAGTTACTTTAGATGTAAATATTACTAGATAAATCATAATACACTAGTTTTTATGATATTATGAACATTCTTAAGCTAACATTGGTTTTATTTAAATTAATATAATATCATTCCAAAATAATGGGGGTTTTATATTGGGGAAATTAGTGGCAAGAATTCTACCATTTATGTAAATATCTATACTCTAGTCCTCCATTGAAAGGATGGAAAGAATCCATTAATTAGATGTAAAATGATATTTGTAATTAAACTCTAATGTTGTGGATTAAAAACATGCTTAAAAATGTTTTGTTATAATATTATATTAATATTAACCTAGGTATATTTAAATTATAATGTTTTATCCCTTCATGTCATCTAGAAATTTTTAATTTTTATTGAGAGATTCATTCTAGTAAACATTGATTCAATATCATATTAGATTACAAAACACATCATAGATATTTAGAATTGTTTTACATTTTCAATTTTATGGATATGCCTATATCTATACCTAATAAACAATTATCTAAAATATAATCTAACTAATACAAGCATAATTCTACATAATACAAGCATCACATAATATATACTCAAAAATCTCAAACTTGTAATGTTTTTTTATTGCTTGTACACACTAATGAGTTTGTGTACTGTATTTCAAATGTATATTTTTTATTTAAACATGTTGAAATTATTCCATATTTGTGGCATGTATTATGAAGCCTTAAAATATTTTTAGAGATATCAGTGATGTTGAGAGTGTTGTACATATTATGGTTTTTATTTTTCATCTAAAGACTTTATAGTTATTTCATCTAGAATAATAGATTTTAGAGTTTTGTTAGTTTAATTGATTTTTAAATTTATTTTTATAAATTGATAGGAATTGAAAATTATGTTTATTACTTAAAAATGATTTTATCGCATATTTTTAAATGTTATACAAATGTATTTGATAATTAGACTCATGTATTGTCTTTTATAGGTATACTATATATGATAATATTACACAATGACATAGATCATGGGATAGAGTTTTTTTTGGCTTCACTGATTACTTAGTTAGAATATATTGTTAGATCTATTGTCATGACTACTTTCACACTTTTAGAATAGTATACTTCTTACTTAATTCAATAGATTATTACATTATTTAATGTTATATAATTATTAGCGAACTATTGATTATTTCACCTCATATGAGCTTAGATATTCACATCTCTAGTGAACATGAGATAAGATGAAAATACAAAGTTAAAGGTGAAACACCAAGGGCCAAAAACACCAAAAATTCTCTTGAAACTAATAGATATATTGTTGTATAAATATACATAGTGTACATAAGTTCTATTTAGTAGAATTAATATTATATTATTATGATAAAAAATTATTGCTCACTTCTATTGATTCCAACATATGGTATCAAAGTAAGGAAAGTTAAGTTGTTTTGCTCTATGTTTTTGGAGAAGGGACAACCTTGACCACTTGATTGAATGCCCTATGTATGATTTTATTATTTTTCTTGAGAAACTACTTTAGAATACAAATATTCAAAGCTAAATAAGTTTGAAGGCAACTGAAGGTCAAAGACAATTGAATTCAACCTAAGAAGATATATCTACTAATAATACTCTATTAAAATGCTATAAATGCTATAAATTTTTCATCCTATAGATAATTTTCTATATTTATTTCTACTTGAGCCACATTATTCATGTTTATGTTTTCCTATACCGATATTTCATTTTACCCAAGTCACTTATAATATTTATGTTTCCATATAACTATGCCTAAATCCAAAGAAAAATTTAAATATTATGCCCCTTAAACATAAATTAAAATTGAAAATATATGCAACAAGAAAATCCATGATTAAAAGGTGAGTGAAATGCTCATTTAAGGGTAGAGTAAAATTCAATTATTAGATGCTTTAAGACATTTGATACAAGAGAGTGAAATGCTTAGAGGAACATTCAAATTAACATGCATAATGAGACATTCAACAAGTAGTTTGAGTAAGGACCATACAAGTTGTATCCAATGCTTGGATGAAATATATAATACCTTTAAAATAAAATGGTTTCCATTTTAAGTTCTCAATTACATAGTGGAGTTTTGGTATTTCAAAGAAAAACTAAGTGTTTTACATAAAAAGATTATGAATTCAATTGACATAGACAATACTTTTGATAAAATAAATTTTGAGAAAGGAGGTAAGTTGGAAGTTTTTATTTTATTAAGTTAAAAGGTGCATAGGTACATTTTATTTTATGTGGGAAATTTATTTGAATTCATGAAGAGTGGGAAGTTGACATAAATATTTGGAAGAAAATTAAAAGTTTTTTTTTTTTTTTAAGTTAAGGGGTCCTATAGTTTGTACTGAATTTTTGTAAGGTAATATTTTTTATAAAAAGATGTATTTTTGACAGTGATTGGAACCTTATTTTCTAAAACAATTTTGCATCAAAAAAATTATACAAAAAACTTAAACATGTGTTTTGTACAATTATAGCATTTGATAGAAATAATACCTCTAATTTGTATTTAAAGGTAATATTGTCATGTTAAGTTACTATGTGTAAATATTAAACACCTACTATAAAAATGTCTAGGCATAGACCCTATAAATAATTGGGGTGAAATAAGGATAGAGATTTTTTTTTCACTCTAGTTTTACCGAAATTATTACTATAATTAGACATAAATCTTGAAATTGAGAAAATCCAAGTATATAAGGAAGCTATGCCCACATATGAGGATTTATATTTGAGAAGGTATCATTGATAGGAAGAATGTTTTAGTACTATGTTAGTACCATGCATCACTTTATTATATATACCTTAAGGTCTCTCTCGTGTACAAACATGTATATGAAGAGAACTAGCTTATTCTACATATTAATGGGTATATATGAAGAGTAGGTATATTAAAAGTTTTGGTATATAGAACTAGTGGCATATAGAAAAGAGGGTAATTTTGGAAGATATAATAAATCTTCATCGTGGCTACATCATAAAATTATTATAAAATATCAATTTCTCAAAGGTCTAAATTTTACACCATGGAACACAAAACTAAGGATAATACTAGTGTTCAAAGAACATTGAAATATAGTTAGTAGAGATGAAAATTGGAGTAAGAAGATAATAAATAAGCAAAAGTATAATGAAGGAGATTTAAGGGCACTTATGATCATATCTTTGGAATTATCAAGTAAAATATAAAAAATTATATTTAGGATATATTTTATACTATATTTAAAGGAATGAATCCAAAGTCCTTCATATTCAATCATAAATAAATACATTAAGGATCTAGGATGGAGAGAGTATAGAATAATTTCTATGAAAATTTGTATAGTTGAAGGAAAAATTGAGCACCATGGGAGCAAATATGGATAACATGTTCTTAGTGTATGTTGTACTCAGAGCTATCCTTGAATTATTTTGAGCATTGGTTATATATTTGTAAGTATAAAATTGATGTGTGACATTTGAAGAGCTAGTAAAAGTTTTTCAATAATATAAAATAAAAAATCAATTAATAAATAAGTTGTCCAATACTGTTCATATCTCCATAAAGAAACCACAAAAATATTTAAAGGGTCCTTCTACCTCCACAACATTACAAAATCAACCTCAATGGAGGAGGATGCTTTTTCATATTTGTAAAAAAAAATATGAAACCAAGTTTTGTTAATAAAATTTGATGACTCTTGGCGATCAATTTCATAGAGCTCCTAAGAGGAAACAAAAATTTAAATCACAACATCAACAAGAGAAATAGTAACAAGTATATATTGTTTATAAGGAACCTAAATCAAATTGTGAAGAGTGTAATATAACATATAAGGTACTCATAGCCAAGGAAGTGAAAAACAAGAAATAAAGGATTAAAAAATAGTCCATGAAATAAAATAAAATTCAAAAGTGTAGGTAATCAAAAACTAGTGAAAATGGATTATTTTTAAAACTTAGGTGTTGTTGACAATAGATCCTCATAAAAATGACATAATAATCTCTATTAGTGATATGATAAGAACATGTATTGTATTAGTTATTCTTCAAATCCTTTAGGTACAATGTAGAAAAAAAATAGAAATAATTAAAATGTTGAAGGAAAATCCCATAAATATAAGTGTTTATTTAGGAACAAGTGACCATGCTCAAAGGTTAGAGTCCACTTATGGTTTGGGTGACTTGAAGTCTATAATAGAAAATATGTTTTGTCATACAAGTGATCTCATAGAAGAGATAAATATTACCTATGATACCAGTTTTTCAAATATTTTTAGTAATAGTACAATTTGTGTAGAAGATGATTACATTGCCCATGATAAAAACTATATTATGAGAGTTAAAAGTTACAATGATAGTTCTAATGGTCAATATAATTATGGTGTGTGGTATTTGAATGTTGATAATGATAGTGATAGAGATTATAGTGGATATGAAAAATTTGGATTTTTTGAAAAGCATAGCAAAGTAATTGGTTTAAAACTAATGAGAAAAATAGGATATAATATAGATTTGGGAAGATATGAACAAGGTATAAAAATTTCAATAATGTTATATATAAGGCCAAATAATGAAGGCCTTGGATATGTTTTTTGTTTTTTAAGAAAAAAACCCGTTGTGGAGCTGCCTTGGTCCGAGAGACCATGAACAGGGGGTTCTACACTGTTAAAGTCACCAGGGAGTCGCACCTGATCCTTCCTGCACCAACATTATCAATTGGATTTTGGATACCTAATTCAAATTTTGGGTAGGGTGGAGATTTGAACCTGGGACCTCCCTTGGAGGATTGCCCTCTCCTCTCCAACTCATCTACAACACCTAGGTAAAACTAATTTATAATGGAAAACAACCCTTTTGGGGTGCCACTTTCAACAAGTTGGACATAGGAGAAATGGAGCCTTGTCGGCCTCTACCAAGCACATAGGACATTCATAACTATACCATATATCTGTAGGATCAAGACAAGGGCAATAGAACATGGGTCAGCATCTACCAGCACCTAGGGCATTTACCACTGCACCACAACAAGTAGATAGTCCTTGGATATGTTGATCAAGAAAAAATTCATGACAATAAATTTGTGAAAAATGAATCATATGTAAAGAATAAAGCTCCTAGGATAAAATATTGTTTTCATTATAGGAAATCCATATATTTGATAGCTATATGATGTAACATTCATCCATGTCATATTTGTGAAGGTAATAATCATTCTAAAATAAAGAATTGATACAAAGATAAAGTGAATGGTAAAATATATATGATTTATAGATGGATGAATGTATCATTATGGGATAAAGCAATAAATTTTAAATGTGTTCTATAGAAGAAACCAAATTTTAATGGTTAAGAAACATAATAATTTTTTAATTGTAAGTTTTCCCATAGAGTAATGTAATATTGAAAAAAAAATGAAATGAATGATTTATGTATCAAAATATGATCGAAGTTATGCTTGGAAAGCTTAGAATAAAAATATTTATAGAAAAACATTATGTGGAATATTTTGAGAATGTGGATTGACATAGAAGCTATAATCTAGTAGTAATATCCCATAAGTGATGACCTAAAGATAAATATAGAGTTATACCTAGAGGCCACCCATAGGTGATGACATATAGGTAGGCAAAATCCAATGACCTAGAGGAAACCTAGACGATGACCTAGAGTTGATCCAAATGTAAATATATAGAGATAACCCAAAAGTAAAGACCTAGAGGTATACCATAAGATAGACCAAACATGTATACCCAATGGAGATGACCCAACATGAGTTAGAGTCAGATCTAGAGCCAAAGCTAGAGCTAGATCCAAAGGCATATCCAAAGTAATATCCAGATCTAGAGCTAGAACTAAAGCTAGGGTATAATTATAGTTTAAAAATACTAAGAAATATGGGGAAAATATTATTTAAACCAAATAATGTAATAATAGAGAGTGTTATACATTATTACTTTATTTTATGTTATGTAATTATTTAGAATGATTGATGATTTCACCTCATATGTGTAGATAGCGAGTTCTAAACCCTAGGATTTGGCTGGAACATTGTGTCCATCAATTTTGAATTGTACATAGCAATTTTGGTATGTTAATATTTTGATTTTATTGGAAAAACAACCAATGAAATGAAGGCTGAATTATAAATGCATATGGTATAATAGGACAAAAACAACCATAATTGTTATTATTTTGATTAAATATGTAGATGCCTAGTTAGACATATACTTAGCTGTCTAAGGGTAGACATCAAGTAGTTAGATGTCTTAATAAAAATTACTTAGTAGACATTAAGGCTGATGGTTGGGGTGCTTTTAGGAAGTGGTTGGGGAATTAATTTGCCCCTCCTATTTAAGTCCCATTTCAAACATTGTATCGATGATCATTATACTATAATACCAATGTTGTTATGTTGTTTACATATTCTATGTATATGGTGATATTTTTGTTGTGCTACTAATTACAAGTTGTGATGCATTAATGGATGAGTTGCAGTTTGTGTTGTACTAACTTACAATGTAGGTTTTTCCCCTTGATGAGTGTTGAAGATCAGTTGTTACAGTAAGGAATAAAATTTGTGATGCTATTATAGGTCTATAGAAGGAAGATAGAGGTAGTCCTATAAATCTAGCCCCTGATATCTGGTAGCTATCATATGGCTAACCATCCAACCTATAACGTGACATCTAGTTTTTACCCTTGCGATGTCTAAGGACCTGATGTCTAGTTCTACCCCTATGATGTCTAGAAACCTAACATCTAGTTCTACTATTATGGGTAGCTCCTTGATATCTACACCTATATTTTTTATTTCTAGCACCATGATGTCTACTCATACAACTGTGAAATCTAGACTTGTGATGTCTAGGCTTGCTCACCTGATGTCTATGTCCTTGACATCTAATATTGGACGTCTACTTGCACTATTCGATAATTGATCTTGTAGCCTATATACTTATTTTTGATAGCTTGAAACTACCTTGTCATCATCCCATCACGAGAATGTACTCACCCCTATATATATTTGGCATCGTTACCTAATGGAACTCGGATTTTAGCGATAAGTGATAAGAATATTAGGTGAATGATTGATTTTAGGTCACAAACTAAGAATCAAATACTGGTAAGAAGAATCACACAACTAGAAAATTTAAGGACACACGAGTCCATATAGGTGTCTCACCTTGAGGTAGAGAGAGTGTGGAACATTGAAGACGATAATAATGCACGTATTAAAATTTTTTTGGTGACTATAGAAAACAAGGAAGAACAAATAGTTGAGGAAGATCCCATCATTGAATACTAGATAGGAACACCAAAACTAGCAATGGAAGGGTGACCAAAGGATACTGAAGGAGAGAACCTTGTATCAGGGTGCCTATGTGGAGGTTCGTGAGGAGGAAGGACAGATCCATGTTTGGTATATTTGTAGAAAACGTCACAAAGTAGAGACCAATTAGAGATATGAAGAAGGATATATGAGTACAACTATGTACCACCAATAGTAGATAGACAATCGAATCAAACATTACAACCACTAACACCAAGAAGATAGAATATCATGGCAGCAAACCCCACCAATAGAATAATACAACATAAATATCTACCTATTTAGGTGAAGGAAAGGAGGATCCATCATGACATGTGGGAACTTGCATTACCATTTTGGGAGAAATAGACACACAATGGTTGGAAATGTTCCCAACCATATTGTGAGGCATAGCGATATATTGGTACTTAAAAATACAAAGTACATGAGCATTTACACAATGGGATGAGTTGAAGACTGCATTCATAGAAGAATTTCAATCACTGAGGTATGATATAGACATCATCATAGAAATATGTGTTACTAAGAAAAATTTAGTTGAGGATGTCAAAAGCTATAATAGAATATTGAAAAAACTGATAGATAAAATGGATATGACACCTATTGATGCTATGACAAAGTGATGGTTTTTCGATGGGTTACTACCAAAATTGAAGATGAAAATAAAGGCAATACCATCCTCAACATATGCAGAAGCACTAGAGAAGGCTAAAATATTTTAAAGTAATGGTACACAAATGATCGTAGGTATCGAAGGATACTTAAAGCATATTGAAGAATTATATAGTGAAGTTGAAGATAAAGTACAAAGCATAATTTACATATTTCGAAGAGAACTTGATAAAATTTTAAATGAAGTAAAATGAGAAGGCTAAAAGGATCAAAAAGAAATTCAGTGCTCTAACTAAAAGGCAGAGGGATATTAAAATGTAAACTATCAAAAAAACATTGCAATTTATGTGAAATTGTAGGACATCTTGTAGTTGACTGTCTACTCAACCTAAAAAACTAAGAGGCATCAAATATTGGTAATACAAAAGGAAGAACAAATAAATGCATAAATAAATGGAAAATGAGCTACTAGTAGAGGATACAAGAATAATAATCGAGGATGAAGACAAGGAGGCCAGAGTTGACTACAATACAACTCTGATTGTCAACCAATTATTCAATATCGATATTATCGAGAATGGGGCAATTTTACGAAGAATTGTTTCAAACCCTAGGATGTAGGTAAAAAAAGTGGTAATAATACCACTCAAATGTGTAAATGGTGTATTCTAGGAAACCATAAGGAGGCTAATTTCCCAAACACGACAAGTACTAGTGGAACTCAGAACATCAAACTCATCAGCATTGGAGAAGTGATAGAGGTAGACAAACAAGTATTGGTTGTCACAAGAGCACAAACCAAGAAAATTAAACAGTATCCAAACCCTACCAAGGAGAAAGAACGATGGCAGGAAGCCAAAAAATTTATCAAAATAGAACTAGCAAAGGATAAACAAGGACAACCAGTTTTGTAGAAAGTGTTAAAGAGACCAAAGATCACTAAGAAGGCATTAGTAGAAGGCTTGGTAATAGAGGTGCTAAACATGAAGGTGGAGATGAAGGTAGCCAACCTATTTAGCATAGTACCTAAGTTATATGCTATGATAGGGGAACCCATCAAGAGGAAGGATGAAACTTGATAGCTAGCAACTATTAAGTACGAACAATTCATTGATCTAATAATCCTAATGATTGAATTCCAGTGGAGGCCAACTATAGTTCAAGTGGATGTTTTGAACCATAGGTTGAATCGGATGATTTTAGATGGAGGGTCTAGTGTGAACATAATACCAGAGAAGCCATGGTATATTCTAGGGCAACCTACCTTATGGTCTTCAAATTTTAAACTACATGGTGTTGATCAATATGGCATTGAAAAATAGGCATCTTAATGAATCAAAAACTATGCATAGTAAAGAAGGACTTCATCTTGGATTTTTTTTTTCATTGTTATGTAGAAACCTTTATATGATGCACTACTAGGATGAGGATGGTTGAGAATAGAAAATTCAACCACAATTGGTAAAAATAACTTCTATCCTTCAAACAAGGGTAACACAAGTACATAATCAATCTGAGTAATCAAACCGTGATTAAGGACATAGCCACTTTAGATGATTCAGGATCCTCTTCATCAGATGGTGAAACAGGATATGAACTAGATGAGGTAGGAGTGTTGCACCTTGAAAACTACATAGAGGATGATTATGATCAAGATAAGGGTCTATTACACTGGCAGTTAGAGGACTATGAGATATTTCCTCCTTAGTGTTTTTGCATTGATGCGGGAAAGGAAATTCAAACGGATGAGATAAAATAACCTGAAAAAGGAACTAGCAATAAAAGACAAACAACAACAAAAAAGGATAAGGAAAGAGAAAAGTGGACATTTCCCAAGAATTTTATGAAATTCACGATGGGGGAGGTAGTAATCAAAGATAAACTAGCCCACCTCATTGCTGCACTGAAAGCAACAAATGACCTTGAATCTATAAAATATGAAGGTCCTAAAATAATTTAGGTAAAATTAGGAGAAAAAAATGAAGAGAAGATGATCAAATGTGGAGATTATTGGGATCATGTCCTAAAAGCAACAACATTCAATATTTTTTTGGACTATAAGGATGTTTTTTCTTGGACATATAAATATTTGAAGGGAGTACCACCCAAAATATATGTACATAAGATTCCTATGATTGAAGGAGTGCAACTGGTGAGAAGGAAACCTTACAAAATGAATCCCAAATATGCAGCAAGGGTGAATACTGAAATCAAAAATATTTTGGATGCAGGTATTATATTCAAAGTTAGAACAAGCGAGTATGCATTACCAATCATGATAACTCTAAAATGTGAAGTAGATAAAATATTAATCTATGTGGATTTTAGAAGTTTGAATGCTGTAACCATAAAATATTCCTTCCTGATCCCTTTCATAGACTCCATGTTAGAAGAAGTAGTCAGTCACGAGATATATTCATTTTTGGATGGATTCTCAGGCTATATCCATATTAGCATAGTAGAAGAAGACAAGTTGAATATCACTTTCATTGTGGAGAACGAGATATATACATATAACCACATGCCATTTAGACTATGCAACGCACCCGCTAATTTCCAAAGGATCATAATGTATATTTTTGAAAATATGTCCACAAGGAACTTCAAAGCTTTCCTAGATGATAGGTCATTGTATGGGAGGACACATGAATATTTAAAGGCATTAGAGGAATGCATGGGTTTATGTAGAAAAGCATGAATATCATTGAATTCCTTCTTGGGTTTGGAGCCCAAGAAGGAATTTATATTTCGAGTAGCAGTTAAGCCAAGAAAGAAACATGTAATAGTAGATCAGTTGTCAAGGACTCATTGAGGAGAAATTGTAGAGGGAGGAATACCGAATAAATTATTTGATATATAATTGTTTATGATTAATACCATGCCAGGATGGTGTAAGCATATAGGGGAATATTTATCGAAAAAACAACTGCTAGAAGAGTTAATGATAGTTGAGATGAGAAAAGTGATTATGAAATCAACACCCTTCACCTTGATTGCAGGATTTCTTTACAAGATGGGGGAAGACCATATATTGTGAAGATGTATAATGGAGGATGAAGTACATAAAACTATAAAAGAGACACATGAGGGATTGGTAGGAGGACACATGGGACCAGATGTGACAACCAAGAAAGTGTTGTTGTCAGGTCTATTGTGTCCCACCATATTTCATGATGCAAAGAACATTATGGTAGCATGTGATACGTGTCAAATAATAGGGAAAAATTTGAAGAGGGACATCATGCCATTACATACATATTAGTATCTAGAACTCTTTGAAATATGGGGGATGGATTTTGTAGGTTCCCTAAAAATGATTCGAAGGAGAATATGTTGATATATCATAGTTGCCACAAAATATCTCACAAAATGGGTAGAATCTAGGGCTTTATTAGACAACTTGGTAAAAAGCATAACTCACTTTTTGTACGAATAAGTAATTACAAGGTTCGGGATACCCCTACAATTGATGAGTGATAGAGGAGGATATTTTGTGAATGCAATTATTTATAACTTGATGGAAAATTCAGGATTTTCACTCCTTGTCAAGTCTGTATTACCCAAGAGCAAATTGGCAGGGGAAGGTGACAAATAAAATTTTGGTTTAAATCATGTATAAGATATGTGGAGTAGAGGGATATGTATGGGAGGAACAGTTACCAGTAGTTTTATGGGAATACATAACCACCTTCAAGCCCACCATGAATCATACATCCTTTCATAGAGCTCCTAAGACGAAACAAAAATTTAAATCACAACATCAACAAGAGAAATAGTGACAAGTATATATTGTTTATAAGGAACCTAAATCAGATTGTGAAGAGTGTAATATAACATATAAGGTACTCATAGCCAAGGAAGTGAAAAACAAGAAATAAAGGAATAAAAAATAGTCCATGAAATAAAATAAAATTCAAAAGTGTAGGTCATCAAAAACTAGTGAAAATGGATTATTTTTAAAACTTAGGTGTTGTTGACAATAGATCCTCATAAAAATGACACAATAATCTCTATTAGTGATATTATAAGAACATGTATTGTATTAGTTATTCTTCAAATCCTTTAGGTAAAATGTAGAAAAAAAATAGAAATAATTAAAATGTTGAAGGAAAATCCCATAAATATAAGTGTTTATTTAGGAACAAGTGACCATGCTCAAAGGTTAGAGTCCACTTATGGTTTGGGTGACTTGAAGTCTATAATAAAAAATATGTTTTGTGATACAAGTGATCTCATAGAAGAGATAAATATTAACTATGATACCAGTGATTCAAATATTTTTCGTAAGAGTAGAATTTGTGTAGAATATGATTACATTGCCCATGATAAAAACTATATTATGAGAGTTAAAAGTTACAATGATAGTTCTCATGGTCAATATAATTATGGTGTGTAGTATTTGAATGTTGATAATGATATTGATAGTGATTATAGTGGATATGAAAAATTTGGATTTTTTGAAAAGCATAGCAAAGTAATTGGTTTAAAACTAATGAGAAAAATAGGATATAATATAGATTTGGGAAGATATGAACAAGGTATAAAAATTTCAATAATGTTATATATAAGGCCAAATAATGAAGGCCTTGGATATGTTTTTTGTTTTTTAAGAAAAAAACCCGTTGTGGAGCTGCCTTGGTCCGAGAGACCATGAACAGGGGGTTCTACACTGTTAAAGTCACCAGGGAGTCGCACCTGATCCTTCCTGCACCAACATTATCAATTGGATTTTGGATACCTAATTCAAATTTTGGGTAGGGTGGAGATTTGAACCTGGGACCTCCCTTGGAGGATTGCCCTCTCCTCTCCAACTCATCTACAACACCTAGGTAAAACTAATTTATAATGGAAAACAACCCTTTTGGGGTGCCACTTTCAACAAGTTGGACATAGGAGAAATGGAGCCTTGTCGGCCTCTACCAGCACATAGGACATTCATAACTATACCATATATCTGTAGGATCAAGACAAGGGCAATAGAACATGGGTCAGCATCTACCAGCACCTAGGGCATTTACCACTGCACCACAACAAGCAGATAGTCCTTGGATATGTTGATCAAGCAAAAATTCATGACAATAAATTTGTGAAAAATGAATCATATGTAAAGAATAAAGCTCCTAGGATAAAATATTGTTTTCATTATAGGAAATCCATATATTTGATAGCTATATGATGTAACATTCATCCATGTCATATTTGTGAAGGTAATAATCATTCTAAAATAAAGAATTGATACAAAGATAAAGTGAATGGTAAAATATATATGATTTATAGATGGATGAATGTATCATTATGGGATAAAGCAATAAATTTTAAATGTGTTCTATAGAAGAAACCAAATTTTAATGGTTAAGAAACATAATAATTTTTTAATTGTAAGTTTTCCCATAGAGTAATGTACTATTGAAAAAAAATGAAATGAATGATTTATGTATCAAAATATGATCGAAGTTATGCTTGGAAAGCTTAGAATAAAAATATTTATAGAAAAACATTATGTGGAATATTTTGAGAATGTGGATTGACATAGAAGCTATAATCTAGTAGTAATATCCCATAAGTGATGACCTAAAGATAAATATAGAGTTATACCTAGAGGCCACCCATAGGTGATGACATATAGGTAGGCAAAATCCAATGACCTAGAGGAAACCTAGACGATGACCTAGAGTTGATCCAAATGTAAATATATAGAGATAACCCAAAAGTAAAGACCTAGAGGTATACCATAAGATAGACCAAACATGTATACCCAATGGAGATGACCCAACATGAGTTAGAGTCAGATCTAGAGCCAAAGCTAGAGCTAGATCCAAAGGCATATCCAAAGTAATATCCAGATCTAGAGCTAGAACTAAAGCTAGGGTATAATTATAGTTTAAAAATACTAAGAAATATGGGGAAAATATTATTTAAACCAAATAATGTAATAATAGAGAGTGTTATACATTATTACTTTATTTTATGTTATGTAATTATTTAGAATGATTGATGATTTCACCTCATATGTGTAGATAGCAGTTCTAAACCCTAGGACTGGCTAGAACATTGTGTCCATCAATTTTGAATTGTACATAGCAATTTTGGTATGTTAATATTTTGATTTTATTGGAAAAACAACCAATGAAATGAAGGCTGAATTATAAATGCATATGGTATAATAGGACAAAAACAACCATAATTGTTATTATTTTGATTAAATATGTAGATGCCTAGTTAGACATATACTTAGCTGTCTAAGGGTAGACATCAAGTAGTTAGATGTCTTAATAAAAATTACTTAGTAGACATTAAGGCTGATGGTTGGGGTGCTTTTAGGAAGTGGTTGGGGAATTAATTTGCCCCTCCTATTTAAGTCCCATTTCAAACATTGTATCGATGATCATTATACTATAATACCAATGTTGTTATGTTGTTTACATATTCTATGTATATGGTGATATTTTTGTTGTGCTACTAATTACAAGTTGTGATGCATTAATGGATGAGTTGCAGTTTGTGTTGTACTAACTTACAATGTAGGTTTTTCCCCTTGATGAGTGTTGAAGATCAGTTGTTACAGTAAGGAATAAAATTTGTGATGCTATTATAGGTCTATAGAAGGAAGATAGAGGTAGTCCTATAAATCTAGCCCCTGATATCTGGTAGCTATCATATGGCTAACCATCCAACCTATAACGTGACATCTAGTTTTTACCCTTGCGATGTCTAAGGACCTGATGTCTAGTTCTACCCCTATGATGTCTAGAAACCTAACATCTAGTTCTACTATTATGGGTAGCTCCTTGATATCTACACCTATATTTTTTATTTCTAGCACCATGATGTCTACTCATACAACTGTGAAATCTAGACTTGTGATGTCTAGGCTTGCTCACCTGATGTCTATGTCCTTGACATCTAATATTGGACGTCTACTTGCACTATTCGATAATTGATCTTGTAGCCTATATACTTATTTTTGATAGCTTGAAACTACCTTGTCATCATCCCATCACGAGAATGTACTCACCCCTATATATATTTGGCATCGTTACCTAATGGAACTCGGATTTTAGCGATAAGTGATAAGAATATTAGGTGAATGATTGATTTTAGGTCACAAACTAAGAATCAAATACTGGTAAGAAGAATCACACAACTAGAAAATTTAAGGACACACGAGTCCATATAGGTGTCTCACCTTGAGGTAGAGAGAGTGTGGAACATTGAAGACGATAATAATGCACGTATTAAAATTTTTTTGGTGACTATAGAAAACAAGGAAGAACAAATAGTTGAGGAAGATCCCATCATTGAATACTAGATAGGAACACCAAAACTAGCAATGGAAGGGTGACCAAAGGATACTGAAGGAGAGAACCTTGTATCAGGGTGCCTATGTGGAGGTTCGTGAGGAGGAAGGACAGATCCATGTTTGGTATATTTGTAGAAAACGTCACAAAGTAGAGACCAATTAGAGATATGAAGAAGGATATATGAGTACAACTATGTACCACCAATAGTAGATAGACAATCGAATCAAACATTACAACCACTAACACCAAGAAGATAGAATATCATGGCAGCAAACCCCACCAATAGAATAATACAACATAAATATCTACCTATTTAGGTGAAGGAAAGGAGGATCCATCATGACATGTGGGAACTTGCATTACCATTTTGGGAGAAATAGACACACAATGGTTGGAAATGTTCCCAACCATATTGTGAGGCATAGCGATATATTGGTACTTAAAAATACAAAGTACATGAGCATTTACACAATGGGATGAGTTGAAGACTGCATTCATAGAAGAATTTCAATCACTGAGGTATGATATAGACATCATCATAGAAATATGTGTTACTAAGAAAAATTTAGTTGAGGATGTCAAAAGCTATAATAGAATATTGAAAAAACTGATAGATAAAATGGATATGACACCTATTGATGCTATGACAAAGTGATGGTTTTTCGATGGGTTACTACCAAAATTGAAGATGAAAATAAAGGCAATACCATCCTCAACATATGCAGAAGCACTAGAGAAGGCTAAAATATTTTAAAGTAATGGTACACAAATGATCGTAGGTATCGAAGGATACTTAAAGCATATTGAAGAATTATATAGTGAAGTTGAAGATAAAGTACAAAGCATAATTTACATATTTCGAAGAGAACTTGATAAAATTTTAAATGAAGTAAAATGAGAAGGCTAAAAGGATCAAAAAGAAATTCAGTGCTCTAACTAAAAGGCAGAGGGATATTAAAATGTAAACTATCAAAAAAACATTGCAATTTATGTGAAATTGTAGGACATCTTGTAGTTGACTGTCTACTCAACCTAAAAAACTAAGAGGCATCAAATATTGGTAATACAAAAGGAAGAACAAATAAATGCATAAATAAATGGAAAATGAGCTACTAGTAGAGGATACAAGAATAATAATCGAGGATGAAGACAAGGAGGCCAGAGTTGACTACAATACAACTCTGATTGTCAACCAATTATTCAATATCGATATTATCGAGAATGGGGCAATTTTACGAAGAATTGTTTCAAACCCTAGGATGTAGGTAAAAAAAGTGGTAATAATACCACTCAAATGTGTAAATGGTGTATTCTAGGAAACCATAAGGAGGCTAATTTCCCAAACACGGCAAGTACTAGTGGAACTCAGAACATCAAACTCATCAGCATTGGAGAAGTGATAGAGGTAGACAAACAAGTATTGGTTGTCACAAGAGCACAAACCAAGAAAATTAAACAGTATCCAAACCCTACCAAGGAGAAAGAACGATGGCAGGAAGCCAAAAAATTTATCAAAATAGAACTAGCAAAGGATAAACAAGGACAACCAGTTTTGTAGAAAGTGTTAAAGAGACCAAAGATCACTAAGAAGGCATTAGTAGAAGGCTTGGTAATAGAGGTGCTAAACATGAAGGTGGAGATGAAGGTAGCCAACCTATTTAGCATAGTACCTAAGTTATATGCTATGATAGGGGAACCCATCAAGAGGAAGGATGAAACTTGATAGCTAGCAACTATTAAGTACGAACAATTCATTGATCTAATAATCCTAATGATTGAATTCCAGTGGAGGCCAACTATAGTTCAAGTGGATGTTTTGAACCATAGGTTGAATCGGATGATTTTAGATGGAGGGTCTAGTGTGAACATAATACCAGAGAAGCCATGGTATATTCTAGGGCAACCTACCTTATGGTCTTCAAATTTTAAACTACATGGTGTTGATCAATATGGCATTGAAAAATAGGCATCTTAATGAATCAAAAACTATGCATAGTAAAGAAGGACTTCATCTTGGATTTTTTTTTTCATTGTTATGTAGAAACCTTTATATGATGCACTACTAGGATGAGGATGGTTGAGAATAGAAAATTCAACCACAATTGGTAAAAATAACTTCTATCCTTCAAACAAGGGTAACACAAGTACATAATCAATCTGAGTAATCAAACCGTGATTAAGGACATAGCCACTTTAGATGATTCAGGATCCTCTTCATCAGATGGTGAAACAGGATATGAACTAGATGAGGTAGGAGTGTTGCACCTTGAAAACTACATAGAGGATGATTATGATCAAGATAAGGGTCTATTACACTGGCAGTTAGAGGACTATGAGATATTTCCTCCTTAGTGTTTTTGCATTGATGCGGGAAAGGAAATTCAAACGGATGAGATAAAATAACCTGAAAAAGGAACTAGCAATAAAAGACAAACAACAACAAAAAAGGATAAGGAAAGAGAAAAGTGGACATTTCCCAAGAATTTTATGAAATTCACGATGGGGGAGGTAGTAATCAAAGATAAACTAGCCCACCTCATTGCTGCACTGAAAGCAACAAATGACCTTGAATCTATAAAATATGAAGGTCCTAAAATAATTTAGGTAAAATTAGGAGAAAAAAATGAAGAGAAGATGATCAAATGTGGAGATTATTGGGATCATGTCCTAAAAGCAACAACATTCAATATTTTTTTGGACTATAAGGATGTTTTTTCTTGGACATATAAATATTTGAAGGGAGTACCACCCAAAATATATGTACATAAGATTCCTCTGATTGAAGGAGTGCAACTGGTGAGAAGGAAACCTTACAAAATGAATCCCAAATATGCAGCAAGGGTGAATACTGAAATCAAAAATATTTTGGATGCAGGTATTATATTCAAAGTTAGAACAAGCGAGTATGCATTACCAATCATGATAACTCTAAAATGTGAAGTAGATAAAATATTAATCTATGTGGATTTTAGAAGTTTGAATGCTGTAACCATAAAATATTCCTTCCTGATCCCTTTCATAGACTCCATGTTAGAAGAAGTAGTCAGTCACGAGATATATTCATTTTTGGATGGATTCTCAGGCTATATCCATATTAGCATAGTAGAAGAAGACAAGTTGAATATCACTTTCATTGTGGAGAACGAGATATATACATATAACCACATGCCATTTAGACTATGCAACGCACCCGCTAATTTCCAAAGGATCATAATGTATATTTTTGAAAATATGTCCACAAGGAACTTCAAAGCTTTCCTAGATGATAGGTCATTGTATGGGAGGACACATGAATATTTAAAGGCATTAGAGGAATGCATGGGTTTATGTAGAAAAGCATGAATATCATTGAATTCCTTCTTGGGTTTGGAGCCCAAGAAGGAATTTATATTTCGAGTAGCAGTTAAGCCAAGAAAGAAACATGTAATAGTAGATCAGTTGTCAAGGACTCATTGAGGAGAAATTGTAGAGGGAGGAATACCGAATAAATTATTTGATATATAATTGTTTATGATTAATACCATGCCAGGATGGTGTAAGCATATAGGGGAATATTTATCGAAAAAACAACTGCTAGAAGAGTTAATGATAGTTGAGATGAGAAAAGTGATTATGAAATCAACACCCTTCACCTTGATTGCAGGATTTCTTTACAAGATGGGGGAAGACCATATATTGTGAAGATGTATAATGGAGGATGAAGTACATAAAACTATAAAAGAGACACATGAGGGATTGGTAGGAGGACACATGGGACCAGATGTGACAACCAAGAAAGTGTTGTTGTCAGGTCTATTGTGTCCCACCATATTTCATGATGCAAAGAACATTATGGTAGCATGTGATACGTGTCAAATAATAGGGAAAAATTTGAAGAGGGACATCATGCCATTACATACATATTAGTATCTAGAACTCTTTGAAATATGGGGGATGGATTTTGTAGGTTCCCTAAAAATGATTCGAAGGAGAATATGTTGATATATCATAGTTGCCACAAAATATCTCACAAAATGGGTAGAATCTAGGGCTTTATTAGACAACTTGGTAAAAAGCATAACTCACTTTTTGTACGAATAAGTAATTACAAGGTTCGGGATACCCCTACAATTGATGAGTGATAGAGGAGGATATTTTGTGAATGCAATTATTTATAACTTGATGGAAAATTCAGGATTTTCACTCCTTGTCAAGTCTGTATTACCCAAGAGCAAATTGGCAGGGGAAGGTGACAAATAAAATTTTGGTTTAAATCATGTATAAGATATGTGGAGTAGAGGGATATGTATGGGAGGAACAGTTACCAGTAGTTTTATGGGAATACATAACCACCTTCAAGCCCACCATGAATCATACATCCTTTCATAGAGCTCCTAAGACGAAACAAAAATTTAAATCACAACATCAACAAGAGAAATAGTGACAAGTATATATTGTTTATAAGGAACCTAAATCAGATTGTGAAGAGTGTAATATAACATATAAGGTACTCATAGCCAAGGAAGTGAAAAACAAGAAATAAAGGAATAAAAAATAGTCCATGAAATAAAATAAAATTCAAAAGTGTAGGTCATCAAAAACTAGTGAAAATGGATTATTTTTAAAACTTAGGTGTTGTTGACAATAGATCCTCATAAAAATGACACAATAATCTCTATTAGTGATATTATAAGAACATGTATTGTATTAGTTATTCTTCAAATCCTTTAGGTAAAATGTAGAAAAAAAATAGAAATAATTAAAATGTTGAAGGAAAATCCCATAAATATAAGTGTTTATTTAGGAACAAGTGACCATGCTCAAAGGTTAGAGTCCACTTATGGTTTGGGTGACTTGAAGTCTATAATAAAAAATATGTTTTGTGATACAAGTGATCTCATAGAAGAGATAAATATTAACTATGATACCAGTGATTCAAATATTTTTCGTAAGAGTAGAATTTGTGTAGAATATGATTACATTGCCCATGATAAAAACTATATTATGAGAGTTAAAAGTTACAATGATAGTTCTCATGGTCAATATAATTATGGTGTGTAGTATTTGAATGTTGATAATGATATTGATAGTGATTATAGTGGATATGAAAAATTTGGATTTTTTGAAAAGCATAGCAAAGTAATTGGTTTAAAACTAATGAGAAAAATAGGATATAATAATGTAGATTTGGGAAGATATGAACAAGGTATAAAAATTTGAATAATGTTATATATAAGGCCAAATAATGAAGGCCTTGCATATGATTTTTTTTTTGTAAACAAAAAACCCCTTGTGGAGCCGCCTTGGTCTGAGAGACCATGAACAGGGGGTTCTACACCATTAAAGTCACCAGGGAGTCACACCTGACCCTGCCTGCAGCAACATTATCAATTGGATTTTGGATACCTAATTCAAATTTTTGGTAGGGTGGAGATTTGAACCTGGGACCTCCCTTGGAGGATTGCACTCTGCTCTCCAACTCACCTGCAACACCTGGGTAAAACTAATTTATAGTGGAAAACAACCCTATTGGGGTGTCACTTTCAACAAGTTGGGCATAGGAGAAATGAGAAAAATAGGATATAATAATGTAGATTTGGGAAGATATGAACAAGGTATAAAAATTTCAATAATGTTATTTATAAGGCCAAATAATGAAGGCCTTGTATATGTTTTTTTTTTAAGCAAAAAACCCCTTATGGAGCCACCTTGGTCTGAGAGACCATGAACATGGGGTTCTACACCGTTAAAGTCACCAGGGAGTCACACCTAACCCTGCCCGCACAAACATTATCAATTGGATTTTGGATACCTAATTTATATTTTTGGTAGGGTGGAGATTTGAACCTAGGACCTCCCTTGGAAGGTTACCCTCTCCTCTCCAACTCACCTACAACACCTAGGTAAAACTAATTTATAGTGGAAAAAAATGCTTTTGGGGTGCCACTCAAGTTGGTCATAGGAGAAATGGAGCCTTGTTGGCCTCTACCAGCACATAGGACATTCCTAACTATACCATATATCTGCAGGATCAAGACAAGGGTAATGGAACCTGGGTCGGCCTATACCAACACCCAAGGCATTTACCACTGCACCACAACAAGCAGATAGGCCTTTGATATGTTGATCAAGCAAAAATTCATGACAATAAATTTGTGAAAAATGAATCATATGTAAAGAATAAAGCTCCTAGGATAAAATATTGTTGTCATTCTAGGAAATCCATATATATGATAGCTAGATGATGTAACATTCATCCATGTCATATTTGTGAAGGTAATAGTCATTCTAAAATAAAGTATTGATACAAAGATAAAGTGAATGGTAAAATATATATGAGTTATAGATGGATGAATGTATCATTATGGGATAAAGCAATAAATTTTAAATATGTTCTATAGAAGAAACCAAATTTTAATGGTTAAGAAACATAATAGTTTTTTAATTGTAAGTTTTCCCATAAAGCAATGTAATCTTGAAAAAAAATGAAATGAATGATTTATGTATCAAAATATGATCGAAGTTATGCTTGGAAAGCTTAGAATAAAAATATTTATAGAAAAACATTATGTGGAATATTTTGAGCGTGTGGATTGACATAGAAGCTATAATATAGTAGTAATATCCCATAAGTGATGACCTAAAGATAAATATAAAGTTATACCTAGAGGCCACCCATAGGTGATGACATAGAGGTAGGCAAAATCCAATGACCTATAGGAAACCTAGACGATGACCTAGAGTTGATCCAAATGTAAATATCTAGAGGTAACCCAAAGGTAAATACCTAGAGGTATACCATAAGATAGACCAAACATGTATACCCAATGGAGATGACCCAACGTGAGAGTTAGAGTTAGATCTAGAGCAAAAGCTAGAGCTAGATCCAAAGCCATATCCAAAGTAATATCCAGAGCTAGAGCTAGAACTAAAGCTAGGGTATAATTATAGTTTAAAAATACTAAGAAATATGGGGAAAATAATATTTAAACCAAATAATGTAATAATAGAGAGTGCTAGACATTATTACTTTATTTTATGTTATGTAATTATTTAGAATGATTGATGATTTCACCTCATATGAGTAGATAGTAGTTCTAAACCCTAGGACTGGCTAGAACATTGTGTCCATCAATTTTGAATTGTACATAGCAATTTTGGTATGTTAATATTTTGATTTTATTGGAAAAACAACCAATGAAATGAAGGTTGAATTATAAATGCATATGGAATAATAGGACAAAAACAGCCATAATTGTTATTATTTTGATTAAACATGTAGATGCCTAGTTAGACATCTAGTTATATGTCTAAGGGTAGACATCAAGTAGTTAGATGTCTTAAGCAAAATTAGTTAGCAGACGTTAAGGCTGACGGTTGGGGTGGTTTTAGGAAGTGGTTGGGGAACTACTTTGCCCCTCCTATTTAAGCCCCCCTTTCAAACATTGTATCGATGATAATTCTACTATAATGCCAATGTTGTTATGTTGTTTACATATTCTATGTATATGGTGATATTTTTTTTGTGCTATTGAGTACAGGTTGTGATGCATTAATGGATGAGTTGCAGGTTGTGTTGTACTAACTTACATTGCAGGTTTTTCCCCTTGAGGAGTGTTGAAGATCAGCTTTTATAGCAAGGAATAAAATTTGTGATGCTATTATAGGTCTATATAAGGAAGATAGAGGTAGTTCTATAAATCTAGCCCCTGACATCTGGTAGCTATCATATGGCTAGCCATCCAACCTATAACGTGACATCTAGTTTTTACCATTGCCATGTCTAAGGACCTAATGTCTAGTTCTACCTCTGTGATGTCTAGAAACATAACATCTAGTTCTACTATTATGGGTAGCTCCTTGATATCTACACCTATAGTTTTGATGTCTAGCACCATGACATCTACTCATACAACTGTGAAATCTAGACTTGTGATGTCTAGTCTTGCTCACCTGATGTCTATGTCCCTGACATCTAATATTGGACGTCTACTTGCACTATTCGATAATTGATCTTGTAGCCTATATACTCATTTTTGATAGCTTGAAACTACCTTGTCATCATCCCATAACGAGAATGTACTCACCCCTATATATATTTAGCATCATTACCTAATGGAACTCATATTTTAGCGATAAGTGATAAGAATATTAGGTGAATGATTGATTTTAGGTCACAAAATAAGAATTAAATACTAGTAAGAGGAAGCACACAACTAGAAAATTTAAGGACACACGAGTCCATAGATGTGCCTCACCCTGAGGTAGAGAGAGTGTGGAACATTGAAGACGATAATAATGCACGTATTGAAAAATTGTTGGTGACTATAGAAAAAAAGGAAGAACAAATAGTTGAGGAAGATCCCATCATTGAATACTGGATATGAACACCAAAACCAGCAAGGGAAGGGTGACCAGACGATATTGAATGAGAGAACCTTGTATCAAGGTGCCTATGTGGAGGTTTGTGAGGAGGAAGGTCAGATCCATGTTTGGTATATTTGCAGATAAGGTCACAAATTAGAGACCAATTAGATATATGAAGAAGGATATATGAGTACAACTATGTACCACCAATAGTAGATAGACAACCGAATCAAATGCTACAACCACTAACACCAAGAATATAGAATATCATGGCAGCAAACCCCACCAATAGAATAATACAACATAAATATCTACCTATTTAGGTGAAGGAAAGGAAGATCCATCATGACATGTGGGAACTTGCATTACCATTTTGGGAGAAATAGACACACAATGGTTGGAAATGTTCCCAACCATATTGTGAGGCATAGCGATATATTGGTACTTAAAAATACAAAGTACATGAGCATTTACACAATGGGATGAGTTGAAGACTGCATTCATAGAAGAATTTCAATCACTGAGGTATGATATAGACATCATCATAGAAATATGTGTTACTAAGAACAATTTAGTTGAGGATGTCAAAAGCTATAATAGAATATTGAAAAAACTGATAGATAAAATGGATATGACACCTATTGATGCTATGACAAAGTGATGGTTTTTGGATGGGTTACTACAAAAATTGAAGATGAAAATAAAGGCAATACCATCCTCAACATATGCAGAAGTACTAGAGAAGGCTAAAATATTTGAAAGTAATTGTACACAAATGATCATAGGTATCAGAGGATACTTAAAGCATATCAAAGAATTATATAGTGAAGTTGAAGATAAAGTACAAAGCATGATTTACATGTTTCGGAGAGAACATTATAAAATTTTAAATGAAGTAAAATGAGAATGCTGAAAGGATCGAAAAGAAATTCAGTGCTCTAACTAAAAGGTAGAGGGATATTAAAATGTAAACTATAAAAAAAAAAACATTGCAATTTATGTGAAATTGTAGGACATCCTGTAGTTGACTGTCCACTCAACCTAAAAAACTAAGAGGCATCAAATATTGGTAATACAAAAGGAAGAAAAAATAAATGCATAAATAAATGGAAAATGAGCTACTAGTAGAGGATACAGGAATAGTCACCGAGGATGAAGACAAGGAGGCCAGAGTTGACTACAATACGACTCTGATTGTCAACTGATTATTCAATATCGGTATTATTGGGAATGGGGCCATTTTACGAAGAATTGTTTCAAACCCTAGAATGTAGGTAAAAAAAGTGGTAATAATACCACTCAAATGTGTAAATGGTGTATTCTAGGAAACCACAAGGAGGCTAATTTCCCAAATAAGCAAAGTACCAGTGGAACTCAGAACATCAAACTCATCAGCATTGGAGAAGTGATAGAGGTAGACAAATAAGTATTGGTTGTCACAAGAGCACAAACCAAGAAAATTAAACAATATCCAAACCCTACCAAGGAGAAATAACGATGGCAGGAAGACAAAAAATTTATCAAAATAGAACTGACAAAGGATAAACAAGGACAACCAATTTTGTAGAAAGTGTTAAAGAGACCAAAGAACACTAAGAAGGTATTAGTAGAAGGCTTGGTAATAGAGGTGCTAAACATGAAGGTGGAGATGAATGTAGCCAAAATATTTAGCATAGTACCTAAGTTATATGCTATGATAGGGGAATCCATGAAGAGGAAGGATGAAACTCGATAGATAGCAACTATTATGTAAGAACAATTCATTGATCCAATAATCCTAATGATTGAAGTCGAGTGGAGGCCAGCTATAGTTCAAGTGGATGTTTTGAACCATAGGTTGAATCGGATTATTTTAGGTGGAGGGTCTAGTGTGAACATAATACCAGAGAAGCCATGGTATATTATAGGGCAACCTACCTTATGGTCTTCAAATTTTAAACTACATGGTGTTGATCAATATGGCATAGAAAAAATAGGCATCTTAATGAATCAAAAACTATGCATAGAAAATAAGGACTTCATCTTGGATATTTTTTTCATTGTTATGTAGAAACCTTTATATGATGCACTACTAGGATGAGGATGGTTGAGAATAGAAAAATTCAACCACAATTGCTAAAAATAACTTCTATCCTTCAAACAAGGGTAACACAAGTATATAATCAATATGAATAATCAAACCGTGATTCAAGACAGCCACTTTAGATGATTTAGGATCCTCTTCATCATATGGTGAAATAGGATATGAACTAGATGAGGTAGGAATGTTGCACCTTGAAAACTACACAGAGGATGATTATGATCAATATAAGGGTCTATTACACTGGCAGTTAGAGGACTATGAAATATTTCCTCCTTAGTGTTTTTGCATTGATGCGGGAAAGGAAATTCAAACGAATGAGATAAAATAACCTAAAAAGGGAACTAGCAATAAAATACAAACAACAAAAAAAAAGGATAAGGAAAGATAAAAGTGGACATTTCCCAAGAATTTTATGAAATTCATGATGGGGGAGGTAGTCATCAAAGATAAACTAGCCCACCTCATTGCTGCACTGAAAGCAGCAAATGACCTTGAATCTATAAAATATGAAGGTCCTAAAATAATTAAGGTAAAATTAGGAGAAAAAGATGAAGAGAAGATGATCATATGTGGAGATTATTGGGATCATGTCCTGAAAGCAACAAAATTCAATATTTTTTTGGAATATATGGATGTTTTTGCTTAGACATATAAATATTTGAAGGGAGTACCACCCAAAATATGTGTACATAAGATTCCTCTGATTGAAGGAGTGCAACTGGTGAGAAGGAAACCTTAAAAAATGAATCCCAAATATGTAGCAAGGGTGAATACCGAAATCAAAAAGATGTTGGATGTAGGTATTATATTCAAAGTTACAACAAGCGAGTATGAATTACCAATCATGATAACTCTAAAATGTGAAGTAGATAAAATATGAATCTATGTGGATTTTAGAAGTTTGAATGTTGTAACCATAAAATATTCCTTCTTGATCCCTTTCACAGACTTCATGTTAGAAGAAGTAGTCAGTCATGAGATATATTCATTTTTGGATGGATTCTCAGGCTATATCCAGATTAGCATAGTAGAAGAAGACAAGTTGAATATCAATTTCAATGTGGAGGATGAGATATATACATATAACCACATGCCATTTAGACAATGCAACACACCTGCTAATTTACAAAGGATCATAATGTATATTTTTGAAAATATGTCCACAAGGAACTTCAAAGATTTCCTAGATGATTGGTCAATGTATGGGAGGACACAAGAATATTTAAAGGCATTAGAGGAATGCATAGATTTATGTAGAAAAACATGAATATCATTGAATCCAAATAAATATGTCTTATTTGTTCCATACGAAAAGTTTCTAGGGCATATAGTATGCCAAGAGGGTTTGAAGCCCAACACAGATAAGATAGGGTGATATTTCTAATGGAGGAACCATATGATGTGAGCTTAGTCAGAATATTTTTAGAGATAGTTGGATATTATAGGAGGTTTATCCAAAATTATGTGCTAACATCTTATCCACTAGATGCACTTAGTGAAAGAACCTATCATGATTTACCCATATTGGAAGAAATAATTTCATGTGCATGTGGATTCCTCACATTTTACCATTGGATGTGCATAGGCCCAAGAAGACCAATATGGGTTGGATTAGCCCATATAATTTGCATGTCAATTACTATCAGGAGATGAGAAGAATTACAACCCAATATAATGAGAAGCACTAGGAATAATGTATGTAGTGCAAAAATATAGATACTATCTACTGGCTAACCCCTTTGCTTTCTATGTGGATCATCAAATTTTTTTATACTTAATCAACAAACCAATTATCTACAAATGAGTAAGTCGATGGCTTGTCACCTTGAAGGAATTTATATTTCGAGTAGTAGTTAATCCAAGAAAGAAACATGTAATAGCAGATCAGTTGTCAAGGACTCACTCAGGGGAACTTGTAGAGGGAGGAATACCGAATAAATTATTTGATATATAATTGTTTATGATTAATACCATACCAGGATGGTGTAAGAATATAGGGGAATATCTATTGATAGAACAACTGCTAGAAGAGTTAATGATAGTTGAGAGGAGAAAGGTGATTACGAAATCAACACCCTTCACCTTGATTGTAGGATTTATTTACAAGATGGGGGAAGACCATATATTGTGAATATGTATAATGGAGGATGAAGTACATAAAACCTTAAAAGAGACACATGAGGGATTGGTAGGAGGACACATGGGACCAGATGTGACAACCAAGAAAGTGTTGTTGTCAGATCTATTGTGTCCCACCGTCTTTCATAATGCAAAGAAGTTTATGGTAGCATGTGATACGTGTCAAAGAATAGGGAAACCTTTGAAGAGGGACATCATGCCATTACATCCATATTAGTCTCTAGAACTCTTTGAAATATGGGGGATGGATTTTGTAGGTCCCCTAAAAATGAGTCGAAGGAGAATATGTTTATATATCATAGTTGCCACAAAATATTTCAAAAAATGGGTAGAATCTAGGTCTTTACTAGAGAACTTGGTAAAAAGCATAAATCAATTTGTGTACGAATAAATAATTACAAGGGTTGGGATACCCATACAATTGATAAGTGATAGAGGAGGCCATTTTGTGAATGCAATTATTTATAACTTGATGGAAGAATGCAGGATTTTCACTCCTTGTCAAGTCCTTATTACCCAAGAGAAAATTGTCAGGGGAAGGTGAGAAATAAAATCTTGGTTTAAATCATGTATAAGACATGTGGAGTAGAGGGATATGAATGGGAGGAATAGTTACCAGCAGTTTTATGGGCATACAGAACCACCTTCAAGCCCACCATGAATCATACATCATTTCATAGAGCTCCTAAGAGGAAACAAAAATTTAAATCACAACATAAAAAACAGAAATAGTAACAAGTATATATTTTTTATAAGGAACCTAAATCAGATTGTGAAGAGCGTAATATAACATATAAGGTACTCAAGGAAGTGAAAAACAAGAAATAAAGGAATAAAAAATAGTCCATGAAATAAAATAAAATTCAAGAGTGTAGGTCATCAAAAACTAGTGAAAATGGATTATTTTTAAAACTTAGGTGTTGTTGACAATAGATCCTCATAAAAATGACATAATAATCTCTATTAGTGATATGATAAGAACATGTATTGTATTAGCTATTCTTCAAATCCTTTAGGTACAATGTAGAGAAAAAATAGAAATAATTAAAATGTTGAGGGAAAATCCCATAAATATAAGTGTTTATTTAGGAACAAGTGACCATGCTCAAAGGTTAGAGTCCACTTATGGTTTGGGTGACTTGAAGTCTATAATAGAAAATATGTTTTGTGATACAAGTAATCTCATAGAAGAGATAAATATTACCTATGATACCAGTGATTCAAATATTTTTAGTAAGAGTAGAATTTGTGTAGAAGATGATTACATTGCCCATGATAAAAACTATATTATGAGAGTTAAAAGTTACAATAATAGTTCTAATAGTCAATATAATTATGGTGTGTGGTATTTGAATGTTGATAATGATAGTGATAGATATTATAGTGGATATGAAAAATTTGGATTTTTTGAAAAGCATAGCAAAGTAATTGGTTTAAAACTAATGAGAAAAATAGGATATAATAATATAGATTTGGGAAGATATGAACAAGGTATAAAAATTTGAATAATGTTATATATAAGGCAAAATAATGAAGGCCTTGGATATGTTTTTTTTTTTAAGCCAAAAACCCCTTGTGGAGCCACCTTGTACTGAGAGACCATGAATAGGGGGTTCTACACCGTTAAAGTCACCAGGGAGTCGCACCTGACCCTGCCCGCACCAACATTATCAATTGGATTTTTGATACCTAATTCATATTTTTGGTAGGGTGAAGATTTGAACCTGGGACATCCCTTGGAGGATTGCCATATCCTCTCCAAATCACCTACAACACCTGGGTAAAACTAATTTATAGTGGAAAATACCCCTTTTGGGGTGCCACTTTCAACAAGTTGGGCATAGGAGAAATGGAGCCTTGTCGGCCTCTACCAACACATAGGACATTCCTAACTATACCATATATCTACAGGATCAATACAAGGGTAATGGAACCTAGGTCAACCTATACCAACATCTAGGGCATTTACCACTACCCCACAACAAGCAGATAGGCCTTGGATATGTTGATCAAGCAAAAATTCATGACAATATATTTGTGAAAAATGAATCATATGTAAAGAATAAAGCTCCTAGGATAAAATGTTGTTGTCATTCTAGGAAATCCATATATATGATAGCTAGATGATGTAACATTCATCCATGTCATATTTGTGAAGGTAATAATCATTCTAAAATAAATTATTGATACAAAGATAAAGTGAATGGTAAAATATATATGAGTTATAGATGGATGAATGTATCATTATGGGATAAAGCAATAAATTTTAAATGTGTTCTATAGAAGAAACCAAATTTTATGGTCAAGAAACATAATAGTTTTTTAATTGTAAGTTTTCCCATAGAGCAATGTAATCTTGAAAAAAAATGAAATGAATGATTTATGTATCAAAATATGATCGAAGTTATGCTTGGAAAACTTACAATAAAAATATTTATAGAAAAAAATTATGTGGAATATTTTGAGCATGTGGATTGACATAGAAGTTATAATCTAGTAGTAATATCCCATAAGTGATGACCTAAAGATAAATAGAGAGTTATACCTAGAGGCCACCCATAGGTGATGACATAGAGGTAGGAAAAATCCAATGACATAGAGGAAACCTAGTCGATGACCTAGAGTTGATCCAAATGTAAATATCTAGAGGTAACCCAAAGGTAAAGACCTAGAGGTATACCATAAGATAGACCAAACATGTATACCCAATGGAGTTGACCCAACGTGAGAGTTAGAGTCGGATATAGAGCCAAAGCTAGAGCTAGATCCAAATCCATATCCAAAGTAATATCCAGAGCTAGAGCTAGAACTAAAGCTAGGGTATAATTATAGTTTAAAAATACTAAGAAATATGGGGAAAATAATATTTAAACCAAATAATGTAATAATAGAGAGTGCTAGACATTATTACTTTATTTTATGTTATGTAATTATTTATAATGATTGATGATTTCACCTCATATGTGTAGATAGTAGTTCTAAACCCTAGGACTGGCTAGAACATTGTGTCCATCAATTTTGAATTGTACATAACAATTTTGGTATGTTAATATTTTGATTTTATTGGAAAAACAACCAATGAAATGAAGGCTGAATTATAAATGCATATGGTATAATAGGACAAAAACAACCATAATTGTTATTATTTTGATTAAATATGTAGATGCCTAGTTAGACATCTAGTTAGATTTTTAATGATAGACATCAAGTAGTTAGATAAAAATTAGTTAGCAGACATTAAGGCTGATTGTTGGGGTGCTTTTAGGAAGTGGTTGGGGAATTAATTTACCCCTCCTATTTAAGCCCCCTTTCAAAAATTGTATCGATGATCATTATACTGTAATACCAATGTTGTTATGTTGTTTACATATTCTATGTATATGGTGATATTTTTGTTGTGCTACTAAGTACAGGTTGTGATGCATTAATGGATGAGTTGCAGGATGTGTTGTGCTAACTTACATTGCAGGTTTTTACCCTTGAGGATTGTTGAAGATTAGTTGTTACAACAAGGAATACAATTTGTGATGTTGTTATAGGTCTATAGAAGAAAGATAGAGGTACTCCTATACATCTAGCCCCTGACATCTGGTAGCTATTATATGGCTAGCCATCCAACCTATAATGTGACATATAGTTTTTACCCTTGCCACGTCTAAGGACCTGATGTCTAGTTCTACCGCTGTGATGTCTAGAAACCTAACATCTAGTTCTACTATTATGGGTAGCTCCTTGATATCTACACCTATAGTTTTTATGTCTAGCACCATGACGTCTACTCATACAACTGTGAAATCTAGACTTGTAATGTCTAGGCTGCTCACCTGATGTCTATGTCCCTGACATCTAATATTGGATGTCTACTTGCACTATTCGATAATTTATCTTGTAGCCTATATACTCATTTTTGATAGCTTTAAACTACCTTGTCAACATCCCATCACGAGAATGTACTCACCCCTATATATATTTAGCATCGTTACCTAACGAAACTCAAATTTTAGCGATAAGTGATAAGAAGATTAGGTGAATGATTGATTTTAGGTAACAAAATAAGAATCAAATACTGGTAAGAAGAAGCACACAACTAGAAAATTTAAGGACACACGAGTCCATAGAGGTGTCTCACCCTGAGGTAGAGAGAGTGTGGAACATTGAAGATGATAATAATGCACGTATTGAAAAATTGTTGGTGACTATATAAAATAAGGAAGAAAAAATAGTTGAGGAAGATCCCATCATTGAATACTAGACAAGAACACCAAAACCAACAAGGGAAGGTGACGGGGACGAAAAATACCAAATACCTTACAAATTCAACTTTTCATTAAAATTTTGCAGAAAATATTTACATGCATTTCGAATTAAAAACATCCCGCAGGCATACAATGACCGAGCTCGGCTCGGTTCTTCCACTCTGTAACTCTCCCTGTTCTTCCATCCACCATCCCTTTCCATTACAAAATTTTCGGTTTTTTTATCTAGGCCCCATCCTCTCGGCCATTAATGCCCTGCCTAAAATAGAATTTAAAATTCATCTTTTTCCCTCCCAGGTTTTTTTTTTGAAATTTCAGTCATTAAATGGGCCATCTGCCTGATCTGCACTGCTGCTTGCATTCATGGCCTTCCTCGTCTGCACCCATCACTTTGGTCAGTTTGTCCTCCGTACGGTTGTCCCTTCCATCCTGCCATAACCAGTAATGGCTGCGTTGCCAGAATGCGTGGCCAACACCCCTTCTCAACCTTTGCGATCTCCATCTTTATTTTCTTAAATGTGGCCAACCGCTTATAATTTTCTCCACGCCTTCTCTTTGATGAAATATATTCGATACACGTGCTGCCCTTCACCACTGTTTGGTACACGTGGCAGCCACATGTCGAATTTGGCCTTACATGGCCGTCCGCTATTTTCTTCGGCCTTAACTTTACTTGGTCGCGATCGACCCCTCCACCTACGTCTTCACATTTTTGAAGTCCTTTGCTATGATCTTGGCTTTGTTTTAACCCTTGGTACTGCCTTGGAAATATACCACGTGGCAGCTTCTGAATGGCCGTGATATCGCAACAGGGCTCTTCTCCTCCACCTTGCTTTGAAGACCATCACGATATCGCGACGTCGCGATATCGCGACGCCTGAAGCTCCTCACCACCGCCTTGAAAAAAAAGTCGTGATATCGCGATGTCGCGATATCGCGACATCGCGATATCGCGCCGCAACTCACTCCTCGGCTTTGCTTTGAAAATAATGTCACGATATCGTGACGTCGCGATATCGCAGCGTCGTGATATCATGACGCAACTTGACCCTTTGCTCTACCGCAGCTTTTGAGGTCACGATTTCTTGACCTCTCTCCAACACTTGCCCAAGCCTTTAAACAACTTACCTTTCATTTTTTGAATTTTTTTCCCGGTTGTTCTAATGCCCCCGGATGCTCCTGAATCAGACACCCGGGGTAACAAGAGAAGTGACCTTCACTTCTATGCTGTTCGGTCTACATCCCTTGCAATATCTCCGAACACTCATCGATCCTTTCAACCTGCTTAAATCCTGCTTCTTGGCAAAATTTTTTGCCTTCTACCAGACAAGTTCTGGCATTGCTGCACACCTTCTCATCTTCTATCTGTAATGGCTTCAACTTGTGCCACACTCCATCTTTCTTCAAGGTGTAAGTATTTGTATGACCATCATGCACCGCATTTCGATCAAACTACCATGGCCTTCCCAACAGCAAATGGCAAGCATCCATGGGGAATACATCACACAGGACTTCATCCTAGTATCTCCCAATCTGGAACGTGACTAAACACTATTCTTGGACCCATGCTCTGTGGTCCTTCCGCAACCATGCAATCCGGTATGAGTACGGGTGCCTCCTTCTCTCCAGTTGCAACTTAGTAACCATCTCCTCGGAAACTAAGTTGTCTGTACTCCCATTGTCTATAATGACATTACAGACTTTGCCTACACTTTTGCATCGGGTGCAGAATAGGATTCTCCTCTACTCAGATTTGTCTTCCTCCACCAGCATGGTCCTCCTCACAATCATTGCTTCTCCCTTTTCAGCTTCTTCAGAATGTTCTGAATCAGCATCTTCAACTACCACAACTGCTCTGGAAGGACCCACTGGCTTCTTTTTTGTCCTTTCTCGATGTTGTGGACACTCAAATGCCCGGTGTCCTTCTTCACCACAATGGAAACATGTTCCACGAAATACTCCTCTTCCATACCCGCGTCCAGATCTACCTCTTCCTCTCGGGTAGCCATCATTCTGAACTTGCGGTTTGGATTCTTCATCTTCTTTCTGATCCCGGTTGCTGCTCTCCTCTTCTTTCTTCTCTTCCTTTCCTTCTTTATTTCCACCGTTCTTTCCTCCCGGTCCTTTTACTCTTTGCTTGCTCTCAAAATTCCGGTTCAGTTTTTCTTCCACCTTTAAAGCAAATTGGTAAGCATCTTCAATGGTGCTTACCCGAACCAAGCTCAATTCCTCCTGAACACTGGGTCTCAACCCATTAATGTAACGGGCCACCTTTTCTTTGCTGGCTTCTAAGTGTCCGGTTCTGATGGAAATTTTATAAAAATCCTTCGTATATTCTTGAACATTTTTTTTCATCTGCCTCAAACTCTGCATTTTACGTAGCAGGTCTAGTTCATAATCTACGGGGATGAATTGTCTTTTTAATTTCTCCACCATTCTATCCCATCTTGTTATCCACTCTTTTCCTCTTCGGTTCCGCTCCAGCTGTACTCCCTTCCACCAAATGCTGGCATGACCCTTCAGTCGGGTCTTAGCAAATCTGACCCGATTAGGGTCTTCAACTTCTTCGTATTCGAAATACTCTTCTAAATCATTCACCCAGTCTATCAAATCCTCTGGGTTCAAGTTACCAGAATACGTGGGAACTTCTAACTTCGGCCTCTTCCCGATCTGGGATATGGCCTTGTACAATCTGGCTTGTGCCGGATCTATAGCTTCTTCCTCTTCTTCCGACTGATTTTCTTCTTCCACTTCATCCTCACTGTCTGCATCTCTTCTCGGTTCATGTCCTCTACGTAGTTCTTCCTGCAGGGCCTGAACTTGCCGCTGCAATGCCCGAAAATCTTATGTTGCCATGCCTCTTCCACCCACAGGGTTTCTTCTCGGAGGCATCTTCTCCAACTCTCACGAGCCTTCCCACAAGTCCTGGTACAACTGCCTCTCCTTCGGTGGTCTGCTGTACGCTCAGGAACTCCCGCTCTGATACCACTGACGGGGATGGAAAATACCAAATACCTTACAAATTCAACTTTTCAATAAAATTTTGCAGAAAATATTTACATGCGTTCCGAATTAAAAACAGCCCACAGGCATACAATGACCGAGCTCGGCTTGGTTCTTCCACTCTGTAACTCTCCCTGTTCTTCCGTCCACCATCCCTTTCCAATACAAAATTTCTATTTTTTTTATCGAGGCCCCATCCTCTCGGCCATTACTGCCCCGCCTAAAATAGAATTTAAAATTCATCTTTTTCCCTCCCGGGTTTTTTTTTGAAATTTCAGTCATTAAATGGGCCATATTCTCAATCTGCACTGCTGCTTGCATTAATGGCCTTCCTCGTCTGCACCCATCGCTTTGGTCAGTCTGTCCTCTGTACGGTTGTCTCTTCCATCCAGCCATAACCAGTAATGGCTGTGTTGCCAGAATGCGCGGCCAACACCCCTTCTCAACCTCCGTGATCTCCATATTTATTTTCTTAAACATGGCCGACCACTTATAATTTTCTCCACGCCTTCTCTTTGACGAAATATATTCGATACACGTGCTGCCCTTCACCACTGTTTGGTACACGTGGCAGCCACGTGTCAAATTTGGCCTTACATGGCCGTCCGCTATTTTCTTCGGCCTTAACTTTACTTGGTCGCGATCGACCCCTCCACCTACGTCTTCACCTTTTCAAAGTCCTTTGCTATGATCTTGGCTTTGTTTTAACCCTTGGTACTGCCTTGGAAATATACCATGTGGCAGCTTCTGAATGGCCGCGATATCACGACAGGGCTCTTCTCCTCCGCCTTGCTTTGAAGACCGTCGCGATATCGCGACGTCGCGATATCCTGACGTCGCAATATCATGACGCCTGAAGCTCCTCACCACCGCCTTGAAAACAAAGTCACGATATCGCGATGTCGCGATATCGTGACGCAAATCAATCCTCGGCTTTGCTTTGAAAATAATGTTGCGATATCACGACGTCGCGATATCGCGGCGTCGCGATATCACGACGCAACTTGACCCTTTGCTTTATCGCAGCTTTTGAGGTCGTGATTTCGTGACCTCTCTCCAACACTTGCCCAAGCCTTTAAACAACTTACCTTCCATTTTTTGAAATTTTTTCCAGGTTGTTCTAATGCCCCCAGATGCTCCTGCATCAGAAGGGTGACCAAAGGATACTGAAGGAGAGAACCTTGTTTCAGGGTGCCTATGTGGAGGTTCGTGAGGAGGAAGGTTAGATCCATGTTTGGTATATTTTCAGATAAGGTCACAAAGTAGAGACCAATTAGAAATATAAATAAGGCAATATGAGTACAACTATGTACCACCAATAGTAGATAGACAACCGAATCAAACACTACAACCACTAACACCAAGAAGATAGAATATCATGGCAGCAAACCCCACCAATAGAATAATAAAACATAAATATATACCTTTTTAGGTGAAGGAAAGGAGGATCCATAATGACATATGGGAACTTGCATTACCATTTTGGGAGAAATTAGGGTCACATAGGACACACAATGGTTGGAAATGTTCCCAACCATATTGTGAGGCATAGCGATATATTGGCACTTAAAAATACAAATTACAAGAGCATTTACACAATGGGATGAGTTGAATCCTACATTCATAGAAGAATTTCAATCACTAAGGTGTGATATAGACATCATAATAGAAATATGTGTTACTAAGAAAAATTCATTTAAGGATGTCAAAAGCTACAATAGAATATTGAAACAACTGATAGATAAAATGGATATGACACCTATTGATGGTATGACAAAGTGATGGTTTTTAGATGGGTTACTACCAAGATTCAAGATGAAAATGAAGGCAATACCATCCTCAAAATATGTAGAAGCACTAGATAAGGATAAAATATTTGAAAGTAATGGTAAACAAATGATCGTAGGTTTCAGAGGATACTTAAAGCATATCGAGGAATTATATAGTGAAGTTGAAGATAAAGTACAAAGAACGATTTACATATTTCAGAGAGAACATGATAAAATTTTAAATGAAGTAAAATGAGAAGGCTGAAAGGATCGAAAAGAAATTCAATTCTCTAACTAAAAGGTAGAGGGATATTAAAATGTAAACTATAAAAAAAAAACATTGCAATTTATGTGAAATTGTAGGACATCCTGTAGTTGACTGTCCACTCAACCTAAAAAACTAAGAGGCATCAAATATTGGTAATACAAAAGGAAGAGCAAACAAATGCATAAATAAATGGAAAAATGATCTACTAGTAGAGGATACATGAACAGTCACCGAGGATGAAGACAAGGAGGCCAGAGTTGACTACAATACGACTCTGATTGTCAACCGATTATTCAATATCGGTATTATCGAGAATGGGGCCATTTTACGAAGAATTGTTTCAAACCCTAGAATGCAGGTAAAAAAAGTGGTAATAATACCACTCAAATGTGTAAATGTTGTAGTCTAGGAAACCACAAGGAGGCTAATTTCCCAAACAAGGCAAGTACTAGTGGAACTCAGAACATCAAACTCATCAACATTGGAGAAGTGATAGAGGTAGAAAAATAAGTATTGGTTGTCCCAAGAGCACAAACCAAGAAAATAAAACAATATCCAAACCCTACCAAGGAGAAAGAATGATGGCGAGAAACCAAAAAAATTATCAAAATAGAACTAGCAAAGGATAAACAAGGACAACTAGTTTTGTAGAAAGTGTTAAAGAGACCAAAGATCACTAAGAAGGCATTAGTAGAAGGCTTGGTAATAGAGGTGCTAAACATGAAGGTGGAGATGAAGGTAGCCAACCTATTTAGCATAGTACCTAAGTTATATGCTATGATAAGGTAATCCATCAAGAGGAAGGATGAAACTCGATAGCTAGAAACTATTAAATAAGAACAATTGATTGATCCAATAATCCTAATGATTGAAGTCGAGTGGAGGCCAGCTATAGTTCAAGTGGATGTTTTGAACCATAGGTTAAATCAGATGATTTTAGATGGAGGGTCTAGTGTGAAGGTAATACCATAGAAGCCATGGTATATTCTAGGGAAACCTACCTTATGGTTTTCAAATTTTAAACTACATGGTGTTGATCAATATGGCATTGAAAAAATAGGCATCTTAATGAATCAAAAACTATGCATAGCAAAGGACTTCATCTTGGATTTTTTTTCATTTTTATGTAGAAATATTTATATGATGCAATACTAGTATGAGGATGGTTGAAAATAGAAAAATTCAACCACAATTGATAAATATAACTTCTATCCTTCAAACAAGGGTAACACAAGTATATAATCAATCTGAATAATCAAACCATGATTCAGGACATAGCCACTTTAGATGATTCAGGATCCTCTTCATCAGATGGTGAAATAGGATATGAACTAGATGAGGTATGAGTGTTGCACCTTGAAAACTACATAGAGGATGATTATGATCAAGATAAGGGTATATTACACTGGCAGTTAGAGGACTATGAGATATTTCCTCCTTAGTGTTTTAGCATTGATGCGGGAAAGGAAATTCAAACGGATGAGATAAAATAACTTGAAAAAGGAACTAGCAATAAAAGACAAACAACAACAAAAAAATATAAGGAAAGAGAAAAGTGGACATTGCCCAAGAATTTTATGAAATTCATGATGGGGGAGGTAGTCATCAAAGATAAACTAGCCCACCTCATTACTGCATTGAAAGCAACAAATGACCTTGAATCTATAAAATATGAAGGTCCTAAAATAATTTATGTAAAATTAGGAGAAAAAGATGAAGAGAAGATGATCAAATGTGGAGATTATTGGGATCCTGTCCTGAAAGCAACAACATTCAATATTTTTATGGACTATAAGGATGTTTTTGCTTGGACATATAAATATTTGAAGGGAGTACCACCCAAAATATGTGTACATAAGATTCCTCTGATTGAAGGAGTGCAACTAGTGAGAAGGAAACCTTACAAAATGAATCCCAAATATGCAGCAAGGGTGAATACCGAAATCAAAAATATGTTGGATGCAAGTATTATATTCAAAGTTACAACAAGCGAGTATGAATTACCAATAATGATAGCTCTAAAATGTGAAGTAGATAAAATATTAATCTATGTGGATTTTAGAAGTTTGAATGCTGTAACCATAAAATATTCCTTCCTGATCCCTTTCACAGACTCCATGTTAGAAGAAGTAGTCAGTCACGAGATATATTCATTTTTGGATGGATTCTCAGGCTATATCTAGTTTAGCATAGTAGAAGAAGACAAGTTGAATATCAATTTCATTGTGGAGAATGAGATATATACATATGACCACATTCCATTTAGACTATGCAATGCACCCGCTAATTTCCAAAGGATCATAATGTATATTTTTGAAAATATGTCCACAAGGAACTTCAAAGCTTTCCTAGATGATAGGTCACTGTATGGGAGGACACAGGAATATTTAAAGGCATTAGAGGAATGCATGGTTTTATGTAGAAATGTATGAATATAATTGAATCTGAATAAATATGTCTTATTGGTTCCATATGAGAAGTTTCTAGGGCATATAGTATGCGAAGAGGGTTTGATGCCCAACACAGATAAGATAGGGTGATATTTCTAATGGAGGAACCATATGATGTGAGTTTAGTTAGAATATTTTTAGAGATACTTGGATATTACAGGGTGTTTATCCAAAATTATGTGCTAACATCTTATCCACTAGATGCGCTTACATGTAAGGGTGTTCCATTCAAATGGATAGAGGAGCACTCGAGAGAATTTGAAGGATTGAAAGAGCACTTGGTGAAAGAACCTATCATGATTTACCCATATTGGGAGAAATAATTTCATGTGCATGTGGATGCCTCACATTTTACCATTGGATGTGCATTGGCCCAAGAAGGCCAATACGGGTTGGATTAGCCCATATAATTTGCATGTCAATTACTATCAATAGATGAGAAGAATTACAACACAATATAACGAGAAGCACTATGAATAGTGTATGCAGTGCAAAAATATAGATACTATCTACTAGCTAACCCCTTTGCTTTCTATGTGGATCATCAGGTTTTGTTGTACTTAATCAACAAACCAATGATCTACAAATGAGTAAGTTGATGGCTTGTCACCATGAAGGAATTTATATTTCGAGTAGTAGTTAAGCCAAGAAAGAAACATGTAATAGTAGATCAGTTGTCAAGGACTCACTCAAGAGAACTTCTAGAGGGAGGAATACCAAATAAATTATTTGATATATAATTTTTTATGATTAATACCATACCAGGATGGTGTAAGAATATAGGGGAATATCTATCGATAGAACAACTTCTAGAAGAGTTAATGATAGTTGAGAGGAGAAAGGTGATTACGAAATCAACACCCTTCACCTTGATTACAAGATTTCTTTACAAGATGGGGGAATACCATATATTGTGAAGATGTATAATGGAGGATGAAGTACATAAAACCCTAAAATATACACATGAGGGATTGGTAGGAGGACACACGGGACCATATGTGACAACCAATAAAGTGTTGTTGTCAGGTCTATCGTGTCCAACCATCTTTCATGACGCAAAGAACTTTATGGTAGAATGTGATACGTGTCAAAGAATAGGGAAACATTTAAAGAGGGACATCATGCCATTACATCCATATTAGTCTCTGGAACTTTTTGAAATATGGAGGATGGATTTTGTATGTCCCCTAAAAATGATTCGAAGGAGAATATGTTGATATATCATAGTTTCCACAAAATATCTCACAAAATGGGTAGAATCTAGGGCTTTACTAGACAACTTGGTAAAAAGCATAACTCACTTTTTGTATGAATAAGTAATTACAAGGTTCGGGATACCCCTAAAATTGATGAGTGATAGAGGAGGCCATTTTGCAAATGCAATTATTTATAACTTGATGGAAGAATTCAAGATTTTCACTCCTTTTCAAGTCCTATTACCCAAGAGCAAATTGGCAGAGGAAGGTGACAAATAAAATATTGGTTTAAATCATGTATAAAACATGTGTAGTAGAGGGATATGAATGGGAGGAACAATTACCAACAGTTTTATGGGCATACAGAACCACCTTCAAGCCCACCATGAATCATAAATCCTTTCCTAGAGCTCCTAAGAGGAAACAAAAATTTAAATCACAACATCAACAAGAGAAATAGTAACAAGTATATATTGTTTATAAGGAACCTAAATTAGATTGTGAAGAGCGTAATATAACATATAATGTACTCACAGCCAAGGAAGTGAAAAAAAAAAAATAAAGGAATAAAAAATAGTCCATGAAATAAAATAAAATTCAAAAGTGTAGGTCATCAAAAACTAGTGAAAATGGATTATTTTTAAAACTTAGGTGTTGTTGACAATAGATCCTCATAAAAATGACATAATAATTTCTATTAGTGATATGATAAGAACATGTATTGTATTAGTTATTCTTCAAATCCTTTAGGTACAATGTAGAAAAAAAATAGAAATAATTAAAATGTTGAAGGAAAATCCCATAAATATAAGTGTTTATTTAGGAACAAGTGACCATGCTCAAAGGTTAGAGTCCACTTATGGTTTCGGTGACTTGAAGTCTATAATAGAAAATATTTTTTGTGATACAAGTGATCTCATAGAAGAGATAAATATTACCTATGATACCGGTGATTCAAATATTTTTAGTAAGAGTAGAATTTGTGTAGAAGATGATTACATTGCCCTTGATAAAAACTATATTATGAGAGTTAAAAGTTACAATGATAGTTCTAATGGTCAATATAATTATGGTGTATGGTATTTGAATGTTGATAATGATAGTGATAGAGATTATAGTGGATATGAAAAATTTGGATTTTTTGAAAAGCATAGCAAAGTAATTGGTTTAAAACTAATGAGAAAAATAGGATATAATAATATAGATTTGGGAAGATATGAAGAAGGTATAAAAATTTGAATAATGTTATATATAAGGCCAAATAATGAAGGCCTTGCATATGTTTTTTTTTTTTTAAGCAAAAAACCCCTTGTGGAGCCGCCTTGGTTTGAGAGACCATGAACAAGGGGTTCTACACCGTTAAAGTCACTAGGGAGTCACACCTGACCCTGCCCGCAGCAACATTATCAATTGGATTTTGGATACCTAATTCAGATTTTTGGTAGGGTGGAGATTTGAACCTGGGACCTCCCTTGGAGGATTCCACTCTGCTCTCCAAATCACCTACAAAACCTGGGTAAAACTAATTTATAGTGGAAAACAACCCTTTTGGGGTTCCACTTTCAACAAGTTGGGCATAGGAGAAATGGAGCCTTGTCGGCCTCTACCAAGCACATAGGACATTCCTAACTATACCATATATCTACAGGATCAAGACAAGGGTATTGGAACCTGGGTCAGCCTATACCAGCATCCAGGGCATTTACCACTACCCCACAACAAGAAGATAGGCCTTGGATATGTTGATCAAGCAAAAATTCATTACAATAAATTTGTGAAAAATGAATCATATGTAAAGAATAAAGCTCCTAGGATAAAATATTGTTGTCATTCTAGGAAATCCATATATATGATAGCTAGATGATGTAACATTCATCCATGCCATATTTGTGAAGGAAATAATCATTCTAAAATAAAGTATTGATACAAAGATAAAGTGAATGGTAAAATATATATGAGTTATAGATCGATGAATGTATCATTATGGGATAAAGCAATAAATTTTAAATGTGTTCTATAGAAGAAACCAAATTTTAATGGTTAAGAAAAATAATATTTTTTTAATTGTAAGTTTTCCCATAGAGCAATGTAATCTTGAAAAAAAATGAAATGAATGATTTATGTATCAAAATATGATCGAAGTTATGCTTGGAAAGCTCACAATAAAAATATTTATAGAAAAACATTATGCGGAATATTTTGAGCATGTGGATTGACATAGAAGCTATAATATAGTAGTAATATCCCATAAGTGATGACCTAAAGATAAATATAGAGTTATACCTAGAGGCCACCCATAGGTGATGACATAGAGGTAGGCAAAATCCAATGACCTAGAGGAAACCTAGACGATGACCTGGAGTTGATCCAAATGTAAATATCTAGAGGTAACCCAAAGGTAATGACCCAAAGGTATACCATAAGATATACCAAACATGTATACCCAATGGAGATGACCCAACGTGAGAGTTAGAGTTAGATCTATAGCCAAAGCTAGAGCTAGATCCAAAGCCATATCCAAAGTAATATCCAGAGCTAGAGCTAGAACTAAATCTAGGGTATAATTATAGTTTAAAAATACTAAGAAATATGGGGAAAATAATATTTAAACCAAATAATGTAATAATAGAGAGTGATAGACATTATTACTTTATTTTATGTTATGTAATTATTTAGAATGATTTAATATTTCACCTCATATGTGTAGATAGCAGTTCTAAACCCTAGGTGTTACTAGAACATTGTGTCCATCAATTTTGAATTGTACATAGCAATTTTGGTATGTTAATATTTTGATTTTATTGGAAAAACAACCAATGAAATGAAGGCTGAATTATAAATGCTTATGGTATAATAGGACAAAAATAACCATAATTGTTATTATTTTAATTAAAGATGTAGATGCCTAGTTAGACATCTAGTTAGATGTCTAAGGGTAGACATCAAGTAGTTAGATGTCTTAATAAAAAATAGTTAGAAGACATTAAGGTTGATGGTTGGGGTGGTTTTAGGAAGTGGTTAGGGAACTACTTTGCCTCTCCTATTTAAGCCCCCTTTCAAACATTGTATCGATGATCATTCTACTATAATACCAATGTTGTTATGTTTTTTACATATTCTATGTATATGGTGATATTTTTGTTGTGCTACTAAGTACAGGTTGTGATGCATTAATGGATGAGTTGTAGGTTGTGTTGTACTAACCTACATTGCAGGTTTTTCCACTTGAAGAGTGTTGAAGATTAGCTATTATAGCAAGGAATAAAATTTGTGATGCTATTATAGGTCTATAGAAGGAATATAGAGGTAGTTCGATATATCTAGCCCCTGACATCTGGTAGCTATCATATGGCTAGCCATCCAACCTATAACGTGACATCTAGTTTTTACCCTTGCGACGTCTAAGGACCTGACGTCTAGTTCTACCCCTGTGACGTCTAGAAACCTAACATCTAGTTCTACTATTATGGGTAGCTCCTTGATATCTACACCTATATTTTTGATGTCTAGCACCATGACATCTACTCATACAACTATGAAATATAGACTTGTGATGTCTAGTCTTGCTCACCTAATGTCTATGTCCCTGACATCTAATATTGGACGTCTACTTGCACTATTCAATAATTGATATTGTAGCCTATATACTCATTTTTGATAGCTTGAAACTACCTTTTCATCATCCCATCACGAGAATGTACTCACCCCTAAATATATTTGGAATCGTTACCTAATGGAACTCATATTTTAGCAATAAGTGATAATAATATTAGGTGAATGATTGATACTGGTAAGAAGAAGCACACAACTAGAAAATTTAAGGACACACGAATCCATAGAGGTGTCTCACCCTGAGGTAGAGAGAGTGTGGAACATTGAAGACGATAATAATGCATGTATTGAAAAATTGTTGGTGACTATAGAAAACAAGGAAGAACAAATAGTTGGGGAAGATCCCATCATTGAATACTGGATAGGAACACCAAAACCAGCAAGGGAAGGGTGACCAGAGGATACTGAAGGAGAGAACCTTGTATTAGGGTGCCTATGTGGAGGTTTGTGAGGAGGAAGGTCAGATCCATGTTTGGTATATTTGTAGATAAGGTCATAGAGTAGAGACCAATTAGAGATATGAAGAAGGCAATATGAGTACAACTATGTACCACCAATAGTAGATAGACAACCGAATAAAACACTACAACCACTAACACCAAGAAGATAGAATATCGTGGTAGCAAACCCCACCAATAGAATAATACAACATAAATATCTAGCTTTTTAGGTGAAGGAAAGGAGGATCCATCATGACATGTGGGAACTTGCATTACCATTTTGGGAGAAATTAGGGTCACACAGGACACACAATGGTTGGAAATGTTCCCAACCATATTGTGAGGCATAGAGATATATTGGTACTTAAAAATACAAAGTACACGAGCATTTACACAATGGGATGAGTTGAAGACTACATTCATAGAAGAATTTCAATCACTGAGGTATGATATAGACATCATCATAGAAATATGTGTTACTAAGAAAAATTCAGTTGAGGATGTCAAAAGCTACAATAGAATATTGAAACAACTAATAGATAAAATAGATATGACACCTATTGATGGTATGACAAAGTGATGGTTTTTGGATGGGTTACTACAAAAATTAAATATGAAAATGAAGGAAATACCATCCTCAACATATGCAGAGGCACTAGAGAAGGCTAAAATATTTGAAAGTAATGGTACACAAATGATTGTAGGTATCGTAGGATACTTAAAGCATATCGAAGAATTATATAGTGAAGTTGAAGATAAAGTACAAAGCACGATTTACATATTTCAGAGAGAACATGATAAAATTTTAAATGAAGTAAAAGGAGAAGGCTGAAAGGATCAAAAAGAAATTCAGTGCTCTAACTAAAATGCAGAGGGATATTAAAATGTAAACTATAAAAAAAAAACATTGCAATTTATGTGAAATTGTTGGACATCCTATAGCTGAATGTCCACTCAACCTAAAAAAATAAGAGGCATCAAATATTGGTAATACAAAAGGAAGAGCAAACAAATGCATAAATAAATGGAAAATGAGCTACTAGTAGAGGATATAGGAATAGTCACTGAGGATGAAGGCAAGGAGGCTAGAGTTGACTACAATACAACTCTGATTGTCAACCGATTATTCAATATCAGTATTATTGAGAATGGGGCCATTTTACGAAGAATTGTTTCAAACCCTAGAATGCAGGTAAAAAAAGTGGTAGTAATACCACTCAAATGTGTAAATGGTGTATTCTAGGAAACCACAAGGAGGCTAATTTCCCAAACAAGGCAAGTACCAGTGTAACTCAGAACATCAAACTCATCACCATTGGAGAAGTGATAGAGGTAGACAAATAAGTATTGGTTGTCACAAGAGCACAAACCAAGAAAATGAAATAGTATCCAAACCCTACCAAGGAGAAAAAATGATGGCAGGAATCCAAAAAATTTATCAAAATAGAACTAGCAAAGGATAAACAAGGACAACTAGTTTTGTAGAAAGTGTTAAAGAGACCAAATATCACTAAGAAGGCATTAGTAGAAGGCTTGGTAATAGAGGTGCTAAACATGAAGGTGGAGATGAAGGTAGCCAACCTATTTAGCATAGTACCTAAGTTATATGCTATGATAGGGGAATCCATCAAGAGGAAGGATGAAAATCGATAGCTAGTAACTATTAAGTAAGAACAATTCATTGATCCAATAAATTGAAGTCGATTGAATTCGATTGGAGGCCAGCTATAGTTCAAGTGGATGTTTTGAACCATAGGTTGAATCGGATGATTTTAGATGGAGGGTCTAGTGTGAATATAATACTAGAGAAGCCATGGTATATTCTAGGGCAACCTACCTTATGGTCTTCAAATTTTAAACTACATGGTGTTGATCAATATGGCATTGAAAAAATAGGCATCTTAATGAATCAAAAACTATGCATAGCAAAGAAGAACTTCATCTTGTATTTTTTTTTCATTGTTATGTAGAAACCTTTATATGATGCACTACTAGGATGAGGATGGATGAGAATAGAAAAATTCAACCACAATTGGTAAAAATAACTTCTATCCTTCAAACAAGGGTAACACAAGTATATAATCAATCTGAATAATCAAACCGTGATTTAGGACATAGCCACTTTAGATGATTTAGGATCCTCTTCATCAGATGGTGAAACAAGATATGAACTAGATGAGGTAGGAGTGTTGCACCTTGAAAACTACATAGAGGATGATTATGATCAATATAAGGGTCTATTACACTGGCGGTTAGAGGACTATGAAATATTTCCTTAGTGTTTTTGCATTCATGTGGGAAAGGAAATTCAAACGGATGAGATAAAAAAACCTGAAAAAGGAACTAGCAATAAAAGACAAACAACAACAAAAAAGGATAAGGAAAGAGAAAAGTGGACATTTCCCAAGAATTTTATGAAATTCACGATGGGGGAGGTAGTCATCTAAGATAAACTAGCCCACCTCATTTCTGCACTAAAAGCAACAAATGACCTTGAATCTATAAAATAAGAATGTCCTAAAATAAGTTAGGTAAAATTAGGAGAAAAAGATGAAGAGAAGATGATCAAATGTGGAGATTATTGGGATCATGTCCTGAAAGCAACAACATTCAATATTTTTATGGACTATAAGGATGTTTTTGCTTGGACATATAAATATTTGAAGGGTGTACCACCCAAAATATGTGTACATAAGATTCCTCTAATTGAAGGAGTGCAACTGGTGAGAAGGAAACCTTACAAAATGAATCCCAAATATGCAGCAAGGGTGAATACCAAAATCAAAAATATGTTTGATGTAGGTATTATATTCAAAGTTACAACAAACGAGTATGCATTACCAATCATGATAACTCTAAAATGTGAAGTAGATAAAATATTAATCTATGTGGATTTTAGAAGTTTGAATGTTGTAACCATAAAATATTCCTTCTTGATCCCTTTCACAGACTCCATGTTAGAAGAAGTAATCAGTCACGAGATATATTCATTTTTGGATGGATTCTCAGGCTATATCCAGATTAGCATAGTAGAAGAAGACAAGTTGAATATCACTTTCATTGTGGAGAACGAGATATATACATATAACCACATGCCATTTAGACTATGCAACGCACCCGCTAATTTCCAAAGGAGCATAATGTATATTTTTGAAAATATGTCCACAAGGAACTTCAAAGCTTTCCTAGATAATTGGTCATTGTATGGGAGGACACAAGAACATTTAAAGGCATTAGAGGAATGCATGGGTTTATGTAGAAAAGGATGAATATCATTGAATCCGAATAAATATGTCTTATTGGTTCCATACGAAAAGTTTCTAGGGCATATAGTATGCTAAGAGGGTTTGATGCCCAACACAGATAAGATAGGGTGATATTTCTAATGGAGGAACCATATGATGTGAGCTTAGTCAGAATATTTTTAGATATAGTTGGATATTACAAGAGGTTTATCCAAAATTATGTGCTAACATATTATCCACTAGATGTTCTTACGTGTAAGGGTGTTCCATTAAAATGGATAGAGGAGCATCTGAGAGCATTTGAAGGATTGAAAGAGAACTTGGTGAAAGAACCTATCATGATTTACCCATATTGGGAGAAATAATTTCATGTGCATGTGGATGCCTCACATTTTACCATTGGATGTGCATTGGCCCAAGAATGCCAATACGGGTTGGATTAACCCATATAATTTGCATGTCAATTACTATCAAGAGATGAGAAGAATTACAACACAATATAATGAGAAGAACTAGGAATAGTGTATGCAGTGCAAAAATATAGATAATATCTACTGGCTAACCCCTTTGCTTTCTATATGGATCATCAGGTTTTGTTGTACTTAATCAACAAAACAATGATCTACAAATGAGTAAGTTGATGGCTTGTCACCTTGAAGGAATTTATATATCGAGTAGTAGTTAATCCAAGAAAGAAACATGTAATAGCAAATCAGTTGTCAAGGACTCAATCAGGAGAACTTGTAGAGGGAGGAATACCGAATAAATTATTTGATATATAATTGTTTATGATTAATACCATACCAGGATGGTGTAAGCATATAGGGGAATATCTATCGATAGAACAAATGCTAGAAGAGTTAATGATAGTTGAGAGGAGAAAGGTGATTAAAAAATCAACACCCTTCACCTTGATTGTAGGATTTCTTTACAAGAAGGGGGAAGACCATATATTATGAAGATGTATAATGGAGGATGAAGTACATAAAACCCTAAAATATACACATGAGGGATTGGTAGGAGGACACATGGGACAAGATGTGACAACCAAGAAAGTGTTGTTGTCAGGTCTATTGTGTCCCATCATATTTCATGATGCAAAGAACTTTATGGTAGCATGTGATACGTGTCAAAGAATAGGGAAACCTTTGAAGAGGGATATCATGCCATTACATCCATATTAGTCTATGGAACTCTTTGAAATATGGGGGATGGATTTTGTAGGTCCCCTAAAAATGAGTCGAAGGAGAATATGTTGATATATCATAGTTGCCACCAAATATCTCACAAAATGGGTAGAATCTAGGGCTTTACTAGACAACTTGGTAAAAAGCATAACTCAATTTTTGTACGAATAAGTAATTACAAGGTTCGGGATAGCCCTAAAATTGATGAGTGATAGAGGAGTCCATTTTGTGAATGCAATTATTTATAACTTGATGGAAGAATTCAGGATTTTCACTCCTTTTCAAGTCCTATTACCCAAGAGCAAATTGGCAGAGGAATGTGACAAATAAAATCTTGGTTTAAATCATGTATAAGTCATGTGGAGTAGAGGTATATGAATGGGAGGAACAATTACCAGTAGTTTTATGGGCATACAGAACCACCTTCAAGCACACCATGAATCATACATACTTTCATAGAGCTCCTAAGAGGAAACAAAAATTTAAATCACAACATCAACAAGAGAAATAGTAACAAGTATATATTGTTTATAAGGAACCTAAATCATATCGTGAAGAGCATAATATAACATATAATGTACTCACAGCCAAGGAAGGGAAAACAAGAAATAAAGGAATAAAAAATTGTCCATGAAATAAAATAAAATTCAAAAGTGTAGGTCATCAAAAACTAGTGAAAATGGATTATTTTTAAAACTTAGGTGTTGTTGACAATAGATCCTCATAAAAATGACACAATAATTTCTATTAGTGATATGATAAGAAAATGTATTGTATTAGTTGTTCTTCAAATCCTTTAGGTACAATGTAGAAAAAAAATAGAAATAATTAAAATGTTGAAGGAAAATCCCATAAATATAAGTGTTTATTTAGGAACAAGTGACCATGCTCAAAGGTTAGAGTCCACTTATGGTTTGGGTGACTTGAAGTCTATAATAGAAAATATTTTTTGTGATACAAGTGATCTCATAGAAGTGATAAATATTACCTATGATACAGGTGATTCAAATATTTTTAGTAAGAGTAGAATTTGTGTAGAAGATGATTACATTGCCCATGATAAAAACTATACTATGAGAGTTAAAAGTTACAATGATAGTTTTAATGGTCAATATAATTATGGTGTGTGGTATTTGAATGTTGATAATGATAGTGATAGATATTATAGTGGATATGAAAAATTTGGATTTTTTGAAAAGCATAGCAAAGTAATTGGTTTAAAACTAATGAGAAAAATAGGATATAATAATATAGATTTGGGAAGTTATGAACAAGGTATAAAAATTTGAATAATGTTATATATAAGGCCAAATAATGAAGGCCTTGCATATGTTTTTTTTTTTAAGCAAAAAACCCCTTGTGGAGCCGCCTTGGTTTGAGAGACCATGAACAAGGGGTTCTACACCGTTAAAGTCACTAGGGAGTCACACCTGACCCTGCCCGCAGCAACATTATCAATTGGATTTTGGATACCTAATTCAGATTTTTGGTAGGGTGGAGATTTGAACCTGGGACCTCCCTTGGAGGATTCCACTCTGCTCTCCAAATCACCTACAAAACCTGGGTAAAACTAATTTATAGTGGAAAACACCCCTTTTGGGGTGCCACTTTCAACAGGTTGGGCATAGGAGAAATGGAGCCTTGTCGGCCTCTACCAGCACATAGGACATTCCTAACTATACCATATATCTACAGGATCAAGACAAGGGTATTGGAACCTGGGTCAGCCTATACCAGCATCCAGGGCATTTACCACTACCCCACAACAAGCAGATAGGCCTTGGATATGTTGATCAAGCACAAATTCATTACAATAAATTTGTGAAAAATGAATCATATGTAAAGAATAAAGCTCCTAGGATAAAATATTGTTGTCATTCTAGGAAATCCATATATATGATAGCTAGATGATGTAACATTCATCCATGTCATATTTGTGAAGGAAATAATCATTCTAAAATAAAGTATTGATACAAAGATAAAGTGAATGGTAAAATATATATGAGTTATAGATGGATGAATGTATCATTATGGGATAAAGCAATAAATTTTAAATGTGTTCTATAGAAGAAACCAAATTTTAATGGTTAAGAAACATAATATTTTTTTAATTGTAAGTTTTCCCATAGAGCAATGTAATCTTGAAAAAAAATGAAATGAATGATTTATGTATCAAAATATGATCGAAGTTATGCTTGGAAAGCATACAATAAAAATATTTACAGAAAAACATTATGCGGAATATTTTGAGCATGTGGATTGACATAGAAGCTATAATATAGTAGTAATATCCCATAAGTGATGACCTAAAGATAAATATAGAGTTATACCTAGAGGCCACCCATAGGTGATGACATAGAGGTAGGCAAAATCCAATGACCTAGAGGAAACCTAGACGATGACCTAGAGTTGATCCAAATGTAAATATCTAGAGGTAACCCAAAGGTAATGACCTAGAGGTATACCATAAGATATACCAAACATGTATACCCAATGGAGATGACCTAACGTGAGAGTTAGAGTCGGATCTAGAGCCAAAGCTAGAGCTAGATCCAAAGCCATATCCAAAGTAATATCTAGAGCTAGAGCTAGAACTAAAGCTAGGGTATAATTATAGTTTAAAAATACTAAGAAATATTGGGAAAATAATATTTAAACCAAATAATGTAATAATAGAGAGTGCTAGACATTATTACTTTATTTTATGTTATGTAATTATTTAGAATGATTGATGATTTCACCTCATATGTGTAGATAGAAGTTCTAAACCCTAGGAATGACTAGAACATTGTGTCCATCAATTTTGAATTGTACATAGCAATTTTGGTATGTTAATATTTTGATTTTATTGGAAAAACAACCAATGAAATGAAGGCTGAATTATAAATGCTTATGGTATAATAGGACAAAAATAACCATAATTGTTATTATTTTAATTAAAGATGTAGATGCCTAGTTAGACATCTAGTTAGATGTCTTAATTAAAATTAGTTAGAAGACATTAAGGCTGATGGTTGGGGTGCTTTTAGGAAGTGGTTGGGGAATTAATTTGCCCCTTCTATTTAAGCCCCCTTTCAAACATTGTATCAATGATCATTATACTATAATACCAATGTTGTTATGTTTTTTACATATTCTATGTATATGGTGATATTTTTGTTGTGATACTAAGTACAAGTTGTGATGCATTAATGGATGAGTTGCAGGTTGTGTTGTACTAACTTACATTGCAGGTTTTTCCCCTTGAGGAGTGTTGAAGATCAGTTGTTATAGCAAGGAATAAAATTTGTGCTGCTATTATAGGTCTATAGAAGGAAGATAGAGGTAGTTCTATACATCTAGACCCTGACATCTGGTAGCTATCATATGGCTAGCCATCCAACCTATAATGTGACATCTAGTTTTTACCCTTGCCATGTCTAAGGACCTGATGTCTAGTTCTACCCCTATGATGTCTAGAAACCTAACATCTAGTTCTAATATTATGGGTAGCTCCTTGATATCTACACCTATATTTTTGATGTCTAGCACCATGACATCTACTCATACAACTATGAAATCTAGACTTGTGATGTCTAGTATTGCTCACCTAATGTCTATGTCCCTGACATCTAATATTGGACGTCTACTTGCACTATTCGATAATTGATCTTGTAGCCTATATACTCATTTTTGATATCTTGAAACTACCTTGTCATCATCCCATCACGAGAATGTACTCACCCCTATATATATTTGGCATCGTTACCTAATGGAACTCAGATTTTTGTGATAAGTGATAATAAGATTAGTTGAATGATTGATTTTAGGTCACAAAATAAGAATCAAATACAAGTAAGAGGAAGCACACAACTAGAAAATTTAAGGACACACGAGTCCATAGAGGTGTCTCACCCTGAGGTAGAGAGAGTGTGGAACATTGAAGACGATAATAATGCACATGTTGAAAAATTGTTGGTGACTATAGAAAAATAGGAAGAAGAAATAGTTGAGGAAGATCCCATCATTGAATACTAGACAGGAACACCAAAACCAACAAGGGAAGGGTGACCAGACGATACTGAAGGAGAGAACCTTGTATCAGGGTGCCTATGTGGAGGTTTGTGAGGAGGAAGGTCAGATCCATGTTTGGTATATTTTTAGATAAGGTCACAAAGTAGAGACCAATTAGAGATATGAAGAAGGATATATGAGTACAACTATGTACCACCAATAGTAGATAGACAACCGAATCAAACACTACAACCACTAACACCAAGAAGATAGAATATCGTGGCAGCAAACCCCACCAATAGAATAATACAACATAAATATCTACATATTTAGGTGAAGGAAAGGAAGATCCATCATGACATGTGGGAACTTGCATTACCATTTTGGGAGAAATTGGGGTCACACAGGACACACAATGGTTGGAAATGTTCCCAACCATATTGTGAGGCATAGCGATATATTGGTACTTAAAAATACAAAGTACACGAGCATTTACACAATGGGATGAGTTGAAGACTACATTCATAGAAGAATTTCAATCACTAAGGTATGATATAGACATCATCATAGAAATATGTGTTACTAAGAAAAATTTAGTTAAGGATGTCAAAAGCTACAATAGAATATTGAAACAACTGATAGATAAAATGGATATGACACCTATTGATGGTATGACAAAGTGATGGTTTTTGGATGGGTTACTACAAAAATTCAAGATGAAAATGAAGGCAATACCATCCTCAACATATGCAGAAGCACTAGATAAGGCTAAAATATTTGAAAGTAATGGTACACAAATGATCGTAGGTATCTGAGGATACTTAAAGCATATCAAATAATTATATAGTGAAGTTGAAGATAAAGTACAAAGCACGATTTACATATTTCAGAGAGAACTTGATAAAATTTTAAATGAAGTAAAAGGAGAAGGCTGAAAGGATCAAAAAGAAATTTAGTGATCTAACTAAAAGGTAGAGGGATATTAAAATGTAAACTATCAAAAAAAAACATTGCAATTTATGTGAAATTGTTGGACATCCTGTAGTTGGCTTTCCACTCAACCTAAAAAACTAAGAGGTATCAAATATTGGTAATACAAAAGGAAGAGCAAACAAATGCATAAATAAATGGAAAAGGAGCTACTAGTAGAGGATACAGGAATAGTCATCGAGGATGAAGACAAGGAGGCTAGAGTTGACTACAATACGACTTTGATTGTCAACCGATTATTCAATATCGATATTATCGAGAATGGGGCCATTTTACGAAGAATTGTTTCAAACCCTAGAATGCAGGTAAAAAAAGTGGTAATAATACCACTCAAATGTGTAAATGGTGTAGTCTAGGAAACCACAAGGAGGCTAATTTCCCAAATAAGGCAAGTACTAGTGGAACTCAGAACATCAAACTCATCAGCATTGGAGAAGTGATAGAGGTAGACAAACAAGTATTGGTTGTCACAAGAGCACAAACCAAGAAAATGAAATAGTATCCAAACCCTACCAAGGAGAAAGAACGATGGTAGGAAGCCAAAAAAATTATCAAAATAGAACTAGCAAAGGATAAACAAGGACAACTAGTTTTGTAGAAAGTGTTAAAGAGACCAAATATCACTAAGAAGGCATTAGTAGAAGGCTTGGTAATAGAGATGCTAAACATGAAGGTGGAGATGAAGGTAGCAAATATATTTAGCATAGTACCTAAGTTATATGCTATGATAGGGGAATCCATCAAGAGGAAGGAAGGAAGGATGAAACTTGATAGCTAGCAACTATTAAGTAAGAACAATTCATTTATCTAATAATCCTAATGATTGAAGTTGAGTGGAGGCCAGCTATAGTTCAAGTGGATGTTTTGAACCATAGGTTGAATCAAATTATTTTAGATGGAGGGTCTAGTGTGAATGGAATACCATATAGGCCATGGTATATTCTAGGGCAACCTACCTTATGGTATTCAAATTTAAACTACACGGTGTTGATCAATATGGCATTGAAAAAATAGGCATCTTAATGAATCAAAAACTATTCATAGCAAAGAAGGACTTCATCTTGGATTTTTTTTTCATTGTTATGTAGAAACCTTTATATGATGCACTACTAGGATGAGGATGGTTGAGAATAGAAAAATTCAACCACAATTGGTAAAAATAACTTCTATCCTTCAAACAAGAGTAACACAAGTATATAATCAATCTGAATAATCAAACCGTGATTCGGGACATAGCCACTTTAGATGATTCAGGATCCTCTTCATCAGATGGTGAAACAGGATATGAACTAGATGAGGTAGGAGTGTTGCACCTTGAAAACTACATAGAGGATGATTATGATCAAGATAAGGGTCTATTACACTGGCAGTTAGAGGACTATGAGATATTGCCTCCTTAGTGTTTTTGCATTGATGCGAGAAAGGAAATTCAAACGGATGAGATAAAATAACCTGAAAAAGGAACTAGCAATAAAATACAAACAAAAACAAAAAAGGATAAGGAAAGAGAAAAGTGGAAATTTCCCAAGAATTTTATGAAATTCATGATGGGGGAGGTAGTCATCAAAGATAAACTAGCCCACCTCATTGCTGCACTGAAAGCAGCAAATGACCTTGAATCTATAAAATATGAAAGTCCTAAAATAATTTAGGTGAAATTAGGAGAAAAATATGAATAGAAGATGATCAAATGTGGAGATTATTGGGATCTTGTCTTGAAAGCAACAACATTCAATATTTTTTTGGACTATAAGGATGTTTTTGCTTGGACATATAAATATTTGAAGGGAGTACCACCCAAAATATATGTACATAAGATTCCTCTGATTGAAGGAGTGCAACTAGTGAGAAGGAAACCTTACAAAATGAATCCCAAGGGTGAATACCAAAATAAAAAATATGTTGGATGCAGGTATTATATTCAAAGTTACAACAAGCGAGTATGCATTACCAATCATGATAACTCTAAAATGTGAAGTAGATAAAATATGAATCTATGTGGATTTTAGAAGTTTGAATGCTGTAACCATAAAATATTACTTCCTAATCCCTTTCACAGACTCCATGTTAGAAGAAGTAGTCAGTCACAAGATATATTCATTTTTGGATGTATTCTCAGGCTATATCCAGATTAGCATAGTAGAAGAAGACAAGTTGAGTATCACTTTCATTGTGGAGAATGAGATATATACATATAACCACATGCCATTTAGACTATGCAATGCACCCGCTAATTTCCAAAGGATCATAATGTATATTTTTGCAAATATGTCCACAAGGAACTTCAAAGATTTCCTAGATGATTGGTCACTATATGGGAGGACACAAGAATATTTAAAGGCATTAGAGGAATGCATGGATTTATGTCAAAAAGCATGAATATCATTGAATCCAAATAAATATGTCTTATTGGTTCCATACGAGAAGTTGCTAGGGCATATAGTATGCCAAGAGGGTTTGAATCCCAACACAGATAAGATAGGGTGATATTTCTAATGGAGGAACCATATGATGTGAGCTTAGTCAGAATATTTTTAGAGATACTTGGATATTACAGGAGGTTTATCCAAAATTATGTGCTAACATCTTATCCACTAGATGCACTTACGTGTAAGGGTGTTCCATTCAAATGGATAGAGGAGCACTCGAGAGCATTTGAAGGATTGAAAGAGCACTTGGTGAAAGAACCTATCATGATTTACCCATATTGGTAGAAATAATTTCATGTGCATGTGGATGCCTCACATTTTACCATTGGATGTGCATTGGCCCGAGAAGGCCAATACGGGTTGGATTAGCCCATATAATTTGTATGTCAATTACTATCAAGAGATGAGAAGAATTACAACACAATATAATGAGAAGCACTAGGAATAGTGTATGTAGTACAAAAATATAGATACTATGTACTAGCTAACCCCTTTGCTTTCTATGTTGATCATCAGGTTTTGTTGTACTTAATCAACAAACCAATGATCTACAAATGAGAAAGTCGATGGCTTGTCACCTTGAAGGAATTTATATATCGAGTAGTAGTTAAGCCAAGAAAGAAACATGTAATAGCAGATTAGTTGTCAAGGACTCACTCAGGAGAACTTGTAGAGGGAGGAATATCGAATAAATTATTTGATATATAATTGTTTATGATTAATACCATACAAGGATGGTGTAAGAATATAGGGGAATATCTATCGATAGAACAACTGCTAGAAGAGTTAATGATAGTTGAGAGGAGAAAGGTGATTATGAAATCAACACCCTTCACCTTGATTGCAGGATTTCTTTACAAGATGGGGGAAGACCATATATTGTGAAGATGTATAATGGAGGATGAAGTACATAAAACCCTAAAAGAGACACATGAGGGATTGGTAGGAGGACACATGGGACCAGATGTGACAACCAAGAAATATTTGTTGTCAGGTCTATCGTGTCCCACCGTCTTTCATGATGCAAAGAACTTTATGGTAGCATGTGATACGTGTCAAAGAATAGGGAAACCTTTGAAGAGGGACATCATGCCATTACATCCATAATAGTCTCTGGAACTCTTTGAAATATGGGGGATGTATTTTGTAGGTCCCCTAAACTTGAGTCGAAGGATAATATGTTGATATATCATAGTTGCCACAAAATATCTCACAAAATGGGTAGAATCTAGGCCTTTACTAGACAACTTGGTAAAAAGCATAATTCACTTTTTGTACGAATAAGTAATTACAAGGTTCGGGATACCCCTACAATTGATGAGTGATAGAGGAGGCCATTTTGTGAATGCAATTATTTATAACTTGATGGAAGAATATAGGATTTTCACTCCTTTTCAAGTCCATATTACCCAAGAGAAAATTGGCAGGGGAAGGTGACAAATAAAATCTTGGTTTAAATCATGTATAATACATGTGGAGTAGAGGGATATGAATGGGAGGAATAGTTACCAGTAGTTTTATGGGCATACAAAACCACCTTCAAGCCCACCATGAATCATACATCCTTTCAACTTATGTACGAATAGAAAGTAGTGGTACCTATGGAATTACTTATACCAAGATTAAGGGTGGCAGCGGACAATTGAATGAATGATGAAGATAGCATGAATGAGTGATTAATAGCTTTGGTATACTTGGATGAGAAAATAGTAATGGTGCAATGGGCTACAGAGATATCACATAATAGAAGGAAGTTTTGGCATGACAATCATCTCTAGAAGATGGAGCTCAAGGCTAGTGAATTAGTACTAAATTACAATGAGAAGAGGGAACTCAAGCCAAGAAAATTAAAAAACCTATGGCTTGTATCCTTCCAGGTAGAAGAAGTACTAGAGAAAAGAGAAATAAAACTACAAAAATTGGATGGAACACTATACCCCAAGGTAATTAATGGCTCTAAGTTGAAGGTATACAAGACACATGATCAGGTAAATAAGATCAAACTAGAACAACTAGGAACTTTTAAAACAAGGAGAGATCTAGGGATACAATCCTAGGAAATTGATGAGTAGAGTAATATTGTTCGAAGGGATGAAACACATAACCTGGATTGGTTATTTGGAATCGATGGATAAGAAGAGCAACAAGGATTACAACAACAGGTCCATAATCCAAATGACAATGAGGAAGACCGACTCCATGCTCTGATAGAATTTGCTCTATAAGAAGTTTTATAAGATGAAGAATGATTTAGACTTCTACAACAAATGAGATTGAAAACATAATGGTTGCAAGAAGAATATGAAACTATGAGACAATATAATAATCAGCTATGGAAATAGGTGATCCTGAAGTTATGCAATGAGTAAATGAAAGGCACGAAGCTTACCTCATAGAATAGGTAGATCTAGAACAGGGGGAACTCAGAAGAAGCGCAACAAGAAAGTATTCAAAAGATATTTTATTTTCCTTGGAGGAAGAATATAAGGATGATGTAAGCCCAAGGAAAATAGAAGAGAAAAAAATAGCAACAGGTGTACATTCTAGTAGTTCTTCTTCATCCACATTGAAAATCATACTAAATATAAAAGAATCCTCAAGTGTAGAGTCAGTGAACCATCATGAGATGAGAAATTCTCCAAGAAGTTCCAGAATGTGGGAAGTAAGACAAAGCTCAACTGCCAAATATTAGATAACAAGGGAGGAAATGGCAACCATAAAATGGAAGGATATCAAGATGGTACTAAAGAAACAAAAAATTGGAGGGCGGTTAGAAGAATCAAGTAGTTACAACAATCTACCTCAGAATTTGGATATTAAATACGCTAGTACTAACCCAAACCATAGGAGACAAAGGGATGAAGATCATAGTCGACAAGCAGGTGTTAGATTTATGGAAACTGCACACATAATTGAAGATGATGCTTAAATAAGCTCATAATACAAATAAAATGGAGGATTAAATGAGAATGTTATGCAATAATTACCATCATCTCATGCATGGAGAACACCATATTCTAGAGCTATGAGATGTCCAACCAAATGAGAGGAGGTAGCCAGGTATTAGATGGCTGCACTTGACTTACGATAACATAGAAGGGAAGTAATATGATTACAATAATAGGTTCAAGAAACCTCGTAATGACCAATCAACATGATAGGATAATGAAATGACTCCAGTACTAATTTAGTATTTTCAAAAGAGTACCAGGAAAACCTAACTCATTGTGCTATACAATGACACTTTCATGAAAGTAGATGGAGACGAAGACTGATAAGGACCAATAGGAGATTGTAGATCTTACACCAATTAATACCTACACATTTATACCACCTACTAGAGACAAGATCACAAATGATAAATGAGGCCCATAACAGAGGCAACTTAGGTACTCTCAGAAGATCACAAGGAATTTTGAGAGCACCTGAACAAGGGAGGAGCATGGTTGACCTTCATATTAGTAGATTTATAGGAAGAAATTCCCCTCTGGATACAAATAGATTGACTAATTTTTATTTTGGACCATAAGGGCCATATGAGAAATTAGTCCAAGCCAACGCATCACTACGTGCTCATAAGATCAAATCGATAGGCCTGTATCAACGAGCTCATAGGAACTAAAGATGTCATTAGGAAAAATTGAGGTACTGACCAAATATTGGGTATCTAGGAGTACAAAATCCCAACATTAGAGAGATTTGATCAAAAATAGGATGAGGATGCGATAACGTGGTTTGCAAAAGAATAAATTAGGACAAAAATCCCAACTCAACACAAAGGGATCACGAAGGGGCAATTGCAAGGAATGATAGAGGTCGAGGATGACGTCTAAGAACTAGATGACCCCACAAAAATAGGGAACATCAAATATGACAATAGCCCATGCAACATGAACTTGATAATTAGACACAAGAAGGGGAGAGGTTTCAGTACTTGGATGATTGCATAATAATCTAGAAAAATGATGGAAGAATAGAATAAATCCAGCTAGTGCCCACCCATCCAAAAAATCCAAATACAACCAACAAAGACTTGGAGGATTTAGAAAAATATCCAAATGAAAATAACAACAACCGAGAATAAGGTGAAGTCCATAGGGTATAAGAATGGATGGAATAAACATTTTTAGCAGTAGAAAGAAATTACCAAGCCACCAATTATGTCAGATGATGTGCCAATATCTACTAGTATAATGAGCAAGAAACATGGTACCAACTAAAAGAGGTAGAACAACCAGACTGGTGCATTATACCATGAAATAGGAGAAGACACCAGTAGAAGTCACATATGGAAACTCCCCCAAGATGAAATAATCATTGGAGATGTTAGGCGACAAAGGAAATAAATAGTGATAATGATGATGACTTCAGTAGTTTTAAATAAAATAGCCATCATCATCAAGTGAGATACCAGATGCATGGGAACTATATATTGTCTTGGTCATATGGTTTACCCATCGATGGTAAAAGAATATGTCACATGTAATTTTGAGAAATAAGAAAAATAAAATAAAAATAATAAAAAGTCAAAAAGAAAATAAAAATAAAAAAAATAAAAATATAAAGTACATAAAAAGATAAAATAGGGAAAAACACAAAAAGGATACCTAGACGTCTAACTAGCCAATGTGATGCGCATGCAAGGAGATAGTTGCAAGGGGGTAGTTGCATAACAATTTCAAGGTTGAAGAAGAAACTATAAAATGAGAGAAGGTCATTCATTTGCAAGATCACTCTCATAGGAAAGAAGGATAAGAAGAAAGGTGAGAAGCATGTACCAGATATGCGTAGTAGTTAAACATAGCAGTATATGGCTAGATAGTAGTGACTGGCTAGTACTAATTGATATCTATTGATGGCTAATGTCTAGCACCTAACAACTAGCACCTGATGGTTGGTAGCCCACCTAACAGTTAGGTAGATTTGACAGCTAGTCCACCCAATGACTAACCCATATGATGGCTACACCACCTAATGGTTGCACCACCTGACGACTAGCGATATCTGATGGATACAGGCCTAACAACTGGAAGCACCTAACAGCTATAGAACTTGATGGTTGATAGCACCTAGCAAACACAACACCTAATGGTTCGTATCCTTGATGATTGGTTGCACTTGATGGCTATAACACCTGATGGTTGGTAGCACATGACATCTATAGGATCTAACAACTATTAGAGTTGATGGCTAGCAGGACCTGATAGCTAGCATGACTTGATGGGAGGTATATTGAACAAGGAAGATGTCTCAGGTAGAATATGATAGATCAACAAAAAAAAGTAATAAGGATGAAAAGTAATGCAGATGCCACACCAAAATCCAAGAAAAACTCTAGTCCACAGTGAACCCGAACCTAAATCTATGATAGCTAAGAGGTTATGACACCAACAAGAAATTAAAATGAAGGGATAAATCAAAATTCTAGAAGGAGGATAGGTTCAAAATAGAAAGGAAGTAGTAGAAGTGATGACCCGTAAGAACAAGGAGATGTATCAAAGTGGTAAGGCACCCATATCATTGTAGGAGATCACTTGGGTATGCCTAATAGGAGAATATTGCCACCAATGATGGACAAAGATACCAGCTGACCATCGAGTATGAACAAATTTGAAAGAAGCAAGAGTACACTTCATCCTACAGGATCCTCATTTTGAAAAGGAATTTTTCATGAAATACCTATTATAGATGGTGGAGACATACGATGCAATGAGGCATAACAATATTGTGGAAATAGAGGATACTACAATGGTAATTGATTTCTCTCTCGAAGTTTTTCAATGTACTTTTGGACTTCCCAAGAAGGGTAAGTTGGTGTTGAATGAGAGAGTATATCTAAAGAAGACACCATAACTAATTATGAATATCACCACCCTGAAGAGAGAAGAGGTGGAGGCTATGCTGAGTACCCATGGTGGAAGAGAAATTAAACAGACACAACTTTAGAATAAAGGAATGGAGGTGATTATGAATATTACTATCTCAAGTTTGTCAAGATAACAACGAAGTACAAACTTACCCATATGGCTGATATTGTATCTAAAAGGAATAGCATAGGGTATACAATATGATTGAGCAACATATTTTTCAACACATATACAATATTTCTTGATGAGAATGACAAAGAATTTTTCTTTCACTTTTTATGCCATTCGGTTGATCTTGGATGTGGTAGGAAGAGCAAAAGTGCCAATCCTGGACTTGGATCCATCAAAAAATTTACCAAATATAGTACCATATATCTATAGATGGATGGAGGTCCAACCAATAAGGAAGACAACAATGATAAAAAATATTTGGGTCAAGCAGCTTTTACACAAACCACATTAGGAGAAGATGGTGGTTGTGCTAGAAGGGAGGATAGGGGAGTACCACAAGCTCAGGAAGAAGAAGTAAAAAAATAGGAGGCCCAATCACCAGAAGAGCCTAGACAAAAGAAGAAAAAGGGGTGATTTGATGTGCCACCCTAAAATTTATATCAAGAAACACTACAGAAAATAGCAAATAATTTAGAGGTAGTTTGTTGTTAGGAGCAACATAAGTTAGCATAGGAGGAAGTAGATTTTTTCCATACCACAAAATATTCATTATCAACCAGACAAAACCAGTTTAGATGAATGGTTTGGACCTACTGAGTACCTGACATAGGCACAATACTTAACCTACATAGGATCACTATATTTGAGTGAGATTGACTTCACTAGAAGCTACCTTGATGGGCACATTTTTAATTGATGATATGTTTGCCACAGTAGCAAGAGAATCAGTCACCATTGGTAATTTTGAAACAAGGAGTAATCCTGAGGTAGAGGAGGGACTATCGCCATCAGTTACAAAACAATTGACATATGGGGCAAAAAAGCCTATTTCGAAGGAAATCACAACATCTAGAGAGCAAACCTCAAAATTAATAGATTTAGAAGATATGGAGGAACATGAAGGGGTAAAAACTAGAGTCTAGGAGAGTTTAGAGTAATAAACAGGTCACCTATTCACCACACAAGAAGAGGAAAATAAATTGCATAGGAGGAGGAACAAACAAATACTTGGTTCTAGGAATTCCTTATCCGTGTACCCAATTTTATGAACTCAGATAAAATGGTTGAGCAAGTGATAGAATATTTTGAGAAGTTGGAAAATATAATGAATAGTTTTATCGTGCAGTTCAATAGTGCATGCATGGGCCAATGGAAAAAGTGGCAAGGCATGGTAGAGGAGGAAATAGACCAGCTAGTTAAGTGGTTAACATAGGGTCTGTGGTGGAAGGAGATCTCACGCATTTATGTAAAATAACCATAGTCACTACCGACTACCTACTTACAAATAATGGAAGACATTGAAAAGATACCAAAAATATACCAAGCCTCTACCTAGAGACAGAGCAGGTATACATTTCCGACCATAGTAAAAAGCCTCCTCAAAATTCCATGGAAAATGGCACACAAGTGGAAGTGGTACCAGAATTACTACCATTGTACACACAACTAAATTTCCTTGCACACTTGTTGACTTGGTTGGGAGAAAAAATCAAGTATGTGGGTTCAACAAAAGAGATCGTGGAATGAGAAACTACGAAAGCCTTGAAAAGTAAGGATCAACTATTAGCATAAGGAATGGAATGAATGGAGAGAGTTATAGAATAACTACAAGAGTTAGGATGAACTATGGAAAAACTGAAATCTTATTTGGAGGAAAAGGACCAACAAATATCTAAGTTAGCAACAAAAATATCCCAACTAAAAAGTGTGAAGGAGCTTTTGATTAAGCAAGAAAAATCATTTTAAGCCAATAGGAGCTAGTAGGAATGTACTTAATATTAGGAAATAGATAACTGGTAAAAAGAAAAGGTATCCTTGCAAGAAGAATTACGACAGATAAAACAACAGAAGGGTATAACAGTTGCACCAGTTTCAGAATATTGGTTGAAGGATATGTTTCGAAGTAGGGAACCCAAAATACTGTCTAGCTTGAAGCAGACTGAAGATCAATCCAATACCTTAGGAGTGGAATGGGCAAAGTACTACAACTATTCTAAAAGGCTCAAGGACTAACATGATCACTATGGTTCACCATTCGATGGTAAAAGTAGATGTTACATGCAGTTTTGAGAAATAAGAAAAATAAAATAAAAATAATAAAACGTCAAAAAGAAAATAAAAAAAAGAAATCAAAAGAAAAAGAAAAAGATAAAATAGAGAAAAAGAAATAATAGGAAAAAATATAAAAAGGATACATAGACATCTAACTAGCCAATGTGACGAACATGCAAGGAGGTAGTTGCAAGGTGGAAGTTGCATAACGATTTCAAGGTCGAAGAAGCAACTATAAAATGAGAGGAGACCATTCATTTGCAACATAAATATGATAGGCAAGAGGGAAGAGGTTAAATGTGAGAAGCACATATCAGATAGGAACAATAGTTAGATGTAGTAGTAGACAACTAAGTAGCAATAGATGGCTAGTAGCAGTTGACATCTGCTAATGGCTGAAGGCTAGCACCTGACAGCTAGTACCTAACAGCTGGTAGTCCACCCAAAATTTAGGTAGACCTAATAACTATTCGAACTAACGACTAGCCCACCTGACTGCTACACCACTTGATGGTTGCACCACATGATGACTGGTAGAACCTAATAGCTACAATACTTGACAACTGATAACACCTAATAACTACAAAACTTGATGGCTGATAGCACCTGATGGCCACAAAACCTGATGATTGGCATCCCTAACAGTTGGTTGTACTTGACGGTTGCAAAATTTGATGGCTAGTAGCACTTGACACCTGTAGGAATTGATGGATAGCAGAGCCAATGGCTAGTAGGACCTGATAGCCAGTAGGACTTGATAGGAGGTAGATTGAACTAGGAAGATGTCTTAGGTAGAAGCTGATAGATTAACAAAATAAAGCAATAAGGAGGAAAATTAATGCATATGGCACACCAAAAGCCAAGAAAATCTTAAGTCCACAGTGACCCTAAACCTGAATATGTGGTAGCCGGGAGGTTATGACACCAATAGGAAATTTAAATGAAGGGATAAATAAAAAGTCTAGGAGGATAGGTTCAAAACAGAAGGGAAGCAATAGAAGAGGTGACCCACAAGAATAAGGAGATGCATAAAAGTGGCAAGGCATCCATACCATTTGAGGAGATCACTTGGGTATGTCCAATAGGAGAATATTACCACCAATGGTGGGAAGAGACACCAGTTGACCACCTAGTCGAACAATGTTGAAAGAGGTGGGAATACACTTCATCCTATAGGATCCTCATTTTGAAAGGGAATTTTTCAAGGAATACCTATTGCAGATGGTGGAGATGTACAATGCAAGGAGACAACAATATTGTGGATATAGAGGGTATGACAATGGTAATTGATTTCTCTCAAAGTTTTTCAATGTAGTTTTGGACTTCCCAAGAAGGGTAAGCCAATGTTGAATGAGAGATTAGATTGGAAGAAGACACCAAAACTAATTATGAACATGACCAACCTGAAGAGAGAAGAGGTGAAGGCTATATTGAGTACCCATGGTAGAAGAGGAATTAAACAGGCACAACTTCAAAATAAAGGACTAGAGGTGATTATGAATGTCATTATGTTAAGGTTGTCAGGAAAACAACAAAGTACATACTTGCCCATATGGTTGATCTCATATATGCAAGGGATAGCACAAGACATACAGTATGATTAGGTGATATATTTGTCAACACACACAATATTTACTTATGATAACAACAAATAATTTTTATATGACTTTTCATGCCATTGGGTTGCTCTTGGATGTGATAGGAAGAGCAGAAGTCCTAATCCTGGAATTGGATCCCTTAAAAAAGTTACCAAATCTAGAACCATCTATTTTTATATGGATGGAGTTCCAACCAGTAAGGAATATGATACTGGTAAAGAAGATTTGGGTCAAGTATCTTTCACACAAACTGTGTCAGAAGAAGCTTGTGGCTGCGCTAGAAGGGGAGGATAGGGGAGTACCACAAGCTTGGGAATAATAAGTACAAAATAGAAGGAGGCTCAATCACTAGAAGAGCCTAGATGAAAGAAGAATAAGGGGTGATTTGATGTGCCACCCCAAACTTTCTCTCAGGAAATACTACATAAAATAGTAGAGAATTTGGAGGTAGTTCGTGCTCAGGAGCAATATCAGTCAGCACAAGAGGAAGTGGTTTTTGCCATACCACCAAATATTCATGATCAGTTAGTCAAAACGAAATCGACTAAATGGTTTGGACCTACTGAGTATCTGGCATAGGTGAAACACTTAACCCACATAAGATCGCTAGATTTGAGTGAAATACCATTCGCAAGACTGACTTCACTAGCAGCTACCTTGGTGGGTACATTTCAATTGATGATATGTTTGCCACAACATCTAGGAAATCATTAGCCACTGGTAATATTGAAACAAGTAGTAACCCTGGGGTAGAGGAGGTCCTACTGCCACTGGTTACAAAATAGTTGACACATGGGACGAAAAATCCTATTTTGGAAGAAATCACAATGTCTAGAGAGCATCCCCCAAAAATAATAAATTTAGAAAATATGGAGGAATAGGAAGGGCAAAAATGCCAACGTCTAATACAGTATGGAGCAATAAAAAGGTCACATATTCACCACACAACTAGAGGAAAATAAATTGTATAGGAGGAGGAACAAAAAATTCTTGGTCCCAAGAATTTCTTATCTGGGTACCCAATTTTATAGACCCCTCAGATAATATGGACCAGCAATCTGTATAATGTTTTGAGAAGTTGGAAAAGATCATAAGTAGTTATAGCTTGCAGTTCAATAGTGCATGCATGGGCCAATGGAAAAAGTTACAAGGCATGGTAGAGGAGGAAATAGACCAGTTGGTTAAGTGGGTAGCATAGGGTCCATGGCCGAAGGAGATCTCAAGCATCTATGCAAAATAGCCATGGTAACTACCCACTACATACTTACAAACAATGGAAGACATTGAAAAGCCACCATAAAATATAGAAAGCCTCTACCTGGAGATAGAGTAGGTATATGTTTGCGGCCATGGTCAAAATCTTCCTCAATATTCCATGCAACATGGCTCACAAGTGGAAGTGGTGCCCTCGTTACTTCCATTGTACATACAACTAAATTTCCTTGCACACTTGTTGACTTGGTTGGGAGAAGGAATCAAGCATGTGGATTCAACAAAAGAGGTCGTGGAACGAGAAGCCACGGAAGCCTTGAAAAGGAAGGATCAGCTCTTAGCAGAAGGAATGGAATGAATGGAGAGAGTTACAGAAGAACTGCGGGAGTTGGGATGAACTATGGAAAAATTGAAAGCTGACTTGGAGGAAAAGGACCAGCAACTATCTGAATCAACAACAAAAATAGCCCAACTAAAAAGTGTGAAGGAGATTTTGATTAAGCAAACATAATCAATTTCAGCCAATAGAAACCAACAGGAACGTGCTTGATATTAGGAAAGAGAGAATTGACAAAAATGAAAGGTATCCTTACAAGAAAAGCTCTGGCTGGAAAAACAACAGAAGGGTACAATAGTTGCACCAGTTTTAGAATAGTGGTTGAAGGATATGTTTCAAAGTAGGGAAATGGAAATAATGTCCAGCCTGAAGTAGACTGAAGACCGAGCCAATGCCTTAGGAGTGGAATGGGCCAAGTACTACAACTATTCTAAGAGGCTCAAGGATGAATGAGATCACTACTGGGAACAACACTAGGAGTACATGAAGGTATTGCAGGCTGCCAATCCATAGAGATCAACACCCATAGAGGCTAAAATCCCTACAACAAAGTGGAGAAATTCGTTGAGGACATCAACTTATTTGAAGGGGAGGATAAATGTAGACAACAGTTCTAAACCCTAGGACTAGCTGGAACATTATGTCCATAAATTTTGAATTGCACATAGCAATTTTGGTATGTTAATGTTTTGATTTGATTAGAAAAATAGCCAATGAAATGAAGGCTGAGTTGTAAATGCATATGGCATAAAAGGACAAAAACAATCGTTATTGTTATTGTTTTGATTAAATATGTAGACACCTAGTTAGATGTCTAGTTAGACATCTAAGGATAGATGTCAAGTAGTTAGACGTCTTAAGAAAAAATAGTTAGCAGACATTAAGGCTGACGATTGGGGTGGTTTTAGGAAGTGGTTGGGGAACTACTTTACCCCTCCTATTTAAGCCCCCCTTTCAAAAATTGTATCGAAGATCATTCTACTATAATGCCAATGTTGTTATGTTGTTTATGTATTCTGTGTGTATACAAAAATTGCATCGAAGATCATTCTACTATAATGCCAATGTTGTTATGTTGTTTACGTATTCTGCGTGTATGGTGATCTTGTGGTTGTGCTATTGAGTACAGATTGTGATGCATTAATGGATGAGTTGCAGGTTGTGTTGTCCTAACTTACATTGCAATTTTTTCCTTTTGAGGAGTGTTGAATACCAGTTGCTACAGTAAGGAACATAAGTTGTGATGCTATTGTAGGTTTATGGAAGGAATATGGAGATAGTCCTAGACATCTAGTCCTTGATGTCTGGTAGCCATCAGATGACTAGCCATTTGGATCCAGCGCCCTTTGGCTGGCTGCCCAGTGATGGTAGCCAACAAGTTGACATTGATGAGGTAATCCTTACCATGAACAGTCACTCTCCCACCATCCGAGCTCTCAAGGATTTGCATGGTAATCTCGAGGTCACTCCCTGAAAATAAACTGAAGAAGGGAATGAAGACCCTCTCGGTAAGGATACTCTCGGCTACAGGGTCTAACTCTATCATAGAGGGCTCGGTGAAACTCATATTGGGGCTTCTGAGAGGAAGACAACAGATGGGAATAGCAAGGGAAGGTCAAACATGGTTTGGATTCTTACATCTAAAGCCAATGACAGATTGTTTAAAAGACACAAAATGATTGGCTTCTTCTGGAGGGATCCAACTCTTAATGGGAAAGCTGAGAATACAGAGGAAAAAGACTTTGGAATTGGTAGAATTGACAAATTTAGCCTCGAATCCCTAAAAAGTTTGAGGACAGATCCGACAAAGAACACAACAAAGAACCAAGGGAGACGTGGTGGAGAATGCTTTGAGCATGGGGAGACTGGGGTGCCAGGCTGGCAGGAGGGACACAGTCGGATATACGATGGAGGGGGTACGTGTGCTCTGAGTGACACATGTTAAGGAGATAATCGAAAGAAGGCACTTCTTACAAAGGAAACCGTCCCGCCTATGCATCTTCCTTGAAAATAGAAAATTTTGAAATTCGCGCATTTTCTTTTTTACATGTTTGTGGAGCACAAAGACACCCGAATATGAAAATTTCAATGTCCGTTTCACTCGTCTAACCATATAGACGTATTAGATGTCTCCGTCCAAGGACAAAAGCCTTCGAAACTATTATTATCATCGCAACACCTATTATTATCATCGCAACACCCGAAGATTTCCATTGCAAATTTCTTGATCTTTTCACTTGATATATTTTATGTAGTGGTGGAGAATCTACAAGCTTCACATCCGCGTGTGCACATTAGGAAAGGTCCAAAGATCCTCACGTAGTAAGGATGGACATGTTTCAACCTCCTCTTTTCATGTGTTCATGTGGATCAGAGATTTTTTTTTGTTTTTCTGGTTTAGCGAAAAACAAACTAGCAGTGTTCCCTGTACAAAGTCATAAACATGTTGAATTGTAATTAACAAAGTTTACCGATTGGTTTCTCTCGAGGGTCGGTCTTATTAGTTTTATTTTATCTGGGTTAGGTTAGACTTTATAGTGAACATCTAAATTCAATCGAGAGTTCTACCCTATAATATAAAGGTGTTACAAATTTTCTCATATATTATTTTATATTTTGGTTTTGTTTACTATATAAAAATATAGCAACTAAATTTGACGTGCCATCACCACACAGAAAGACGCAGTCCCCTTGCCTAAAATTTTTATGTTTGCCTCTGCTTCATGGCAAGAAAGGAGGAAGTGATCGACATATTTTTGTGCGGACTCCATTCATGGCTCATCCATTCATGGCTCATATGTGCAGTTTTCTTGATTGTGGTGGATTACTCGAACATCTGATGGAAAGATTCATGAATTATTTGGTAAAGAATTTCCTTAAGATGTATGTATGAAAATGTTATTAATATCTAAGCTGCAGATTTGGGTAATCACAAACATACTCTCATCGATGTCAGGGAGGGAATCGAGATAATTTTCTTCCCGACAATGATATATTTCGCAGATTGAGTTTAATTCGTCTAACCAGCCTTGGTGCAATTTGAAAATATTGGAAACAAGTTCTATTACAAATTTTCTCAATGGTTCTTTTCGTTCGATTTCAACAAATATAGTAAAACATCCAAGTCATCGAAAATATTTGAAACAACTTCTATTACAAACTTTCTCAATGGTTCTTTTCGTTCGATTTCAACAGCTATAGTAAAACATCCAAGTCATTCGATTTACATAATTTCAAGTTATTGGCTTCTTAGTGTTGGCTATTAACGGCGACAGAGAAGTAGATGGTAAAATGTCTATATGGACACTGGTGATTATTCCCGTGGTAAAGGAATTTATAGAAGTTCAATTTTTTTCAATTTCTCAAATTTTAATTGGTAGTTACTGTCTACGACACCCTATCGAACCTAATATTTCCTCTAACGGAAAAGTTTATCCTGGATTATTGCGATGATTTGGTGTTGTTCCTTGGTACCCATTAGACGTCTTTCTTTTTTTTAGAAATTACTATTTGAACACTGAAATTTCAAAAACTTTAAAGTTTAAAATTTTGTATATGATTTCTTGTGTAGCACGGTTGGTGAAAGTTTTGGGTGTTGGTAGAGGCTGATTCAGGTTTCATTTACCTTGTGTCTATCATGCATATACAAGTTGCAGCTTGGAATGTCCTATGTGCTAGTACAGGTCGACAAGGCTCCATTTCCCCTGTACCTATCCTATTAATACCTAAATGGTAGTGTGTTATTCCCTTATTGACAAGTGTAGCTCTCAATATTATGAGGGGTCATGGTTGGAAGGGGACTGTTCAGCCCTATGCATCCATCTTAGGGGTTTATCACATTAACCATGTATTTTTTTGGAGGAGGCAGGATATTTACCGCTTCAGATGGAGACCACCTCTCCATTCTTCTTGCTCCCTCCACTAATCCTCCACTGGTGATCCTAGATGGATTCTGGTTTCCTTGGAGATACCATCAATCCGATTACCTCCTTATCTATATTTTTGGTATTAGTTGGGCTGAACTAGTGTGTAAGGTTATCTTGGTTGAAGATCAATAGTACCTCCTATATGGTCGGTTCATCCACTACTTATCTGAGGTTATCTTGGTTGCGGATCAATAGTACCTCCTATATGGTCGGTTCATCCACTACTTATCTGAGGTTATCTTGGCTGCGGATCAACTATACCTCCTCGGTGGTTGGTTTATCCATTGCTTGTATGATGCACAAGATGGTCTAGTTAGTTCCTTTTCATATTTTTGGGTGGTCTTTGGAGGAATACTAGGTGCTTCATGCCATGGAAGAGGGTTTTCTCATATGGTTTCCTAATTTGGCTACGGTGGAAAAAGGGTTTGGGACTTGCATATTCTTCCTAAGAGGCATCTTGTTGGATATTTTTCTCTATAGCTCTCTGTGATCTGGACAGAGACCAGAGACTTTATCATTGTCTATAGAGGAAGATTTTTAGAGTTCATATTTTGAATTGAATTCCTTGGCCCTTTGCCCCTATGGCAATATATTACTTGTGTGATACGTGAGATGGTATGATAAGTTCTTTTTCCATGTTTTTGGTGGTCTTTGAAGGGAGACCAAGTACTTTATTATCATGGAGAAGGACCTTTTTAGATTTTTTCATGATCTGGTAATAGTGGATAGGATTGTGTGACCCTTGTAGTCAGCTTGTGACATGCGTTGATGGACCTCTTCCTTTGTGGCTCTTTATAGTCTTGGCTGGGGACTCCAGGATTTTTCATTTTCTATGAAAGAGGGGTTAAGAGACCCCTTTAATTCAACAAATTTGGTCGTGTGACCATTTGTATGATAGCCTTAGTGAACCTGTCCCTAGAGTTTTTTTTTTTTGTCTCACCGAGAGGAGATCTTGTGCTTTCATGATAGTTGTAGTTGAGGGGTTTCAGTGTTGGTTTCTAGGGCTTAACCTTGGATGGTTGGGATTTCTTCATCTTTTGAAGAGGAGCCTGTTCCTTTAAATTCTTTTATCTATAGCTATTTGATATCTTTGGAAGAGGGTCAAGTGCTTTCATTATGGTTGTAGAGGAGGCTTCAAGATTTGGCTTCTTTTTTAGTATGTTGGAGAGACCTGATGGGTGTTGGTGTTGGTGGTCTATATCTTATCAAGACTATCTCTATATTAAACTTTGTTACCAATTATCTCTTTTTTGTTAGCTTAGTTCCTCTGGTCCAGTTGGATGGTGTAGGGTTTTCATGGTGTGGAACCTCTCTCTATGTTTGAGTTGCAAGAGCTAGTTTTCCTAAGCAAGAAATCTTTTTCAAATTTTTGTTGTGTTCCTTTCGAGTGTGAAATTCGTGATTCAGATTTATTTGAATATCTAAGTTTGCTTGAGTGGGAACTTAATTCAAATTGTAGTTAGAGTGGGAAGTTGATTCCTTACTTTAATTTTTTTAGCCTTCTCTTCTCCTTTTATTATTAAAACCATTTTGTGTAATCCCTTGATGGTTTTGTTTTTAAATTTTAAGATCTACACAATCATTTCTTGTTTCCTTGGGAAAACCACCTTTCTGTTGTTGTGCTTGTCTAGAGATGGATTTGGGGAGAGTGTCTTCTATTTTTTATGCTTGTCTAGATATAGTTTTGGGGAGAGCATCTCCTTTTTCTTTTTCTATCTAGAGACGATTTCATGGAGATCATCTCCTATTTTATTTGTCTTCTTTAGTGATCATCTCCCTATTCTTGCTTTTTCTTATTTAATATTTGGGAGGTTGTATCACTTGTTTTTTCCTCAATGTAAAATGTTGAGAGACCCTTTCAAAACCCCTTCCACCAATCCATTTTTTTTTGTATATGATTAGTTCCATGACAATAGTCATAGTTTTAATTATTTTTCATGCACTAGTTAAAATTTTACATTGTTACGATGGTACACTACTAACCAAATTAAAGAGAGTAAGGAATCCCTCAAAATGTTTCAAAGTTATTTTTTTTACCCTTTTATAAATTATTAGGACGATGACAATAGTTTTAGTTATATGATGAATTAGTTGAAATTTGATATATATATTATTATAACTATTAATGGATTTAAAAAAATTATCTCACATAATAATATGATAGATATCAAATAGTATTAACTCAATTAATAGCTTCTATAAAATTCTTTGTCTATGTGTGACACCTTAGTGGTTACGGCTTTGGGATATCTTCCAAACCCAAGTTCAAACCACCATGGGGGTATGTGAGTGTGTGTGAGAGTGATCTTGTTATAAAATTAATTAATTACAAAAAAAATAATTAGATTTTTTGACTTTCAAGAAGGAGAATCGAGATAGAATCTTGGTAAACTATACATGCATAACAGTCAATGCAAAATAATTTTTTAAAATTGGTACATGTAAATATATAAATGTTGTAATTATGCACATGCTACACATGAAATAAATTAGCACATAGGATATACAATATTAAATAGTACCTTACTTGTAAAGGTGAATAACATTAAATAACATTTTATCCTATAAATGTGTACAATATTAAATACCACTTTATCATATAAATATGTACAATATTAAATAACACCTTATCATATAAAGGCATGAGAGATGCTTATAAAAAAACCTACCATGTGGAATAATAAAATAGGTATTTTAAGAGTTCATGGTATCTAAAAAGGATAAGGATGAAAGGTTATAAAAAAAACTTTCCTACTACATCTAATAATTAGCCTAAAGTAGAGACATGAAAGTTAGTGAAACTAAAATTTTGGAGAATAGAAGAAGGTATTAGAGAAATAATTATATCAACAAAAGTGATGCACTTAGCAAAGTGTAATAAGCATATTGCTTCTAGTTTATTGCAAATCCTCCATTCTTGCATAGATTGAAATAAAGACATTCACACCATTTCTCTCTACTATAATTTTACCTTGTTCAGGGTTTTTCTAGGATATATATTATGCAATAAGGGTATGAATATTTCTTTTATTTCAGCATTTTTCTACATCTCCAAAATTAACTAACATAGTAATACAAATGATTTATATTTAAGGATTTGAAAAAACATAGTTGATGGGGGATTATGAATCATTGTTTGGTATCAAATTATATTGTTTTGGATTCCATAGTAGTTTCTCTTCCTAACTATTTGTACTAGGATATATTTTTCAACACTTTTATTTTATTTTTCCTTGCTTTTTTCAAATAAAAAAATAATTACTACTTTTTATACTTTTTTATAAGTTTGAAGAGAAATTGGTTCTAGAATTATATATATCAATATACTTATAGTTACATATCACTAACTAAATACCACAAATAGAAATAATAAGAATTAGAAGAATATCAACAAGAGATTGGTACCCAAAGGTTGAAAAAAGAACTCAAATTAAAAATGGTTGTTGAAAGAGACCCATAAAGTATATTTACACAATTGGAATTATATATAACAAATATTGTTGAAGAAATTAGGGTTTTATAGAACACCATGAACCAATTAATATAAATAATGGTTGAAAAGTTTGATATGGAATAAATGGCAAAATCCCCTAAATGTGAGGGAAAATGAAACGAAGAAGAATATTTTAGTGGAGGTATTATATTATTTGGCACCTTGAGTACCATTATAAATATTTATATTAGAGAGTGTATTTACTATTTAATGCTATGTTTCAAGGCATGAAGTATGCTTATGTGTCATGTAATCAAGTATGAGTTATGAGTGAAAGGTATCACTTGTGTAAGTGAAGATTCTTGTGTGGAAGTGAAGAGTGATGACTATGAGGTGTCATGTATGTAAGAGCTATGAGTATAATGTATCAAGTTGAAAAGTAGAATATTATTTAATCATGAGAAACATTATCATTATATAATAAATCCATATAAAATATTATATCTCACATGGGTTTGAGAAGAGCAAAAGTCTTGTGCATTGAAGATTCTCATAGAAGCATTTATATTACATATAAATAAGATTCAAAATGATTATAATGAATTTTAGATTGAATCAAAAATGTTATTTTTTATGCAATATCAATGTTATTATTGAATGATATTATATGTGTGATATTTTTGTGATCATGGAAATTATATACCTATGATATTTGAAACCATTTTCCAATAGTGGTATTAGATCCATCTTGGTTGTATCCATGTTGAAATAGGGAAGAACATGATAAATAATTGAAGGTGAACATGTGAATATTTGAATAAGGAAGGAAGGATTGTTGCAGGATGATTATTGAAGATAATATTGTTGAAAATAATTGTTCAAGTGAATGGTTGCTAGAATAGAAGTGTTGGAGGAATAATTGCTAGAAGTAGAGTGATTAGAAAAAGATCATAAAGACAATGGACTAGTGGTCTAGATTAAAATCTATGGGGAATATTTTAAAGTAAAGGATTGGTGGTCGAAGTTATGAGAAGAAATATGGTGATGAGATGAATACATAGTGACCGGTGCTTAAAGGAAGAATGCAAAGTGATAATTTTGGAATATTGAAAGAATTTTGAGGAACATTGAAATAATAGAGTAGCGACATGTAGCTATAGAAGCATAAATGAGTAGTTTGAGAATATGGAAGATTGGCTCAAATTTAAAGAAATTAATTTGCCTTGATGAGTCACATAAATGAGCATTGTTAAAAGTACCTTTTGGTTTTAATATTTTGGGTGCATTTAGGTAATGATAGTTTTTGGGTGTGTATTTGAATTGGGATTAATTATTTAAGAGTTCTAAGGTAATATTTAATAATTAAAGTATTAAATATTTTGAAATATATAAAGTGATTAAAATAAAATAAAGAATGAAGTGAATAAGAGAAATAAGGTAATAAATGAATGAATTAATTAAGGGTTAAAGAAGAAAATTAGAATTGTGAAACTGAAAAATGATTAGGAAGACATAAAAAGAAATTTAAAATTGGTTGATGATGATTTTTGAGTAAGTTTGAATAAAAAATTAAATATTAAAATTTGAAAAAAGAAGAAGATTGTTAAAAAAGTTTAAAATTTTAAGGAATGAAATTCTATAATACAAAAGAGTTGAATTGAGAGAGAATTAAGGAAAATTTGATTACCATGGAAAAATATATTCAAAATGCATTGATAGAGAAAAGTAAAGAGAGATTGAAATATATAAAGCTATACACACAACACCAGATAAAATATATTGATAAACAAAATAATATTTCAATAAAATAAAGGATTTACCCTTAGTTATTAAAGAAACCAAAGATGAAAATATTACAACTTTTAAAAATTATCTACAGTCAAAACTTATTGAAGCAAGAGAAAATTCTAAGGATGTTATTATACTACCTATTGATTTATGTATGGTAATATATATGGGATTACTTTTAAAAATTTGTAAATATGAGAATGTAAAATAAGAAGAGTTGAGTAAAACCTTGAAGGGAAAACTAGTAACAAGAGATGATATCAGTTGCAACACAAATGAATTATGGTCGATGATAGAAAATAATATTTTTCAAGAAATAATTTTAGGTGTAACCAAAGAATTTACAAACAATATTGTTAAATAGAATGATATGTTTGTGCTTTCAACATGTGTTGGGACTAATAATAAAAAGTCATTGGATTCAAATATTTATATAATATATTATTATGATGATTTATTGATGATAGTGGAAGATATTAAATCATTATAACATATTCAATATCTAAACATGAAGGAATATCAAAGGTAACATCAATATAATAAATATAAGAATGAAAATGAGAGTTAGATATTGAAGGAATGATGCCTTCACAAATAGATATTTTAATACGGGAGGTGTTAAAGAAATTATATTATTTGGTACCTTGAGTACCATTTGTAAAAAAATAGATTAGGGAGTGTGTTTACTATTTAAAAATATGTGTCAAGTGTGAAGTATTTTTATGTGTCACATAATCAAATATTAGTTATGATTGAAAGGTGTCATGTGTAGAAGTGAAGAGTTATGAGTATATGTATCAATGTTAGTAGGAAATTATGTAATCATGATAAAATTTTTCATTATATAATATGTGAGATTCATTATGTAAGAAATGAATATAAAAGTTTGCATGTTTAGTGGGTTTGAGGAGAGCAAAAGCAAGTACATTGAAGAGTCTCATGTCAATTTATATATTGAAGGTAAAGCTCTATGTAATTTATGGGATTGAGAATCAATGTAATGAATTTTAGATTTAATTAATAAAGTTATTTTTTATGCAATATTGGTGTTATTATTAAATGAGATTAAATGTGTGAGATTTTTATGTGATATTGAGAATTATAGACCTATGAAATTTGGTCCCTTTTACCAATAGTTATATTAGAGCCATCTTGGTCATAACCATGTTGCAATAGGGAAGGATGTGAGAAATATTTAAAGGTGGATGTATAAAGATATGGATAAGGAAAAAATTATTACTAGAGGATGATTATCTGAGTAAAGTGTTGTTAGAATAGAAGTGTTGAAGGAAATGATTTTTGGAAGTAGAGATATTTGAAGAAGAGAAGAGAGATAATGGATGGGTGGTCTATATTGAAATCTATAAAGAAGGTTTTCAAGTTAATGATTGGTGATTCAATTTATGAGAAGGAAAATAAGGACATGAATACACAATAATTGGTGTTTTAAGGAAGAATGCAAAGTGATAGTGTGAAAAAAGTGAAATAATGTGGAGGAATATCATAATAGTAAAGTAGAGATATATTGGAGATTGATATCTAAAGAACATGGAGATACATACAACTATAGAAGCATTTGCAAGTAACAAGAGAAGGAATTTAAAGCAATGGTAAAGTTTTATTTGAAATCTAAAAGTGGATGGAATGGATACCCTTGCCTCCTTGGGTCTTACCCGAAAGTGCCATCCCTTTTGGGATGGTTTCCACAAAAAAAAAAAAAAAAATCTAAAAGTGGATGAATTGTAAGAATTGGCCTAAAAATGGATGAATGTGAAGCATTAACAAATAAAAATTGGAGTCTAAAAGCATATATTGTCAATAAATAGACATGTACAGATAGAACTAGTTCTAAAAGTTTGAATGCATAGAAATTTTACTCCAATTTGAAGAAATTAATTTACCATGATAAGGTTTATAATTGAGCATAATTAAAGGTACTTTTTGATTTTAATATATAGGAACATTTAGTTAAAGTGGATTTTTGGGCATGTATTTGAACTAGGATTAATTATTGAGAGTTCTAATATATTTTCTAATAATTAAAGAAATAAATTATTTGGGATAAATAAGATAATTAAAAGAAATTAAATAATCAATGGAATGGGAGGAATAAGGTAATTAATTAATTAAAGGTTAAATAGGGAAATTGGAATCGTGAAAATAAAATTGATTAGGGAGACATAAGAAGAAATTTGAAATTGGTTGATGAACACTTTTCTATTCGGGTTGAATGAAACATTGAATATTGAAATTTGAAAAAAAAAAAAATTATGAATTTTTTGAAAAATTTGAAGGAAATAAATTCTACACTAAAAAAATAGTTGAATTAGAAGAGAATTAAGCTGAAATTTATTACCATTAAAAAAATATTTGGAATGCATTAATAGAATAAAGTAAATATATATTGAAATATCTAAAACTTTGTACAACATATCATATATAATATTGATGAAAATGAAGATATTCTAATAAAATTAAAGGACTTACCCTTAATTCCAAAATAAGTCAAAAATAAAAAGTTTACAACTTTCTGAAATTATCTATATTTAGAACTTATTGAATCAAGAGAAATTATGATGATGCTATTATACTACCTATTGATATAAGTATGGTAATGTATGTGGAATCACTTACTTCTGAAATTTTTAAAGACATGAACATAAAACAAGAAGAGTTCATTAAATCTTGAAGGATAAACCAGTGGCACAAGATATTAGTTGCAACACAAATGACTTATGGTATATGATATCAAATTATCTTCTTAAAAAAATAAATTTATGTGTAATCAAATAATGTACAAACAATATTGATGTGTAGGATTATTTTTTGGTGCATTCAACATGTGTTAGGACTAATAATATAGATTCATTGGATTCATATATTCATGGGATATATTATTCTGATGACTTACTCATAAGAATAACATACATTAGACTAGAAAAACATACTTAATATCCAAACATGAAGGAATATTAGAGTTAACATCAAGAGAATGGAGACAAGCTAGATATTGAAGGCAAGAGGTCTTCACACCAAATAATGTAATATGGGAGTTGTTGCAGGTATTATGTTATTTGGTACCCTAAGTACCATTGTAAGTATTTAGATTATAAAGTGTATATATTATAGTATGTTTCAAGGTGTGATGTATGCTTATGTATCATGTGTGTGAAAGGTTGCATCTCCTATGGTTTTGAGTTGATTAAATGTTAGGTGCATTTAAGATTATGATGTAGGAACTTATATTGAAGATAAAGCTCTATATAATGTATAGGATTAAGAATCATCATAATGAATTTTAGATTCAATCAATAAAACTATTATTTATGTAAAATTGGGGTTATTATTTAATGATATTATGTGTTTGATATTTTTATGTGATCTTGGGAATTATAGAACTATGATATTTGGGTCCATTTTCCAACATGTTCAAGTCCCAATGGTTTTCTTGAACAAGGAGAGAGTTCAAGTATTGTTCCAACACCATTAAAGGTGATGGTAAATATTGAGATCTCTTATTTTAAAGGATATATAAATACAAAGACATTGAACCATTGACTATGGCAACTTGAATATCATATTTCACAAGTATTTCACAAAAGCTATATTTGAGAGTGTCTATTACCAAGTAAATATGAATAAAGAAGACATATGATGAACAACACTAAAAAAAACAAAAAATTTATGAGTGCTTGGTACTTATATTTGGATTGTGTAATGCACAAACCAGATTCATGAGATTCATGAATAATGGTATTTACCCTTAACTAGATAGTTTTGATATTGTATATTTTTATGACATTCTCATATTCATTCAAACTTGGGAGAAGCATCTAAGGCTTTTACAAAAATTATTTTAATATCTAAAGGAGAAGGACTTGCTATTGAAAATTAAAAAGTGTGAATTTTCTAAAACCTCTCTAACCTATTTAGGACATGTGATTGAAGGAGAAGAGATGAATATTGATTCAACAAAGTTCAAAGTAATTTATAAGTGACCAAGACCATCAATAATAACTAATTGTCCAATATTATAAAAAAATGGTTGCAATATTATCATCAATAAAAACACCATTGCACTCCAACACAATTGCAAGAAAGGTATTTCATTGGAAAAACCACAATAAAGGTTATTTAACACTATGAAGAAGAATATCAATAGTGCACTTTTGTTGGATTTTCTAAATATATAAAAATTATTTAAGATTATAATAAATATGAGTGAGTATGCTATGGAGGTAGTCTTAATGCAAGGGAAGAGACCTATCTAATATCACTCAAAAAAAAATTTATGGGATAATATTGAATTATTCAACCTTTGAAAAATAAATTTATTTGTTGGTTTAGTCTATGAAGAAATGGTGTTACTATATTTTCAGTTTAGAGATAATATTTCATATAAATCATAAACCCTTGCAATGTTTACAATTCCAAAGTAAACTACAACAAGCAATATCCTTTAGGTAAACAATATTTTTATTGTAGTTCCATATTTTCATAAATTACAAGAAAGGTATAACCAACTTTCAAGGCCTTCTATTCCCTAGGTATCATCCATTGGAGCAATCATGGAACTCCAACCTTTGGTGCATTTTTTTACAAGGAATAGTACCCATATGACCCATAATTCAAAGAGGTATACCAAAGGTTATTGAACACTCCATATGATTATTTGGAGGAAACAATAGATTTTTATCTTCAGTATGGGTTGCTATACAAAGTAAATAAGATTTGCATATTAAAAAGGAGGAAGGGTACAACAAATCAAAGAAGTGCACACCTGTAAGTTCGTAAAACATTTTGGTGTAAGGAAAACTCTGGTAAATCTTCAATAGTATGTTTACTCACCTAAGATGTTAGAATAACTAACCTGTTACTTTAGAGGGTGTGTACTCTATAGCATGAGTAAACCAAGAAATAAGAGTTTGGGACACTATATACCTCTAGAAGTTATCGATAGGGCATGAAAGAGTGCATCCATGGAATTTTTAGTAGGTTTACCACAAAGCAAGCAAGCCCATGAATACTTCTTTATCATTTTGTATGAGTTCAACAAGATGTTTATGCTTATTTCATGCAAGAAGATTATCATAAGTTAGGAAGCAAAAAGACTACTAGAAAGTTGATCAAAATGGAAAACTACCATCCAAATACAATGGTTTAATCAAAGGATAATTAAGAGGTTGTTTCCTAATCATCTACCTAATCTATATATTCTAAATACCAAAAGCCTCTAAACATGGAATGTATAATCTGAAATAATTTTTAGAAATTGACACATGTAATTATGCACATATTGCAAATGAAATAAATTAGCACATAAGATATACAATTAAATACCATATTATCCTATGTGTATTATATTAAATAACATGTTATCCTATAAAGGTGTACAATACTAAATACCATGTTATCATGTAAAGGTGTATATTATTAAATAACAACTTAAGACGTAAAGACTTAGGATATACTTAGGAGTTCAAAATATCCAAAAATGATGGGGATGAAATATTATTAACTATATATTCCAACCAAATCTAGTAACTAGACTAGAGCAGAGACTTAACTATTGATTAGTCTAAATGTTAACATTTTTACTTATGTTATAATTTGTAGCTTGAATATTTTATGAATATTCACATTTGATTAGTTTTATATAAAAACATAATCTATATTCATGGAAGAGAGAATTTTAATTTATTTCTCGTTGCTTATAATATTTTTAGTATGATTTTATTTAATCAAAATTAAATGATCATGACTCTTCATTTTAATAATCTTATTTATGTCAACTATGAAAATCATGTGATGACCTTGAGAGAATGGTGCAAAGTAAGGAATATAAATCAGGATCAAAATGCAAGAGGAAATGAGTTTCCTTTTGATTATAAATACATATAATTTTATTATTTTATTATAAGTATATTAATTAAAATATTTATTATTATTTGTATTACCAACATTATTTTCCTATAAGACTACATGCACATTAGGCTCCTTTGTTATTAAAAGTATATGGAAAGCTTGACAACAACACACTCAAATTTTCTAGAGAGGAGATATCTTTCATAAAAGATTATACATGAATTCTATGAATATTTGGTGGTACCCTATGTTTCTTCATCAAGGTTCTCCATTAGTTTGGGTGCAATTGATTCATACCCAATGATTTTTCAAAAAAGGTATTGTTACAATAGCTAATTTAGTTTCTTGTCAGACCAAGGATTTGATCCCCTGGAATGATTTCAAACTCAACTTCAGGATGAATGGTGTGGACAAAGATACTTATTATGTTGTTATTTCTCTTACCCATTTTTATATGTTGCACAAGAGTAGTGTGTGCATGCATCATCCTCGGTGGTCAAACTGGAGATGACAAGTTGATATGGGAAGAACACTCAAGAGGTGAACATGAGAATGGTACAATGAAAACTATTAATTACATTCAACAAAAACATATGTATAGGCATGTTTATCTTTATAAGGAGGAATTGAATATGCATGATCCATATCAATATTAAATGCAATACATGATTTGTATCAATATTACATGCAATACAATACTAATCCCTATAATTCCTCCCCATTGAGGAAGGATTAGTCCCCAATGCATACAAGTGTGGAAGAGAAAGAGAAAACTAAAAAGAGTGTGGGTACAAAAAAATGCAGTCTTGTACAAAAAGAGAAAGACCAATGATGAATTGGAGCAAGTATTCAAAAAATAGAAAATAGATGCTAGCACTAATTTAGGCTCGAAAGAACATTTCCAACGACTTTAAACATTACTATGCTTACGTATGGCTAAAGAGTCCATCGATTTGATAAGAGAAGAAAAAACAAGTGATGTGATGAAAAATTATCAGAGCAAAAATTAAGTACAATGGAGTAGAAGCTGAGGAAATAGACAATGCAAAAATTCAAAGGCCATGGTCAACATGGGGTGCAAATATCAACAACGAAAGTTATGGATTAAATTAAATTAAATAAAATTTAATTTAATTTAATTATGGGTTTATGGATGATTGGATTAAATTAAATTAAATGAAATTTAATTTAATTTAATTATGGGTTTATGGATGATGTGAATGGGCAACAATCAATGGAGATGAAAGTGATGGATTAAATTAAATTAAATTAAATTTTAATTTAATTTAATTATGGGTTTATGGATGATGTGAATGGGCAACGATCAATGGAGAATATTTAATTTAATGCATAATTATGGTATTTAAAAATAAGTGTGATATTAAATATTGTAATTTTAAATTAAATTAAATAAAATTTAATTTAATTTAAAAATTTCTCAAAGGGAAAGGGACCAACGACTATTGTAGAATGAAAACAACTAATTTGATGGTAACACAGAAAAGTGGTAAGTGGCAGGTATGTTTGACCAATGATAACAACTAGCAACCAACATGGGGTTAGATGGGGAGGCCATGGGGGTGCATGGCCTAGGGAAGATAGATTGAAAATCTGATGAAAACTAGTGGCTAGAATAATGGAAATGGAGCCTGAAAATGGGTAGTTGGTGCTGAAAAAATAAATCTATTTCTGGAATGTCAGAAACAAAAATGAGTGCCATAGGAAAGTATCTTGAAACTTTGGAATCTTGTTAAAAAATAATAAACCGATGGAATCTTGAGAACAGTGCTAAAAACAAAGATCCAAATATCAAGCTGGAGATGCATCGAAAGTAGCAACGATGACTGGAGCTTCATTGTTCGAAAAATTTTGTGATTATGATGGCAAAATGTTGTTTTCTTCTTCATCACAGAGATGCTAAAAACTTTCAACATGTTCTTCTGAGAGGTCAATAGTAGACAAAAACTTAATATTATGAGAAATATCATCTAAAGTCGACCAAGTTTTCCTTCAACAATTATTTGAACAATATCTTCTTTCATAGTAAGAACATCAGTAGCAACAACTATTTCGATGATTATAGAAATAAATTTCAATAGTGAGATCTCTTAGTTGGTGTGCTTTATCAACAAGAAAATTTTTGTGAGCAGTAGTCATGGCAAGAAGAATTTTGTGATTAGTATTTATGGCATGAAGAATTTTTGCTTGGATCTATTGTATTTGTACAAAGAGATCCATACATCGATGAGATATCTCATTGAGCGAAAGCTCGAGGTTTGACATCATGGTGTCAAACATGTAAACTATAAATAATGCAGATCAGATCAAACAAAATTATAAATATTACACAACAACATGAGTTGAGGGTCGGGGATAGGAGTGGTTCCATTTATGAATAGGATCAAGTACACATGTCAAGTATATATGTGAGTAGCAATACCTCTAGAAAGAAAATTGTGGGTAAATTGGTCTCACTTGTGCTACAAACTGCAAAAATAAATGTAGATCAAATCAAATAAAATCTAAAATACTTCACTATAGTGTGAGCTGAGGGTCAGGTTTCAAAGGTACCCTAGCTAGGTAAGGATCTGGAGTTAGGGGGACCCCAACTAAGAGTTCTAAAAAATAGGAGTGCTCAAAACTGTTCACGACGGGGAAAAAGAGTTCACCCATAAATATCTAAGGGTTGGATTTCTCATTCCTCTCTAAAAAAATTTGGTCTTAGGAAAAGGGTACTTTCCAAAAGCCCTTGCACATCACTCTGGTACTAATGACGTGGGAAGAACACTCTAGAAATGAACACAAGAATGGTACAATGAAAATTGTTAATTACATTAAACAAAAACACATTTATAGGTATATATGCCTTTGCAAGGAGGTATTTAATATGCATAATTCATGTCAATATTAAATGTAATACATGATCTATGTTAATATTAAATGCAATACCATACTAATCCCTATCACATGTTGACACTCCTTTGCTTAATTATAAGGTTCATTTGGGGTATAAGTGGTAATCTCATCATATTCCTCTAGTGCCTAAGCTCAATCACTATTGGGACTTATTTTCTACAATAACTAGATGAAATTCTAGATTTTAGAATGTTTGGGCTACTTATGTTAAGCCCAATCAATCCTTTTTCGCATGGAGCTTGTTGTGTCAAGGCCTTCCCTTGGGCACGTTTGAAGCACCTTGGAATTCCTAATCCTAAATGTCCATTTTGTGTTGTACTAGAGTCTTGTACTCACTTATTTTGGAATTGCAGATGATCTAGGTAATCTTGGAAATGGTTTCTTTCCTTTTTTTTCCTATTTATAGCTACAAGATTTTCTTGGTCCCAAGCTCTTCTTAGGGACTCTTTTACTTTGTCTCTCCCACTTTTTGAGGTGTGGCAAGTTTTTAGGATTAGCAAGCTCTTTCATATTTGGAAGGCCTGCAGTAAAATTATTTTTAAATAGTATACAACTTCTGTCACATTTACTCATGCTAAAAAATTAGAATTTTTTAATGACATATGGCTACAAAATATGTACTCAAGCCAATAAAGTTACTATGGAGTTGGATCACCTACAAGTTCTTCTAGAGAACTAGGCCAATGCTCCATGTATAGTTAATCGTATCCCCTAGAGTGCTCTTCTCAGGAGAGTTTTCATTGGCCTTCGTCATATGAAATAAGTGCTCCTATAGACAAGCACTAGTACCATCCCTCGCCAATCAGGAAGCAACCTAATGTTGACATTGCTTGTTCATCCGGCTAGGTTGGGGTCGGATGATGTTCAACCAGTTTCACCTAGGGCAATTTTTGTTTGGAACGATGTAGGTACTGAAGACCTTAATTGTGATGCAAACGAGTGGTAATCACTAGCAATTTATGCAGGAAAACACACCAAGGTACATTACTTCATATGATATACTTTCTTTGATGTAATGATCATCAATGATAATGATGGGTAAACTTGTATTTTGTTGGTCGCTTTGTTTCCTAACCCTTATCAATGAGGGTTAGTTTGATTCCCCATGGGGTGTATTAACCCACCCACTTTTTTTTTTATTATTATGAAGGCTTTTATTTTAATTTTTTTTATTATTATGAAGGCTTTTATTTTAATTTTTTTTATTAATTTAGTGGAAAACCCCTTTTAGGGCCACCTTGGTCCAAGAAACCACAAGCAGAGGATTATACACCATCAAAATCACCCAGAAGTCGCATTCTGCCTTGACCGCACCATCATTATCAACTGGATTTTAGGTATCCAATGTACATTTGGTAGGGTGGATATTCGAACTAGGAACCTTCCTTCGAGGATTTCCTTACCCTCTCTAACTCACCTACAACATGTGGGATATTTTAACTTTTTTATTGTAAAAGTTTTTATCTTAATTTAATGTAAATTTGCTTTCTTCATTTTTAAAAAATATTTTGAAAAATTAAATGCAATAAATAGTTTTGTGGTTCTTTTATTTAATACATTATACTAGTTATATAATTAATTTATTATGTAAAGGTATCAATATAATTTTTTACTTAAAAATAATAATAATATATAATATATCTATATACATAAATATTTTTTGTTTTTTCACTTGAAGATAAAAAGTAAAGGGAGTGCACCGTTATTTACGAAGGTACATTACGAGGTTGTTGAATAGATGAACGTGCTAGACGACATAGGATAACGATGATTACTATAGTTGAATCAAATTATAGGAATGAATGGAGAGATATATCTAGGAATATGAATGACGGAGGAGGTTGAATAGATGAACGTGGTAGACGACATAGGCTAACGATGATTACCGTAGTTGAATAAATTATAGGAATGAATGCAGAGAAGGCAAATGGACAAATATATCTAAGAATATGGATGACGGAGTATCTAAAAAGAATGTGGATGCCGATCTCCGTGGACATATCGCTAAAATAGAAGGGGAAGCTACAAAGGGGTTTGTCTAATTCTCGTCGAATGTATATGGCACATTTATCGCCTTTTGGTTGCTGGGTCTGGTAAGACGCTGAACTCAAACATTCCTTGTCGGACACAGTTGGACGGCCGATTTGATAATTAATATATTCAGGATTAGGTTTTCATGCATACAGAGAATGAAGACTCCTAAGAGAATATATATATATATATATGTAATTCGTGGCATCTCTATAAAATCTTTGGGATCGTCTACCTATGAAATCAACTTGTATAACATCATCAGAAATAAGATCTTTTTCAGAAGACGCCTTGAATTTGATCTCATCAGTTGGCCTTCGAGTATCACAGTGTTAAAGTAGCGATGAATATAGATATGGATGCAAGGAGTCTCGTTCTTGGGCTGTTAGTCTTTTTATTCGCCTGTCATATGTGCAGAGTCGAGGCTGGTGCAGGAGATGTGGAGCGTGCCTCAACATATATTGTCCATATGGATAAATCCGCAATGCCTAATGTTTTCGCAACTCACGAAGATTGGTATAAATCGTTGCTTTATTCTGTCAAAGGAGCACGGGGCCGGCAAATCAAAGCGATCGAGGATTCACATCTTTACACTTACAATAATGTCCTGCACGGTTTCAGCGCAAAACTCACACAGTCAGAGCTTGACATGTTGGAGGAAATGTCTGGGCATGTATTAACGTTCCCTGATCCCGTAGGCACTATGGATACGACTCATTCGCCAGAGTTCCTAGGATTGAGCCCCGACTTGGGTCTGTGGCCGGCATCCCGCTTCGGTGACGACGTAATCGTTGCCGTTCTCGACACCGGTATTTGGCCCGAAAGCCGAAGCTTCCTCGACGATGGAATGGGACCGGTGCCCTCCAGATGGAAGGGAACGTGTGAGAATGGCACCGCATTCGACCCTTCCCTCTGTAACAGAAAGCTTATAGGAGCCCGCTATTTCAACAAAGGCGTGGTGGCGAAATACGGGAGTATCGACCCTGAATCAGACTTCGACTCTGCACGGGATTTTTCGGGGCACGGAAGCCATACTTCCTCGACCGTAGCAGGTAACTACGTCAATCACGTGGATTCCTATGGGTATGCCCCGGGAACCCTTCGCGGGGTCGCTCCCGCAGGCCGAATCGCAATGTACAAGGTAGAGTGGTCGATCGGAGCTATGGGATCCGACGTACTGGCGGGTATGGAGAGCGCCATTAACGACGGAGCTGACGTTTTGTCTCTCTCCCTCGGCTTCGGTTCCACTCCCTACTTTCAAGACAGCATAGCGCTTGCAGCCTTTGAGGCCATCAGGAGAGGCGTGCTGGTTGTTTGCTCTGCAGGCAACAATGGGCCGGAGCGCGGAATAATGCACAACGGTGCGCCGTGGATCTTCACCGTCGGAGCCAGTACCATCGACCGAGATTATGCCGCTTCGTTGACGTTGGGCGACGGCACCCTCATGAATGTTTCTTCCATGTACGTCAACAGCAACCTGACGGGGAACGTGAGGGTATTTCAGGCTCCACTTGTCTACCAGAGTGGAGATCCTTCGTGCAAGAACGAGCTCGACCCTGGGACAGTCAGAGGTACGGTGATGTTGTGCATAAATACAAGTTCATCACTTTTGATTGCTGCGAAATCCGCGGGAGCGTTGGCGTTGCTCTCGGTCGTCAATACGGATAATTTCACGTTCCCGCTGGAGGATTTCCCTGTTGTATACTTAAAAAGTAGAGAGAGAGCAACATTGGTTAATTACGCTTCTTCTACGCCAAATCCGGTGGTAGATATTCAGTTCGGCCTCACGGTGCTTGGCGCTAAGCCCGCGCCTGCCGTGGCTGACTTCTCATCTCGGGGCCCGTACGAAGAGAGCCCCAATATTCTAAAGCCCGACGTCATAGCCCCCGGCGTAGGCATCCTGGCGGCGTGGCGGTCGAACGTCACAAAAGTACCTGATTACGTTATAATCTCTGGCACGTCGATGTCGTGCCCGCATGTGGCCGGGCTGAGCGCTCTGGTGAAAGCCGTTCACCGCGACTGGAGTCCTGCGGCGATCAGGTCTGCTCTCATGACCACTTCCTACACGGTAGACAATTCCAATAACAGCATTACAGACATTGGCTACCAAGGCAACCCGGCCACGCCTCTGGATATGGGCGCAGGCCATGTCGATCCAGAGAAGGCCATCGATCCCGGTCTCGTCTACGACCTGACCGCGGAGGACTATGTCAACTTCCTTTGCACGCTCAATTACACGATGAAGCAAATTCAAATCATCGCTCAGACTGCCGTTTCTTGCCCGACTGGCGTCGACTTTGGTTCGGACGCGTTGAACTACCCTTCCTTCACTGCGATTTTCAAGAAGAACGCCACCGTATCTTCTTCCGTGACATTCAAAAGGACGTTGACAAACGTAGAAGAGGAAGCATCGTATTATGAAGCTGTGGTGGAGGCTCCAAAAGGAATCACGGTTCAGGTCTATCCTTCTGCTCTCGAGTTCAAAGAGAAGTTTCAGAAATTGAATTTTACGCTTACGGTGGAGGCAGAGGGAGGTACAAGCGTAGGGGACGAAGACGTGAGATATGGATATTTGAGTTGGATCGATAAGAAAGGTCATGTTGTGAAGAGCCCACTCGTGGCGCTCCTTCAATAAGATCGAGAACTCGTTTCCAGATGTGCGGTGTGTGCTAGGGAAAAAAGAAAAAATCCATAGCTACACTCTTTGAATAAAAGTATGTAAAACAAAAATAAAGAAATAAATAAAAATAAAACTAAGAATAAAAATAAAAAGTGTGTGACGTTGGGAAATTTACATGTTAATGTTAGGAATATAACAAGTGTCTCAATATACGTTTTTCAGCTAATAATTGATAAGAATTATTTCTGAAGTAGAGAAAGGCATGTTTAACAAAACTGATATAAGTCATTGTCTGAAATTATTATTAGCTAAGATTTGAACCTAATAAATTTAACATAAAAAAGAATTGTGAAAATAATTGATTTTTTATATATTAAAAAATAATATCAATTTTTATTTAAAAAAATATATAAAAATATTAAGTAAATTCTGTTAGTGTGAAAAAGGTGGTCCGTCATGTACCACTAACTGTACGGAAGCAAAGTATCTATTTGTTAAGCATCTTCATCAGCGTTTTACTTTACGAAATATGTTACAGGTCTGAAATCGTCGACATGCCATGTGCCGTAATGGCAAAAGGATTTAAGCGATTACACTAAATAATGCAAAAGAAGTATGTGGTCTCCTCGTGAAATAGTCCGTGATATTAAATTATGTACCAAGAGTGAGGATTTAGCACTCAATTAGACATTCTGTAATCGCAAGGAACACCATGGCATACCAACCTCTGTATGACTGGGATGCACTCGGTCCAAAGAAGGTCAATTCCAACTGTTGATTAATTTTAACTTTGTGTTACAGGAATAACGAAAATGTTAGTAAATTTGTATATTTCTCTAATGTTTAGCTTTAGAGTAATTTGATATGAGAACATTAGATCTTAATATTTTGCTATAAAAAATCATTGTAAACAAATCCATCAAGTAGTATTAGAGATAATAAGTATATACCATGGAAGTATATATCTACATTCTTTATTATAGATCCACTCGTTTAAAATCATTTTCAAATATTATCGAAGTATAAATTTATAATATATGTTGCTTTAAATAAGTATATAAATGATTATATTTAATTAAAATTTAATTGATTTTTATTTTAAGAAGTTGAACACAAAATGATAATTAATTATAAATACAAAGCTAATAGATCCATTTTTAGCATTTTTTTTATTAGATTTTATATAAATTATAGTAAATTGAGAGCAAATTAGATGAAGAAAAGGAAAGACACCTATGGGTTCTTGTTCTCCAAATCCTAATTAGCATTATATGCTAAGTTTTTTCATAAAATTCTAAGGCACTTATAAAATATTTCAAAATATCTCCAAAGACATATTTATTCACACTTTAAAAGGAAGAGCCCTATTCTTATTATACCTAGGTTAGCATTTCTCCTAGCAAAGTCCTTTCCTTCATGCCATATCAGGTTGGCTACCCATCAATCATGAAGGTTAAAAATCAAGAGTCTCAAAACACACTCATTCATCCAAGTATTTTCTAGGGAATCAAAAGCATCAAGGTATGTATCCCCAATGTTAGTTAAATATCTTCTTTCATCTTCTAAATCCTTTACTTGTATATTGTGCCACTTAGTATCAACAACTTTGTTTCACTATAATAAGCTTCTTTATCCAATGTATTACACTTTTATGCTTGTATATGTAAATGGCCTACATATTACCCATCTTACTACAACTTTTACATACTTCCTACACCTATCTACATATTTTATACAATTACTATATTCTTTGTACATATTACTATATATTGGATATCCTTACTACATACCATGTACACACCTAATCTCATCTCTAGGAACATCCATACAAATTTGACTAGACCATTTCAATATCTTAAATTACTTGTTTAGAGTTTTAGTTAACTCTGGATTGACCTCATGTTGTCATTACCTATGGGGTGAAGTGACATCCTTGACTTGTCTAGTCCATGAAAAAAAGATGCACTCAATAAAGGAGGGTCATCACCTTAATAAAAATCTAAGTATGGACAGTATTAGGATCTTGAATATAATTTATCATCAACAACCAATAAATTTAATATTATTATCTTAAATCCAAATATCCTTAGTGAGGAAGGCAAATTATTTTCTGGTTTATATGAGATACACCAAAATACATTTAAATAAATATGTTATGCATGTTAATTTAATATAACATAGTTAATATTAATCTCATGCCATAAGAGTGATGATATAAATGGTGAGTGTATTAATCAACCTCAATTTATATCAACCATATGATAAACATACTAAATATCATGTGATTGATAGAGCGATATTTGATATGTTAATACCCTATATATATTATTATATGTGTATATATAATTATAGTTTTTCATAAATATGAAAAATAATGCTATAAAATAAGGAGAAACACATGTTGCTATGTAACAACATGAGCAAATTTATTTATAGAAGAAAGTATTATGCAAATGTTTTTTCTCACCATGAAATATTTTTTGTGCTATTATAAAATATCTATTTATATTTTTAAATGATTGTGGAAGAATCATTTTAGTAAGTATCATTTTATTTAAAGTAGTTGTTGGCTCTCATATGATAATGATGAACATTTTATTATCATTAGATAATTCAAATAAAAATACCTTTAATTAAGGAAAGCCTTCATTTTAGACATCTTAATATTATATTTCCTTTTATTATTTTTTACTCCTTGACAAGCACTTAGCACGAAATGGATTATATGTTTATATTTAGAAATATTTTTATTAATTCCTTTTACAATCCATTGTAATTAAATCATTTTACGTTGAAAATGTATACCTAGTGTAATGCATACTTGTAAATGATTGTTTGGTTACTATAGTATATATTTAAATTTTATTTGACATGATTTTTATGTCATAAATTTATACTCTTAAGGTCTCAAAATCTACATGTAAATAATTATATTTTTTAAATCCTAAAAATTATATATGATTATAATGCCTAGTATAAATTGGTGTTGTTAATTAAATTGATTATCAAGGCCTATCCAAACATGATAACATGATGTATTATATATACATTTTCATGATGTAAATGAACTATTTAGTTTTTATGTTAAAATTTTTATATATTTGGTAACAAATATGTCAAACATAAAGATCCACAACTTCTTCTATAGCTATGATTTAAATATATACACTAAAGAATTTAAAAACACAAATTCAAATAATATGGTTATGTTAAGTAAAATGCATAACACAACTTTTCCATGGATAATCACCATGAACAAAATAATTGTTACATTGTAGCTCCAAAAAATCATATCATCTCTCTATATATTAGTAAAAAACTATTTAAATATTTAACCTATGTGTTTTTATGTTTGATATTTTAAGGGACACATAAAATATTTTCTAACATTTCAATCATGATTCTCTATTTTCAAGTTTCTTCTCTTACAATCATTCATATGATTTTGAAAATAACATTATTTTTTCTAATTTTTCAACTCTTACATCAAAGTATATTTTATGTACAATTTTTTCTTTATTAATTCTTGTCGTAAGGACTATAACTTTCTATCATAACAATGTTATTTTGGATGTACATTTTATGTGAAATTTTTTTATGTTTTGATGAATCTTCTTAAGCTAAAAATTGTTTCATTTGAATTAAAATAATAATATTCCAAAATAACCTGGGTTGTATAATGGGGGAAATAATGACAAGAATTCCACATTGAATGTATATATCTATATTCTAGTCCTCCCTTAAAAATATGGAATGAATCCACTAGACCCAATATTATACTCACATTTCAACTCTAATTTTGTGGATTACAAACAATATTATAAATGTTTAGTTTTGATATTTTATTAATATTTACCTAGGAACATATAAATTATAAAGGTTTGTACCTCATATAGGAATTTTTATTTTTTTAGAGAGATTCATTCTAGTAAGCATTAATTCAATAGCACATTAAATCACAAAAAGCATTATAGATCCTTAGAATTACTTTACATTTTTAATCTTATGGGTATGCCTATATCTATTCCTAATTTGTATAATTATCTAAATGATATTCTAATTAATACAAGCATCAACCAATATAAATAGTCAAAAATCTAAATTTTTTAATTTTTCAATTACTTTTATAAACTAATGAGTTCGTCTAATATATCATTTGAATGTGCCCTTTTTTACAAAAATTGTCTCACTTTTGGTTTCGACATGCTAATAAGACTTACAACACTTGCATCAAAATGAATTTAATTTGAGACAGTTGTACACATTATGGTTGATATTGTTCATCTAAAGGCTTCTTGGTTCTTTTATATAGAATAATAGATTTTAGAATTTTCCTAGTTCAATTTATTTGCATATTCCTTTTGATACATTGGTAGGGATTAAGAATTATTTCTATTTATTGAAAATTATTTTGTCATAGATCAATAAAATATTATATGAATACATTTGATAAAAAATGTGGTGTATTGTCCTTTGTAGATATACTATGTATGAAAACATTACAAAATAACATTAATCATAGGTTTAGATTTATTTCTTTAGCTTCACTAACAACTCAACTGGGATAGATTGTTGGAGTTATAGTCATTCTTGCTTTCTCATTTTCAACATATTATACTTCTTACTTGATAATGGACTAGTATTGGTATTTGTAAATTTTTTAAGGAAAAGGGAAATTATATCATAATCACAAACTAATAGTATTCAGACACCCTTTTTTCGTAAGGTAATAAATATTAGTTTCTAATATTATCAATAATTCATTTCCATAATAGAAATGAGATGGTCAACAAACTAAATTACCCATGAGATGACATATAGGTATTTATATTTAGTTTTCATTGAGTATACCAATCTTTGTGGAACACTAATTTGATATACAATTCTAGCACATATAACCATGATTCTAATATTTTCTATTAAAAATAGCTTGTTATTCATTTTTTATTAGCAACATATACTACATCATATTATATTTTACTCTTTTAGTTTTCTCATCCTTTTTATAAAAAGTGGTATTATTTGAAACACTATTGCAAGGTCATATCATTTCTTCCTAATGGAAATTACTCTCCATAAAACCTTTTTAACATCCCATATTTGAAAAATATTAAATTATTGAAATTCCTCCTACCTTAGACAACTAAATTTCATGAAATATGGTGGCTTTCTATAGTGGATTTAATAATGTGAAATACCTATAGCAATATTGGACTATGAAATAAGTATATAAATTCACCTTTTGACTATTCATAAATTAAATCTTCTTTCTCTTATTATATAAGGTTAAGACATTAAAGAATTCCCATTCTAGTTATTTTTATTTTATTCTTTTTTATTATGTAGTGAAGTGGATATTTTAAAATGTGGTAGAGATAGGATATTTCATATGAAGTGTAACTATTATCAACGTAAATTTTATGAATGAAAATGAGAAAATATGGACAACGTCAAGCCTTTAGATATATTGCATATGGATATTTAGAATTATTTATTGTTTTAGTTAGAGATATGTATTATTAAGGGTTAGGAAAATATGGTATGGTTGTTATTTTTAGTTTTTAGTTTCAAATGTCTCCTAACCTATTCAATATTGAAGTCAATACTATTAGTTTTTCTATCTTGGCATGATGTAATCTAGTAGTTGTTTATTTTTCATGGTCAACAATCTTAGTCATCACAATGAGCTATGCTTATTTGTAGTTATCAAATATCATGTTGAAATTTGTTGAGTCTATATTACGTATTTGAAAGAAATGAACATATATTATATGGGTTAAAAGTCTCCTATGAAAGATGTTCTTATCGTGAGAATGTGGTATCCTAGAGTGTGTGGTGAGGATGCAGATTTGGATATGTCTAAAATCAACCTAGGAGATCCATTCTAGTCTGGTAAGTCTGCTATACTGGATCCTTCTCCATTATGGGTTCTTGGGAAGGTTTGATTTGGGTGGTGAGCAAGGGAGTTTCTTCCCCACTGCTATCCTATGCTAGGATGGTGTTTGGATTAGCTTATGGTGAAGAGTTTACCTCTTATGAGGTTATCTCGAAATCCTTTCAAATTTAAGTTTTGGATAGCACTCTTAATTGCTTATTGAAGAAAGAATCATGGGATTTGGTTGGTAAGTTTATTGGTGGAAGGCCACCTCTTGAAGTTCTTAAGCATTGGGTGTTGTTCATATGGAATCCATGGGACTCTCTAGACCTTTACACCCTTTCTCAAATATTTTTCCTAATCAAGATTTCCTACGAGGAATATTCTAGCAATATTTTGGAGAAAAGTCCATGGTTTTTTGGCAATCTATTGTGAATCCAGCTGCAAGAGGTAAAAAAAAATACCTTCCATTACATAAAAATTACGGTAAATGAAAATAATATATAAAAATATCCATTTACATAAAAATACAATAAATAGAAATAATCAGTAAAATCTTCCATTCACATGAAAACTACAGTACATGAAAATAAACCAATAAAAAAATTATTTTCTCATTCTTAGATTCACTTCCCCTCTTACAATGCAATACCAAGGGAATATATATCCCCAAAGAAACCCTAAAATAAAATCTTAAAACTTGAAGCCCTAAAAGAAACATTAAAAGAAAACCCTAAAGCTTAAAACCCTAAAAATAAAAAAATTACTATTTTCGGAAAATTGATTTTCCACCATAATTTTCTTTTTTAAGTAATTATTATTTTCAGCAAATTATTTTTCATAAAAATTTACCTTTTTTAGTAATTACCATTTTCGACAAATTATATTTTGCGTCAAATAATTCCATTTTAAGTAATAAAAAAATTACTTTAAAACTTCTTTTAAAAAAACCCTCTAAAGATAGGCTCCTGCATCATTCTCCTTTGGTTGAAAAGAACTCTGCTCCTGCGAGTTCCTCCGATCAAAATCATAATCACTCTCCATAGAGTGCCACACATCTGTAAGTACTCCTCAAAGTACCAATCTCTTTCTGAGGTTTTATATCTCAAACCTCCTGCAAGCACTACACATAGTGCCAATTTATTTTTTCAAGGTTTTAAAATAGCAAACCTCCTGCAAGCACTACACAAAGTGCCAATTATTCCTTCTAAGATTTTTAATGAAAAAAAAAACCTCCTACAAGCACTACATAGAGTGCCAATTTATTTCTTTAAGTTTTTATAAACCTTCTAGAAGCACTACACAAAGTGCCAATTCCTCCTTCTAATGTTTTATATAAAAAAACCTCCTGCAAGCACTTACACAGTGCCAATTTCTTTCTCCAAGGTTTTACAAACCTTCTGCAAGCACTACACAAAGTGCCAATCTCTTTCTCCAAGGCTTTTACATAAAAAAAACCTCCTACAAGCACTTACATAGAGTGTCAATTTTTATCTCCAAGGTTTTACAAACCTTCTGCAAGCACTGCACATAGTGCCAATTTTTTTTATTTTTTGGAGCCTCTTTGCTCTCCTCTCCTTTTCTCTTTTCTTCTCTTCTCTTTTATCCTCCCAAAAAGATCCAACTTGATCTGATACCAAATGATGTAAATCCAACTGCAAGATGTCAAAACAAAATAACTCTATCATTTATACCTTACATTTGTAATTGCACAATTCAATTACATTTTTCACTACATAACTCTATCATTTGGCTCGTGAGATTTATTTTTCACTCATTCACCAATTTAGGGGGTAAGCTACACACAAATTTATTTTGTCTTCCAAGATCATATTCGCATCCCAATGAAATAAGGTTGCTTCATCATCAAGGCAAACCAGGTATCTCATATTTTTGCACCGCATTGTGTTTCAAGTAACACGATATAAAAAGAAACATCTGTAGACACCAAAATCTAGCCACTTATCATCCATCCATAATTTCCTTCCACAATTATCCATTATTTATATATATTTGTTATATATTCTAATATATATATAAATAAATAAATATATATATATATATATATATATATATATATATATATATATATATATATATATGTATGAATTAATCCTCGCCATCCATCATGTTTTAATATTATCCATCCATACCACTTATCTAGATTTAATCTCCATCCTTCCTCATGTTTTAATCTTGACCACACATTTTGCATCGTTGAAACCCTAACATGTCTAAGGGAATATTATAAAGAGGAGTCATTTTGATGACTCAAACCCTAAGTATTTTTTAGTCCTAAATTCTCTCAGATCCTTAACCCCTTGTTCCCTATCTTCTCAATAATTCCCACCATCATTTTTGTTCACCATCGCTCCCTATCACATCCTCCATATCCATCACCATTCACCCCTTGTGAACCATATATGTTTTGTAGCTTCTACCTCACATTATTAAACATCCTCCATAGCTTTGTGAGCACCCCCCAAAGTTCCTTGAGTTCCCTTGGGAATTTCTAGTCATCATCAAGCACCTTTAGGAATTTACTATCCCAATTTTGTAGCCCTATGGTCCTCGAGCATCATTAGGACACATCTGCATAACCATCACATGCATCAAAAATGAATATAGAAATAGTAAGTTAGCATTGACAAGGTAAATATTTATTGGCAAGAATTTCCATATTATCAGATATGTTTAAAGCTTTTATTCTATAACTAGGGTTTAGTCATTTCTTTTTTGAGGGTCTCACGCAATGGAGCCCTCACAAATATTATTAATCCTTATTTTTTTGTTGTGTATAGATGTGAGAAGAATATTCATTGGTAGTTGTTGAAGCTCGAGTGACCCTGCATAGGATATACCAAAGCCTACTCACCACTTTATTGGGATTAAATATGATCAATAAGAGACCATCGTTTAGTGGATTAGGGCCTCTAAAACCTTAACATTGCAATAATTATATCAAGAGCATTGTAAAGTCCGCATATTGGGGCACATTATTTGTACAATTGGGAGATCCGTCCACATTCAATAAAATAATATCTCTTCTGTGCAATTATGTTTTATTTTATTGTGCTTTTGTTAATTTTATATATTGTATTGGTATTTTATTTTTGCATTCACAAATACCACCACTATAGCATTTAACCCCCCATCCATGATTTTATCACCTTTTGAAGTTTCCTTCATTCCTTCCCCTATTGCTAAGAATCCATTGCTAAAAGCATTTTTAGTAATTCAAGGAATTAATATGAACACTCAAAGTTAGGTAGAATAGCATGAACCATACGATAAAATAGAGCTAGCAACCACCCAAATATATAATGGAGTAGATCCAATTGCTAGAGAATGGATCAAGATAATTGTATATCCTAAAGTCAAAAAGTTAGTTATAGAGATGAAATTAGAGAACTATCATAGTAAAGTGTAAAAGGACAATATCTCATAAATCCATAAAATTGATACACTCTAAGCTTTGTGCACTGAAGTGGGTACTTTGTTCCTTCAAAAAAATCAATCCAATATAAAACTTGTGGCTACATAGAGGAGTATTAAAGCTCTAAACCAAAAGTTGATTAAAGAAAAGGTTGAGGACAACATCAAGAATGAGATTTTGGAGCTGAAGTAGATAGTAAACAAATATCCCACAAAGAAAAATCTATAGTAGAGGGGTGAAAATATCCATAGATTGAAAGAGTAATTGTAGCAAGAAAGCAACAAAATACATGCACAAGAAAACAAAACATTAAGACAAGAATTAAAGTCAAAGCTCCAAGGCCAAGAAGAAATTTTGGTAACTATACAAGAAAATTTGGAGAAAGAAAGAGAAAAACCTTAGGGCCAAATGATCTCCAATTATATGTTGAAATAGTTCAAAATATAATACTAGATCAAGATCAAAAATATTTCAATGGATGTGTTTCCTTTGATAAAAAATAACAACTAGTATTTCAAAATTGATCTAGGATGCTAAGGAAGAGTTCAACATAAGTAAAAATGAGCTAATAAATAAAGTGTAATATGTAGATATTGAATGAAATATATTGAGGAACAAAGGAAAATAATCCCAACTGGTCAAATACTTACAAAGATACCTAGGAGAGTAAAATTTCTATACAAATTTGATCATTTCTAGAAGGTGGCTTATTATAGAGGGAGGTCAAATAATTAGCAACCTCAAATAAAGCATTCATAAGGTGAATTTAGTAATTCAAAAGTCACAAGTATTTGATTTCCAAGATTTTAGGATGATAATGGGAAATTCTATGATAAGAAGCAACTAAGCCAACTTTTAGATCAGTAGCTAAACAATGGAAGTGAGATTGACACATTTCCTAATCCTATGGAAATAGATCAAATTATTATGTCCTTCCATAGGCTCTCTACTCTGCTATCAAAGACTAGAGAACTAACATGTATATATAAGAATCCTTCGTATGACCACTATTTCCAGATACAAGAAATTATTTACAAGTTTAGAGTTATACATGTCTCTACTCAAGGGACTTGGGAGAAAATGTGTAGATTATATTAGTTGTCAATAACATCCTCTATAGTCCAAGAATCTAGTCAATAATGAGAAACATCTAGAATAAATTTGGAGGTGCAATTGTAATCCAACACCATAGGTGAGACATAAAAATAGGAAGCATTTAGAAGGTTGATCATGGTGCCAAGAAATTTTGATTTCATTCTACAATTTTATTTTATTCTAACTTCGTATCCTAGGTGGATAATTATAGATTGTTTATATGCTTCTGCAAGTAGAAACCCCCTACAAGGAACCGATAATATGGGTAAAATTCCTCACCTACATCCTTCTCCATAGAAGGAGATGAGTTTTATCAATAGAATGAATGGCCATTATTGGTATGAAAGGTTTCTAGACAACTAAAAGAGTTGCCAAATCAGAGAATGTTAGGCAAAGAAAAAAGGATATAATTTTTTGCTAATTATAGGACACTATCAAAAACTTAGATCTGATGACATCAAAAGTAAGCATAAAATTGTCTAACACCCAAAAATTGAAGGCAAGATAGTTTGGACTAATTTTTTTTCTTTGTACGAAAGTTGATCTGACTTTTGAGATGTTGATGCGAGAAAAGACACAATAAAAATATAGTGTTTAACATTAAAATAAAATTCAACAAAAGGTAACACATCAGATGGATAATGATAATGATGTTAATAGGATGGCATACAAAGTTTGACATGAATTGAAAAAGTATTTGAAATGTTGAAACAAAATTTTGGCTAGGTATGAGCAGAAAGTTTAGCACCTAACATAGTAGCAAGGTATGTCATATACAATAAACTTTATCTATAAATAAAATGCAATGCCAGATAATTTTGAATGCCTATTTTAGCAATTGTATCATAAAATCCTAGCATAGTGAAAGAGTAGAGCAAAAAATTATAATGTCATGGAATGCACTCAACACTCAACATCTAGCAAAGAGCTTTATCCAACTTAAATATCAAATAGGCATTGGATATTTTGAATGATGATGTTAGCCTAAGGTACATAAAAATTTGATAGAGATAAATGAAATATATTATGCCCAATGAATTAGTAGGTAGAAGTGAAAAGGACAATCAAATAGAAAGAGGAGTTGAAGTGTGCACATTACAAAATAATGACTAAACTTAATTGAAGTTCCCAAATATATTTTTGATAAGAAAAATATATTGTCAAAAAATATCAACAACCCCAAGCTCTCTTAACTCACACCTTTACAACTATAGGTAAGGCATTAGTGGGATATCTAAAGCAAAATAAACTTGTTATATGATCTTGTACGCTAGATAAATATATAGTAGCCACCACTCCTTAAGATAAAATAAGAGTAAGCCACATCAATACCATAATGCAAGATCGATTGCAACATAATGAGCTAAAGAAGATGCACACATGGTGTATGAACTTGTCAAGCTTCTAATACACTCTCAAATAAATGATGTTATGATAATTAATTCTATTATAAACTATATATATACTTGAATGTAAGCCATTATAATGGTAGGTCCTTTAGTGTTTACAATTGCATAGTTATATGATTGGGGCTATACACATTTTGAATGAATATTAGATTGTTGTCTAGTCTCTTACTAAATTCTTTTGTAAAAAATGTATGTATGTCTTACTAAGTCATTAAACATTTCTATTAAAGATATGAATGGATAATTCTACTATAGTTATTCTATTTTTTAAATTTCTCCTTAAATTTATTGTTCTAGTTTTGAAATGACTTAACAATTCTCAAAGTTTATTATGATTAATTATTTTGTCATAAGGAAAGTAAGTTGGTCTATTAGGCATTTTATTTTAAATTTAGATTGCAAGACTCGTTTGCACTATGTCTCTTGATGTTGCCAAATATGAACCACTTTTAGCTTAGTGCCTAACCCTTTGCATTCCTTACCTTAGTTTGTAACCCCATTCTATTTAGATTAGCTAGGACCAAAGGAGTGAACCTTCTCCTAATTTTGAATCGGAGACCTTTATTTTTGAGGTATCCAATCTTGGTCAAGGTCTTAAGGGTGCAACAAATCCATACAAGTAGTTTTTGGACTAAGAGGCATCTATTGTCCTAATTTCTTGTGGTACTTTTTTCCATGTTTTTCTAAATATGATATTAATATCCATTACTGCCTCTTGAGGATACCTTTGTATGATGGCAAACTAGGTTAATAATAAAAAAGGATTTGTTTGTTCATTAAATTTTTGCACTAGTATACCATCAAGTTGTGCCCATGAATTAATGCAATCATCCTAAAGAGTTTAGTACCACATTTTCAATGATATGATTAAAAATCTTGTCATGATTTCCTCATCATGAATATTATGGATTATGACTAATAAGGTTACGTCATGGCAATGCTCATAGATTTTTTTTTTCAGTGTCATCGTATGTTGAATAACCTTTAGTGTTGTTGAAGGAATGGGATTCTAATTTACCAGGTTGATTGTCCTATATTATTTCAATTGGAAATATTTTATAGGGGTAGGGTTTGAGCCATTCCATTAAATTTAGCTATGGATTTATGTTGAAGATGTGAAATGTGTAGATACTTGACTTTCTATAGGGTTTATAGAGGATGGTGATGTAGGATATGATGTGGATATATGTCTTTGGAATGCTAAAGCAGGTAATTCTACAAATAGTACTAGTTACTCTAGTTTCTTAGTTATTGCTCATGCGGTCATAAGCTTGCAAGTCAAATGGTGATTGGATTTATCTAAAATATCATTTCAATAGAGTTACGAGGTGATTGTATGAATCTATTAGAGTATAATATCATCATATTTTTACTCAATTAGATGATTGAGAGATTTGGGTCCCACCAAGCTTGCCAAAAAAATGTTTTTCCAAAATCCACCTAAGTAGATGAATGCACCCTCGAGTTCTCGATTAATATTGGATAGCTCAAAGAAATAGATATTTAGGTCAACCTATGGAGTAGGCAATATCCTACAATCCTATCTAAAATAACTACAATGGGATGGTATACTAAACTGAGGGATGCCTAAAGTTATAAGCTAACAAAAATTGGTGTAACTTTAGCAACATAAAGAGATATAGTGCATGAGAGTCTCATAATCTAAACTAAACTAGACTGCTTAACAAAAATTCGTACTTCCTTATGATAAAATAATTAATAATAACAAATGCTAAGTATTATTAAGAATTTTAGAAACTAACGAATATGAAATCTAAGAAGAAATCTATAAAGTAGAATAATTATAACAAAATTAACTATTCATAGCTTAACAAAAACACTTAATTACTTATTTGGTGTACATACATATTTTCAAATATTGAGAAAGAGGCCAAAAAATAATCCAATATTCATTAAAAATGTGTATAACATCATCATAAAGTTATGCAATTATAAATGCTAAAGAGCTTACCATTTTAATGGCTTACATTCAAGTATATATAGTTTTATGAATGCATTCAGTTAGCTTAGCATCATTGTTCTAAGAATGGATTGTAGGTCTACTTGGTTGTTTTAGCTTGAGTGCATCTCTTCCATCTCATTCTATTGCAATTGATTTGTCATTGTGGTGTTGATATGGCTTTACCTCTATTTTATCCTAGGGAGTGGTGGCTATTATGTCTTCATATGGTGTACTATATATTATGACATCTTTATTATTTCGTTAGCTACCCTACTACTACCTTAGTTGTATCAATACAAGTGTTAGTTAGAAGAACTTCAAGCTATTAAGACTTTTTATTATCAAGATCACACTTGGAAACTCCATCTAGGCTCAATCCTCATTTTGTAATACACATGGTTTTAGCTCTTTTTTTGTTTGATATTATTTTTACCTTTACTACATCCTTTGTTGAGCATCAAGTTTCTAATTTCACTTTGAGGATGTCAGTATTTTTTAAAATCCAATCACCCTTCATTGTTTGGCCATACCTTCATGTGTGAATTCAAGAGCCAAAAATTGGGTATTTCATTATCAAGCTTTGATATTTATTTGATATTATTTATCTCTACTATATTTCTATTCATCTTAGGCTGACCTAAGCACTCAAAAATATCTCATGCTTCTTTGATATATAGCTAAATAAAGCACTTTGTCAGATGTTGGGTGTTATATCTACTTTATATTACCTAATGTGTCAAGTTTTCATACCTTAGAATATTTTTTATTTTAGCTATATTCTCCAGTGATAGTTTTTATGACATTCCTATTGACATCAACATTCAAAATTATGTAACACTCTATTTTATATGTAGCTTAAACTTATTGTACCCAACAGACTTACTACTATGCCTGATGTTGAGCTTCCATCCATACTTAGCAAAAATTTATCTTTTAATGTGTTGGATGCTTCTTCATGCTATGCTAGAAGTTGAGTTTTCATCAGGCCCTTGTTGAAATTAGCAATTTTATTTTTTGGGGTGTGAGAATTTCATGCTTGTTAATGTCATCACCTTAGACATAGATAGATGGATATTAAGAAAAAGGATAAAGGATTTCAAGTGTTAATCATAAAAGTGAAGTTAAATGAAAGAATATATATAAGTAGATATATAGATATATTGGTTGTGAAGGGAACCTCTATAAACCTTAACTTGTTGGATAAAAATGAAGCCAATCAGACCCTGATCTTTGAGGGAATCAAACCGGCTACTACCAATTGGCCTATCCCTTTTGAATGTACACTTATAACACTTGTAAGCTATTGGTGTACACTTATAATACTTATTACATATTTGAGAAGTATTGAGAAGATGAACCTTATAAACGTTGCTTATTCCATGCCTAAATGTGAAATACTTCAACTAAAGAAAGTTGTTAAAATATTGAATGATAAACCATAACTCTGCTTAAGATACTTGAAATATAAAGCATAAAACGTATTCAATTAACTACTAAATCCCTATCTTTAATTGGGATAAAATGGGAAATTTCTAGAGATTTAAACTAGGCATAAAGAACCATATCAAATTTAATAAAAATATATAACATGTGATTTTTTAAATATATTTTTATTATCCTAAAATATTTCATAGAAATAACATTTTTTTATATTTACAATAAACACTTGCTAGTTGTAATGATTGCTCAAGAAACAAAATAAACCATTTAAATAAATTTAAAAATATATAAAATAAAAATAAATTATAGATTGTATGTTTCACAAATTTTGTCATGATAATAATAAAAACAATTAGTTGGCATACACTCAATAGCTAGTTTTTAAAATAATATTATACAAATTAATATAAGATCAATGTCGCTAGTTAACAATTAGTTGGCATACACTCAATAGCTAAGCTAGTTTTTGAAATAATATTATACAAATTAATATAAGATCAATGTCATTGGTTAATTATTTTATAACAAAAATTTATATACCTTGCCCTGATGTTATTCATTATTGATATCATTCCCCTTTTTCTAAAAAATAGTTATTCATCTACTCATGTGGGGAGTTGGAAAGCAAGTTGAAAGAGAGATGCCCCAAGTTCAAATCTCTCCACCTCATATGTTGCTAAAGAGTCGTGTTTAAAAAAAAAAAGAAAAATTATTGAAATATATATAACACAAAATCATTTTTTTTTTTTTTATATTTTGAAAATTAAATGCAATAAATAGTTTTGCTAAAGATTCGTGTTTAAAAAAAAAAAAGAAAAATTATTGAAATATATATAACACAAAATAATTTAATTTTTTTTTATATTTTGAAAATTAAATGCAATAAATAGTTTTGTGGATCTTTTCTGTAATAAATTATACTACTTATTTTATTATTTAAAAATATAAATATAATTATTTATTTATATATAATATACATATACACAAAATACAAATTATTAAAATATATATAACACAAAATAATTTAATTTTTTTTTAATATTTTGAAAAATTAAATGCAATAAATAGTTTTTTGGATCTTTTATTTAATAAGTTATACTAATTATTTTATTATTTAAAAATATAAATATAATTATTTATTTATATATAATATATATACAAAAATATTTTTTTGTTTTTCACTTCAAATAAAAAAGAAAAGTAAAGGCAGTGCACCGTTATTAAGGTATATTACGAGGAGGTTGAGTAGATGAACATGCTAGACGACATAGGCTAACGATGATTCCTGTAGTTGAATCAAATTATAGGAATGAATGGAGAAAAGGCAAATGGACAAATATATCTAAGAATATGGACGACGGAGGAGGTTGAATAGATGAACGTGCTAGACGACATAGGCTAACGATGATTCCTGTAGTTGAATCAAATTATAGGAAACAATTTAGTGAAGGCAAATGGTCAAATATATCTAAGCATATGGATGATGTAGTATCTAAAAAGAATGTGGATGTCAATCTCCGTCGACATATGGCTAAAATACAAGGGGAAGCTACAAACGGATTTCTCTAATTCTCGTCGAATGTATATGGAACCTTTATTGCCTTTTGGTTGCTGTATCAGATGAGACGCTGAACTCAAAGTTTCCTTGTCGGACACAGTTGGACGGCTGATTTGATAATTAAAATATTCAGGATTAGGTTTTCATCCAGAGAACGAAGACTCCTAAGCGAATATATATAAATATAAAGATAATTCCTGGCATCTCTATAAAAAGCTTTGGTATCGTCGACCTATGAAATCAACTTCTATAACATCACCAGAAATAAGATCTCTTTCAGAAGACGCCTTGTATTTAATCTCATCAATTGGCGCTGGAGGATCATAGAAGTAGCGATGAATATAGAGATGGATGCAAGGAGTCTCGTTCTTGGGCTGTTAGTCTTTTTATTCGCCTGTCATATGTGCAGAGTCGAGGCTGGTGCAGGAGATGTTGAGCGTGCGTCAACATATATTGTCCATATGGATAAATCAGCAATGCCTAATGTTTTCGCAACTCACGAACAATGGTATAAATCGTTGCTTCATTCTGTGAAAGGACGGGGAGGGCAAATCAAAGAGATCGAGGATTCACATCTTTACACCTACGATAATGTCCTGCACGGTTTCAGCGCAAAACTCACACAGTCAGAGCTTGATATGCTGGAGGAGATGCCTGGACATGTATTAACGTTCCCTGACCCCGTAGGCACTATGGATACGACTCATTCCTTAGAGTTCTTAGGATTGAGGCCCGACTCTGGTCTGTGGCCGGCATCCCGCTTCGGTGACGACGTAATCGTTGCCGTTCTCGACACCGGTATTTGGCCCGAAAGCCGAAGCTTCCTCGATGATGGAATTGGGCCGGTGCCCTCCAGATGGAAGGGAACGTGTGAGAATGGCACCGCTTTCGACCCTGCCCTCTGTAACAGAAAGCTTATAGGAGCGCGCTATTTCAACAAAGGCGTGGTGGCCAAGAACGGGAATATCGACCCAATAGCAGACTTCGACTCTGCACGGGATTATGAAGGGCACGGAAGCCATACTTCCTCGACCGTAGGAGGTAACTACGTCGATCACGTGGATTACCATGGGTATGCCCCGGGAACAGCCCGCGGCGTCGCTCCCGCTGGCCGAATCGCAATGTACAAGGTGGTGTGGTCGATCGGGGGTATGGGATCCGACGTACTGGCGGGTATGGAGAGCGCCATTAACGACGGAGCTGACGTTTTGTCTCTCTCGCTCGGCTTTGATTCCCCTCCCTACTTTCAGGACAGCATAGCCCTTGCAGCCTTTGAGGCCATGAAGAGAGGCGTGCTGGTTGTTTGCTCCGCAGGCAACAATGGGGCGAAGCGAGGAAATATGCACAACGGTGCGCCGTGGATCTTCACCGTGGGAGCCAGTACCATCGACAGAGATTATGCCGCTTCGTTGACGTTGGGCGACGGCACCGTCATGAATGCTTCTTCCTTCTACATCAACACCAACCTGACGGGGAACTTGAGGGTATCTCAGGCTCCACTTGTTTACCAGAGCGGAGATCCTGCGTGCAAGAACGAGCTCGACCCTGGAACAGTCGGAGGTACGGTGATATTGTGCATGGATGCAAGCTCATCGCTTTTGCAGGCTGCTAAATCCGCGGGAGCGTTGGCGCTGCTCTTGGCTGTCAATACGAATAATTTCTGGTTGTCACCGGAGGAGGATTTCCCTGTTGTATACTTAAAAAGCGGAGAGAGAGCAGCCTTGGTGAACTACGCTTCTTCTACGCCAAATCCGGTGGTGGAAATTCAGTTCGGCGTCACGGTGCTTGGCGCTAAGTCCGCGCCTGCCGTGGCTAATTTCTCATCTCGAGGACCGTACGAAGCGAGCCCCAATATTCTAAAGCCCGACGTCATAGCCCCCGGCGTAGACATCCTGGCGGCGTGGCGGTCCAACGTCACAGGAGAACCGGATTACAATATGATCTCTGGCACGTCCATGTCGTGCCCGCATGTGGCCGGGCTGAGCGCTCTGGTGAAAGCCGTTCACCGTGACTGGGGTCCGGCGGCAATAAGGTCTGCTCTCATGACCACTTCCTACACGGTAGACAATTCAAATAACAGCATTATAGACCTTGGCTACGGAGGCAACCCGGCTACGCCTCTGGATATGGGCGCAGGCCACGTCGATCCAGAGAAAGTTATCGATCCCGGTCTCGTCTACGACCTGACCGCGGACGACTATGTAAACTTCCTGTGCACGCTCAATTACACGACGCAGCAAATTCAAATCATCGCCCAGACTGCCGTTTCTTGCCCGACTGGCGTCGACTTCGGTTCGGACGCGTTGAACTACCCTTCCTTCACTGCGATTTTCAAGAAGAACGCCACGGTATCTTCTTCGGTGACATTCAAAAGGACGTTGACAAACGTAGAAGACGGAGCATCTTATTATGAAGCAGTGGTGGAGGCTCCACAAGGATTCACTATTCAGGTCTATCCTTCTGCTCTCGAGTTCAAAGAGAAGTTTCAGAAATTGAATTTTACGCTTACGGTGGAGGCAGAGGAAGGTACAAGCGTCGGGGACGGAGAAGTGAGATACGGATATTTAAGTTGGATCGATAAGAAAGGTCATGTTGTCAAGAGCCCATTCGTAGCGCTCCTTCACTAAGAGCAAGAACTCGTTTCCAGATGTGCAGCGTGTGCTAGGCGAAAAACGAAAAATTCCCTAGCTGCGCTCTTCAAATAAAAGTATGTAAGGTCATTTAGTTTGGACGGTTTCATGATATTCACATGTTAATGTTGGGAATATAAAAAGTGTCACACTTTCCTTCCTCAGCAAATAATTTATAACAACTATTTCTATACTATAAAAGGCATGTTTCATTAAATTGATATAACTATCGAATCAATAAGCAAGGAACCAAAGTATCTATTTGTATAGTATCTTTATCAGCGGTTAAACTCGGTCATGCTTTTACTTTAGGAAAAGTGTTACAGGTCTGAAATCGTCGACATGCCATGGCAGTAAATAATGCAAGGGAAGTATGTGGCCTCCACGTGAAATCGTACGTTACATTAAATTAGGTACCAAAATGTCTAGTTCGCATTGAATTAGACATTCTGTAATCCCAACGAGCACCATGGCATATCAACCTGTGTATGACTGGGATGCAGTCGGTCCAAAGAAAGGTCAATACGAACTGTTAATTAATTTTAACTTTTTAATAAGAATGATCCAATATTTTTTTTCTCAAAGTTTGGTTTTAATGACAAGGATAAGAAGGGGTTTAAAGAAATAAAATGGATTTTAAACAGAATTCCACGTGGAGTTACGAGCTCGAGCCGATTCTACAAGCGCTCAAGAGGCAGAAGCAAGGTAAAACGGTTGGCCAAGATAAATTCCAAAGACTGTTTATAATCATAGATGTGTTAAGTGTGCTAGTCTGCGTTAATTCGGATGATGGTTTAGGTTCAAGTACAAAGTATTAAATGCAGACCTTTAATTTTGAGACCATAGAGTATTAAAGGTGCAAGATTGCAAGGAAAGAGAAGACTCGTGTATATATTAAAAGTGGAAATTTTAAATGGTTGGATCTACTATTAATATATAAGATATAGGCTGATTATTAAGGTATGGTGTATTTATTTAATAAATCCACGTAAGGTCATATGTTATAGGTAAAATATTAATATATGATAGATACATCTATATAACATTAATTTATTAATTGTATACATAATATGTTTAAAATATTTATAACTTAAAATAATCAATATCTATAAAGAAAAAATAAAACAAAGTTTAATTTAAACTAAATGCTTGTACTTAGTTAAAATGTATTTGCATTGTTTCAATTTAAAATATAATTGGTATTTTATTTTTAAGTAATAATACGTTTAATTTTTTTTTTTAAATTTAGTTAAAAACTTTTTAAAGGTTTTACATCGTCAAAATTCTTAGGAGTCATACCAATCTTTTTAGGTATTCAATGTGTGTTGAAGATTCAAACGAGAAACCCTTTTCAACTTATCTACAACACACAAAATACAATATATATAATTTTAAATTTATAATTTTTTTTATTTTTATTATTATAACAATTATTTTAAATATTCATCAAAAAGTTTTATTTTTTGGTGAATATTATATATATATACAATTTGTTAAATTTTGTTAATGCTTTCAAATTATATATTAATAATTAAGATGAACTGTTGTTAAAGAATATTTAATACATATTATTTAGATATTATTCATCCATATTATTACCTGTGTTCAATAATTACTAGATAGTATATAAAGGTTTGTTTCAAATATTAATTACTTTCTTTTGAAATGATTGATCTTTTTATCAATTAACCAATTTATAGTCATCTATTTTATGAAAAATAAAGTAAAGTATTAATAAAAAATAATATTATTGTTTTATTGTCTTATGGTTAGTAAGGTAAGGTAAAATCTTAAATGCATTGTTATCTGGTTTGTTAGTAGGTTAAAAAATTAATTAAATATCATAAACATAAAAAAATTGAATATGTACGTAATTATAAAAATAAAATTCAAATTGAACCCAAGGATAATACACTATAAAGGTATAATCATAATATTTAAGTATTTATTGTTGCGTTACATAATAAATATCTTTATAAATTATTATCATATCGTATCATGTAGTTTAACAACTTTAGTTAGTTTGACATATGATCCCATCCTAAAGTAGGGGTTAGAGATTTTATGATCCCTTCATTCTTTTTTTAAATGAATTACATGTTCTATTGTTAATAAGTAGGGTTACGCATAACGGGTAGTATCAAAAAACTAATTATAAAATTGGGGAAAATCTAAGATAATAATGTGTAACTATTAGGGTAAATTTTTCAAAATTTTGAATAAAATGTATCAAATTATGGTGAATTTCTAAAAAATTTGCATAAAATTTTTCAAAAAATTTAAATGGTAACTGGAAGAAGCGACTAGAACAAGGCGACTAGAACAAAATGACTGGCACATGGCAATTGGCATAAAGTGACGGGCACAAAGCAACTGTCATAATGTGACGGGCACAAAGCAGCTGTCATAAAGTGACAGTCACAAGGTGATTGGCATTTGGTGACTGTCACAAGGTGACTATCATAAGGTGACTATCAAAATATGACTATCAAAATATGATTATCACAAGGCAACTTCAGACGGTTTTCAAAGTGTTTTTATATGGTTTTTAATTTTTTTTCCAAGAAGTTTTAGAGCATTTTCCACGATGTTTTAGAACATTTTCTAGGGCATTTTAGATCATTTTATAAGGTGTTTCCAAATCATTTAAGGACTATTTTTAAAGCCTTTTTTAGACCCTTTTAGTGCAAAAATGGCTAGCTATTCCTCTCATATGCCTTCTAGAGTAACATTCAATAACTACTATTTCCCCAACATCAAGAATATTTTCAATACTCTTGGGAGAGATTCTAAATGACTTTACATCTCTGAAGATGTTGGAGTAATGAAGATGCCATAGTTGAACATCAACATACCCTTGATGCAATAGATAGTTAGTTGCCACAACCATAATGTGTCCACTATTTAGATCAAAGTGGATAACAAGGATATTGTTTTTACTATGAACTCCTCATATGTGCAATGACTAACATGGCTACCATTTTCCAATGGTCACCTAGTGAACAACCAGTACGCATTGACTAAGGATGACAAATAAATGCTAGCATCCAAATATACTGTGAATTTAGACAATTTGAAAAAGATGTTTTTAAAATTTAGTTTTTATTTATCTTAAATTTTAATGTGTTGTAGTTTTGATTATCTATAATTTTAAATTTATAAATTTTATTATTATTATTATTATAATAATTATTTTAAATATTCATCAAAAAGTTTTATTTTTTTGTGAATATTATATATATATATATATACAATTTGTTAAATTTTGTTAATGCTTTCAAATTATATATCAATAATTAAAATGAACTATTGTTAAAGAATATTTAATACATATTATTTAGATATTATTTATCCATATTATTACTTGTCTTCAATAATTACATGTTGCGCCATCGCGGTCGCTGGAGGAAAGTTGTCACGATTTCACGACATGTTGCGTCGTCACGGCTGCTAGAGAAAAGTTTTCGTGATATCGTGACATGTTCCGTCGTCGCGACCACTGTGGGAAAGTTGTCGTGATATCATGACATGTTGCATCGTCACGGCCATTGGAGGAAAGTTGTCATGATATCGTGACATGTTGCACCGTCACGGCTGCTAGAGAAAAGTTGTCGTGATATCGAGACATGTTATGCTGTCACGGCCGCTATGGGAAAATTGTCGTGATATCGTGACATGTTGCACCATCACGGCCAAGGGAGGAAAGTTGTCACGATATCGTGACATGTTGCGCCGTCACGACCGCTGGAGGAATTGGTCACGATATCGTGACATGTTGCGCCGTCATAGCCAAGGGAGGAAAGTTGTCATGATATCGCAACATGTTGCGTCGTCACGGCCACTAGAGGAAAGTTTTCATGATTTCATGATGTGTTGCACCATCACGACCGCTGGAGGAAAGTTGTCGCGATATTGCAACATGTTGATTCGTCATGGCCAAGAGTGGAAAGTTGTCACGATTTCATGACATGTTGCTCCATCACGGCCAAAGGTGGAAAGGTGTCACGTTTTCGTGACATGTTGCTCCGTCGCAGCCAAGGGAGGATTGTTGTCACGATTTCACAACATGTCACGATTTCGTGACATGTCGCGATTTTGCGCCATGTCACAATTTTGTGACAGGTTGAATTTTTGCGATCAGAGGAGTCTTGTGTCGTGATTTTGTGACTTGTAGCTTTTTTGCGGCCAAAGGTGAAGTTGGTGTTTGCTGCACGATTTTGCGACAAGTTGTTGTAACAGACCAATCAGCTCCCTCAGCTAGCTTGGTATTGGTTCAAGATATTTGGCTCCATTGCAAATATTCCTCTTCTCTTGTAATCATGTGCTTTCATTGTTTTCGGCTGGGATGTGTCTACTCCCAATTGTAACTGATCTTTGTTTTAATACAAGTTTTTTTCAAATTTTTCAAAAAAAAATAATAATAATAATTACTAGATAGTATATAAAGTTTTTTTTTAAATATTAATTACTTTATTTTGAAATAATTGATATTTTTATCAATTAACCAATTTATAGTCATATATTTTATGAAAAACAATGTAAAGTATTAATAAAAAATAATATTATTGTCTTATGGTTAGTAAGGTAAGGTAAAATCTTAAATGCATTACTATTTGATTTGTTATTAGGTTAAAAAATTAATTAAATATCATAAACATAAAAAAATTGAATATGTACGTAATTATAAAAATAAAATTCAAATTGAACCCAAGGATATTACACTATAAAGGTATAATCATAATGTTTAAGTATTTATTGTTGCATTACATAATAAATATCTTTATAAATCATTATCATATCATATCATGTAGTTTAACAACTTTAGTTAGTTTGACATATGATCCCATCCTAAAGTAGGGGTTAGAGATTTTATGATCCCTTCATTCCTTTTTCAAATGAATTACATGTTCTATTGTTAATAAGTAGGGTTACGCATAAGGGTTAGTATCGAAAATCTAATTATAAAATTGGGGAAAATCTAATTATAAAATTGGGGAAAATCTAAGCTAATGATGTGTAACTATTAGGGTAAATTTTTCAAAATTTTGCATAAAATGTATCAAATTATGGTGAATTTTGAAAAATTTTGCATAAAAATTTTCAAAAAATTTAAATGGTAACTGGAAGAAGCGACTGGCACAAGGCGACTAGAACAAAGTAACTGGCACAAGGAAATTGTCATAAAGTGATGGGCACAAAGCAACTGTCATAAAGTGACGGGCACAAAGCAACTATCATAAAGTGATGGTCACAAGGTGATTGGCATCTGGTGACTGTCACAAGGTGACTATCATAAGGTGACTATCAAAATATGACTATCAAAATATGATTATCACAAGGCCACTTGAATATGGTGACTATCACATGGTGACTATCACAATGTGACTGTTACAAGGTGATTGGAATATGATGACTGGAAGATGGTGATTGACAAATAATAACTAGTAGATGGTGACTAGAATATGGTGATTATCATAAGGTGATTATCAAATGGTAATTGGCATCGAGTGATTGGTAGATTATGATTGATAGATGGTGGTTGATGGATGATGACTAGCATATGGTGATTGGTAAATGGCAACTAGCAAATCGTGACCACCAAATATCATTAATAAGATACTTCCATGTGTGTTCACCTCTACCATGTGACACAAATATATCGAATTCAACAATGTAGACTTCTATAAATATAAATACAGGATCGTTTTAACCTTTCGCACAACATTTTCTAGAGCAATTTTAGAGCATTTTCTAGCATTTTCAAAGCATTTTTTACAATGGTTTCAAAGCCTTTTCAGATGGTTTTTGGAATATTTTTAGAGGATTTTTGTAGTATTTTTAGACTGTTTTTAGAGCATTTTCAAACGGTTTTCAAAGTGTTTTTATATGGTTTTTAATTTTTTTCCAGGAAGTTTTAGAGCATTTTCCATGGTGTTTTAGAACATTTTCTAGGGAATTTTAGAGCATTTTATAAGGTTTTTCCAAATCATTTAAGGACTATTTTTAAAGCCTTTTTTAGACCCTTTTACTGTAAAAATGGCTAGCTATTCCTGTCATATGCCTTCTAGAGTAACATTCAAGAACTACTATTTCCCCAACATCAAGAATATTTTCAATACTCTTGGGAGAGATTCTACATGACTTTACACCTCTGAAGATGTTGGAGTAATGAAGATGCCATAGTTGAACATCAACATCCCCTTGATGCAATAGATAGTTAGTTCCTACAACCATGATGTGTCCACTATTCAGATCAAAGTGGATAACAAGGATATTGTTTTTACTGTGAACTCCTCATATGTGCAATGACTAACATGGCTACCATTTTTGGATGGTCACTTAGTGAAAAACCAGTACGCATTGACTAAGGATGACAAATAAATGCTAGCATCCAAATATACTATGAATTTAGACAATTTGAAAGAGATGTTTTTAAAATTTAGTTTTTATTTATCTTAAATTTTAATGTTTTGTAGTTTTGATTATCTATAATTTTAAATTTATAATTTTTTTTATTATTATTATTATAACAATTATTTTAAATATTCATCAAAAAGTTTTATTTTTTCGTGAATATTATATATATACAATTTGTTAAATTTTGTTAATGCTTTCAAATTATATATCAATAATTAAGATGAACTGTTGTTAAAGAATATTTAATACATACTATTTAGATATTATTTATCCATATTATTACTTGTGTTCAATAATTACTAGATAGTATATAAAGTTTTGTTTTAAATATTAATTACTTTCTTTTGAAATAATTGATCTTTTTATCAATTAACCAATTTATAGTCATCTATTTTATGAAAAACAAAGTAAAGTATTAATAAAAAATAATATTATTGTCTTATGGTTGGTAAGGTAAGGTAAAATCTTAAATGCATTGCTATCTGGTTTGTTATTAGGTTAAAAAATTAGTTAAATATCATAAACATAAAAAAATTGAATATGTATGTAATTATAAAAAAAAAATTCAAATTGAACCCAAGGATATTACACTATAAAGGTATAATCATAATGTTTAAGTATTCATTGTTGCATTACATAATAAATATCTTTATAAATCATTATCATATCATATCATGTAGTTTAACAACTTTAGTTAGTTTGACATATGATCCCATCCTAAAGTAGGGGTTAGAGATTTTATGATCCCTTCATTCTTTTTTTAAATTAATTACATGTTCTATTGTTAATAAGTAGGGTTACGCATAAGGGTTAGTATCGAAAAACTAATTATAAAACTGGGGAAAATCTAAGCTAATGATGTGTAACTATTAGGGTAAATTTTTCAAAATTTTGCATAAAACGTATCAAATTATGGTGAATTTTTAAAAAATTTGCATAAAAAATTTCAAAAAAATTAAATGGTAACTAGAAGAAGCGACTGGAACAAGGTGACTAGAACAAAGTGACTAGCACATGGAAATTGTCATAAAGTGATAGGCACAAAGCAACTATCATAAAGTGACGGTCACAAGGTGATTGGCATCTGGTGACTGTCACAAGGTGACTATCAAATATGACTATAAAAATATGATTATCACAAGGTGACTTGAATATGGTGATTGTCACATGGTGACTATCACAAGGTGACTATTACAAGGTGATTGGAATATGATGACTGGAATATGGTGATTGACAAATAATAACTAGTAGATGGTGACTAGAATATGGTGATTATCACAAGGTGATTGTTGGATGGTAATTGGCATCGAGTGATTGGTAGATTACGACTGATAGATGGTGGTTGATGGATGATGACTAGCATATGGTGATTGGTAAATGGCAACTAGAAAATTGTGACCACCAAATATCATTAATAAGATACTTCCACGTGTATTCATCTATACCACGTGACACACATATATCGAATTCAACCATGTAGACTTCTATAAATATAAATATAGGATCATTTTTCACCTTTCACACAACATTTTCTAGAGAAATTTTAGAGCATTTTCTAGCATTTTCAAAGCATTTTTTACATATGTTTCAAAGCATTTTAAGATGGTTTTGAAAGCACGAGATTCCGGGCAAAGGAAACACCAAGTGCGATTGCATTCAAAATTAAGTACGCTTAAGTCCTAGAAATGTAAATTGCATGAAATGGAAAAGAAACACATTGGAAGAGACACAAGCAAATAGAGAAAACACAGCCCTCTTCATTCAAATATCCCTTGATCTCTCGGTTACAATGACGTCTCCTCCCTTTTCGGGGGCTAGGAGCGCTAAATTGGTCTTGATTACAATCTTCTGAATTAGTCTTCCTCCTTTCGCGTGCCCACGATTGCAATGGGCGGGCCAAGATGATGCCGTCGCTGATGTCGATGAGTTCTTCACCTCCGCTGCTTCTCCTACGAACAAAGAAACAACCAAGATGTCGGTAGCACCTGCTACAAATGAAAAGTGTTTGCTCTCTAAAACTAACGAAATATGCATGTAAATATTTGCCTGAAACAGTAATTACGGTGAGTCCAAATGGCTTCAAAACTTGACGGGAAGATAAGAAAAGTTACCGGAAGGCCATTGCCACCGAGACAGCTGGCCAATCTACCTTCAAGTCGGAATTCGTCCCCGGGCGGGACGAATTCGATCGCAATTCGTCCCTGGGTGGGACGAATTCTTCGTGTTGAGGAAACCGACCTGCTCTTTGCTCCAATGTCGAATCCCGAGACCTGCAAAACGCCTGTAAACAGGGGGTTATGTAATTGGGGCCATTTTGGGACGACCCAGATGGTCGGATTCTCCCAATTTTTCCTCCACCCTCAGGAATTTGACCTCGACACCTACAAGTCAGCAAAACGACAAAGCAACACAAAACATACTAGAATCGACCAAAAGTTACAAAATTGCAGCTATGGATTAATCAAACCTAATAACACAAAATGCAATCTGAAAAGTAATCTAAAATGCTCAAAAACTAAAAATAGGACTTGGGAGGTGCGGGGGTGCCCAAGTGGGCCTCCCACCGTTGGCACTTGATTTTGGAGCCAATCCACCGGGGATGGGCCCAAAACCTCTTAGGATTGGGGGGTCGGCGAATTGGTTGGTTCGGGTGTCCATGTGTTGGATTTGGGTCAGGTTCGAGCTTCCAAAGGCCACCCAACAACCTCCCTTGCAAAAGAGATTGGTGGATGTGGGAAGGTGAACCAAAAGGGATGCAAGTGGGTCTTCAACTCGGAAGCACTTCATTGCTTTGAAAACTCCTTCAACCTTGTCTATTTTGGGTGAGAAAAGTCCCACCTTTTATAGACCCATGGGGTCTCTTTTGGGAGGGAAGCACAAATGCCATGTGTTGGCCATAGGCGCCATGTGGCAGTCTTGTCTTCCCATGAGGGAGGGGAGTCCTCCATTGACTTGAGCTTTGATAAATGCCTTTTGTGACAGTCTTCTAACGGCCCCTCTGTCCACCTACACACGCGTGCAAGGCAGGAGTCATTAACTGACTGTTGCGGGCTGCCACTTGGCACCATTTGCCTTTTTGCCCGTTAAGCTTAGAATTCGTCCCACCCAGGGACGGATTCAGAATTCGTCCTGGGGTGGGACGGATTCTATTTTGAATTCGTCCCTGGGTGAGACGAATGCTGGGCAAAGTGTCCAAGTGTGCCAAATTGCTTCTTGACCTTACAAAATTGCTATGAAAGTGGTTAAGACCCCTTGTTTAACCTCCGAGGGCTGCCACTGGGGGCTGTGTTTGTCAAAGCGATCGGTGTTTGCGGTCACATAATCGGATTGGTGCTGTTTTGGTGTCTACGGATGCCCCTTTTTGGGAAGCGCTACGGGTGACGCGGTCTTGAGCAAAAATAGATAACCAAAGCACTAATGATTAGGGTTTCTTGGTAACCTAACCAACTTTTGATGCCCCAAGTATGGAAAGGGCATGCATTCTTGAATCCTTGCTTCGACGAGCTAAGGAATTTGATTTCAAGTATTAACCTGTTTTGGTGAGGTGTGACTTGAACTTAGACATTGATCGGTCATGAACAAGTGAAGGGCATTTTTATCCTCGGGGGGAACCTTGTGTTCATGATTCACGAAATGCCAAGTGTTTGATTGATTTGATTGTTGCTTGTTTATTGCCCCAAGCGGGGAGCGTGATTGTCTTTGTCAATGATTCTTTGAATGCATGTCGTTTTCCTTAATTGGGTGTGTGATTGTTGGTTGGTGACTAAGTGTGACTACCCCCTCAAGCGACGAATCGATGAGGGAATGACCTTCGTGAGAGAAGCGACGAGTCGCTTGACCCAAGATGACTTGTGCAGGTGTGCCTTAAGAGGGTTTACCGTTAAGCGTGTGCAATTTTTCCAACATTTGGACCTATTTTTGGTGGGTGTTAACCCTTTTGGTGATGCCGTAATGAGGTGAAATCATCGAAAATCTAACTTCCCGTGGAGCGGTCCGGCTATTGTAGCCTTCTTGGGGAAGTAGGAGAGCGATAATTTGGACCTCGACATCGATTTTCTTTGCCTAGAGGTTAAGTGCAAGAGCACTTATGTCCGGCAATGTTTTTTTTGTGTTTTTGTTGAATTTTGTACTGTTTTTGAGTGGGTTTGACCCTTTTGGTGACACCGTTTGGGGATTAAATTGTCTAAAATCCGTCTTCCGTGGAGCGGTCCGGCTATGGTAGCCTTCTTAGGGAGTAGGATAGTGACAATTTGTAACCCTGACATCAATTTTTCTATGCCAAGAGGTTAAGTGCAAGAGCACTTGTGTGCGCAATGTTTATTTTTTGTTGTTTGTTTTCTTGTGATGTCGTTTGGGGATGAAATTGTCAAAAATATTCTTCCCATGGAGCGGTTCGGCTATGGTAGCCTTCTTAGGGAGTAGGATAGTGACAATGTAGACCCGACATCGTTTTTCTATGCTAAGAGGTTAAGTGCAAGAGCACTTGTGTATGGCAATGTTTATTGCTTTTTGTTTTTGTGTTGCATTTATTTGTTGTTTTTGTTGTTTTGATTTTCTTTGATCTTGTGCATGATGGTTGATGAATATGGATGTATGCATGTTGATTTATTTTGATGGATGCATATGCTATGATGAATGCAAATGGTTTTGATTTATATGTGATATGCAAATATGAGATGGATGAATGGGGTTTGTGATGTTTGGCTATGGCACCATAGACTGTTTAGAGCTCTGTTATTTTGTTTTTAGGCAATTTTTGTGATGCATGACTTTGTATGTATACATGTGGTTTTTCTTTTTTGTATTTTTTTGATGGTATTTGCAAAGATGAAAAGTAGCGCAGTTGGTTTAGAAATGTAGCTAAGGTTTTACGAGACTCAGACGGTTTTAGCTCACTAGCCATGACTGTACTTTATCTTACAAGACTTTTTGAACAAGGTATGAATCGGACTTGTTTTTGACCAAGTTATTTCACATCCCTGTGTGTGCAATTGAGTTCATTTATGTGGTATTTGTCAGGATACCGCCAGTGCCAGATGGGCTTTCAACCGAACCTGTCTTGAGGATCACCTAATTAGCTCCACGAATTCCTTTGTTGTATGTACTAATATTAATCTGCGGTGTAATCCGAGGATGCCATAAGCTAGCTCATCCACATGCAAACATTGATCCGTACGCAAGTTAATGTGACAGATATATCGTCATGCGGGAGGTTTACTTACCGATGCTACCGAATTGGCTATTGAAGCTTGCCTTATGACCTATAGAATCGTTGAGAGTTCCGGGGATTCAAGGTCAACTCCCTTCTTTTCTTCAATTGTATTGGGATACTTGCTCATTGTAGTGATGAGATCACTGTTTATTTTGATTTGTTTTTCTTTTGAGCAAGGGATTGGGGATATGGAGTGATGAAAATCACTGTTGTTTGTGCCTTTTGATGTGTGCACTGTAGTTTGTCAAATTTGGAGTTTTGACATTTTGCAAATTTTTGTGTTTTGCAACTATTGAGAACTTTAGGGATTCTTAGGGAATTGGGTAGGGAGGATGCTTGTCCTTTTGCCAACTCTCAGCATTCTAGGGGTCATTCGCACCGGGGGATGAGCAAGATAACCGTTTCGCTTGTGGTGACCTAGATTATTTTGCAAGTTTCGTCTTTCGTTCACACAATTTGGGAATTTTAGTGTTTTGATTTGTGTTGGGATGTTACGTAACAAGGTGTATTTCAAGTATGACTCTACCTTCGTAAAATATGTTCGACTTGGTACACTACATGGCTAAAGAGGAAAATGATGACTGAATCACTGAAACTCTTGGTACATTCCCAGACCACTGACTGTAGTGTGGTAAAAGTTATGCTTGGTGTTTTTGTTGTTTTTGATGAATTTGAGTATGCCTAGAATTGAGATGCAAATCTTTGTTGTTTTTGATGATTTTTGTTGTTTTGTTTTTGTTGAATTTCTTGATTTTTTTACAAGTACTTTTTGACCAAGATTGATAATCCTTGGAGCTTTTTGGGTTAGACCAAGAGATTGCGATAATCCTTGGAGCTTTTGGGTTATGACCAAGAGATTGCGATAATCCTTGGAGCTTTTTGGATTGACCAAGAGATTGCGATAATCCTTGGAGCTTTTTGGATTGACCAAGAGATTGCGATAATCCTTGGAGCTTTTTGGGTTGACCAAGAGATTGCGATAATCCTTGGAGCTTTTTGGATTGACCAAGAGATTGCGATAATCCTTGGAGCTTTTGGGTTGACCAAGAGATTGCGATAATCCTTGGAGCTTTTGGGTTGACCAAGAGATTGCGATAATCCTTGGAGCTTTTTGGGTTGACCAAGAGATTGCGATAATCCTTGGAGCTTTTTGGTTGACCAAGAGATTGCGATAATCCTTGGAGCTTTTTTTTGACCAGATGATTCTTGTATTTTTTTTTTTGGTATATGGCTTTCTTAGATATGAAATGGTCGCAAATGATTGATATTCAAGGGTTCTGTTTCCTTGATACCGTCAAGAGAAGCTAGCCTGTACGTTTCCGGTCCTATTTTGCTATCAATGACATAAGGACCTAGCCAATTTGCCATGAATTTGTCTCTCATATGGGACGGCAAATTAGAGTTTTGTTGGTTTTCCTTGAGAACCAGATCACCAACCCGAAAGTCTCTTAGGTGAACTTTCATGTTGTAAGCTCTCTTAAGCCGCTCTTGATAGATACGTAAGTGCTCGAGAGCATTAACGCGTCTTTCGTCAAGCAACGTAAGTTGGTCTAACCGGGCCTGCCGTGCAGTGTCATCATCGATGAATTCTTGCATTGATATGCGGAGGGAAGGAATTTCCAACTCGAGAGGCATTACTGCCTCTGAGCCATACACTAGTGAAAACGGAGTTGCCCCAGTGGGCGTCCGAATGCTAGTGCGATAAGCCCAAAGGGCAAGTGGGATTTGTATGTGCCAATCCTTATGACTGTCTGCGACGGTCTTTTTAAGGATGGCGACTAGCGTTTTGTTTGACGCCTCTGCTTGCCCATTTGCTTGCGGATAATAGGGTGTTGAAAAGCTGTGCTGAATTTTGTACTTTGTGGTTAAAGCACGCACGTCTTTGTTCTTGAATGATGGCCCATTATCCGAGATTATTTTGGATGGAATACCAAAACGACATATGATGTAATGCAAAATGAACTCCGCAATGCGGGGTCCTGTCGTAGAGGTTAACGGAATTGCTTCCACCCATTTGGTAAAATATTCTGTGGCCGTTATGATAAACGTGTGACGGCCTGACGATGCGAGGGAGATCTTTCCGATTAGATCGAGGCCCCACTACGAAAATGGCCAAGCAGACTGGACTGTCTGTAGGGCCTGGGAAGGTGCGTGCATTAAATTGGCATGATGTTGACATTTTACGCACCTCTTGACATACGCGCAGCAATCTCGCTCTAAAGATGGCCAATAATAGCCCATGCGAAGAATGCGCTTTGCAATGGCCATACCATTGAAGTGGCCGCCACATGTACCGTCATGCGCTTGGGTGACTGCCCAAGTGGACTCTTGTTGGTCCAAGCAACGAAGAAGAATTCCGTCGTAGCTGCGACGATACAAAATGTCTCCTATCAAGACATATTTTGCCGCTTTCTGTTTGAATGTTCGTTTTGCGGCTTGCGTCAATCCAAAGGGTAGATTACCTAACTTGAGGTAGTCTCTTATGGGTAAATACCAATCCTGTTGATCGGATACCTCGACAGTTTGAACAGCCAATCCCTTTTGGAGTTCTTCCCTAACAAATGCTGATTGGGATAGAACTTGTAAGAATAGCGTTGTGTTGCTATTAATGGGAGTGGGGGAGAACAAAGACCCCCAATTGGCATGTTTCAAATAGTCTCGGATTCGAAAGAACTTATCCGAAGATGGTTCGATCTGGATCATGTGGATTCCTAGCGTCAAGTCTGAGCTTGCGCGCTCCATCGCGGGTTGCGATAAGGTTTTGACCTGAATGGTTGTTATATCACCGGAAAGGTCTTGCGGGATTAGTGACCCTAAGGAGGCCATTGTGTCCGCAAAATGATTCGATGATCGAGGGAGTGCCTCGATGTCATACCACTCAAGTTTTGCCAGGAATTTATCCACGAGGGCTTTATAGGCTTTTAGGATTGGGCATTTGCATTGATATACCCCTTTGACTTGATTGACGATTAACAGCGAATCACCAAAGATGTTCAGTCTTTTGATGTTCATGGCGATTGTTGTCTGAAGACCTAGGAGCAAGGCTTCATATTCTGCATTGTTGTTGGTGCACTGGAAGTTTAATTTAAATGACAGGGGCATTGGAGCGCCCTGCGGTGTGAAGAATACAATTCCTGCGCCACCACCTTGCTCGCATTTAGAACCATCAAAAAATAAGGTTATGTCGGCCCGAGACTCGGGCTCTTCGGAATCTGGCGATTATGAGACATGGAAGACCTCATCATCGGGTAGTTCTATGACTAGAGGCTGATCGTCTTCAAGAGGAGCCTCTGCTAGTTGATCGGCTATGACTTGTCCTTTTATAGATTTTTGCCCAATAAACTCAATGTCAAATTCCGTCAACAACATGATCCATTTCGCCGTGCGACTACTATGATAAGTACGACTCATCATGTATCGCAATGGATTCTCCTTAGACACAACATACGTAGTGTTGCTCGGCATGTAGTGGCGTAGCCTTTTGGTAGCAAACACCACCTGCCAAGCGAGTTTTTCAACGTATGCATAGTTAAGTTCGTAGCCCGACCGGGGTGCGGCTAAGATAGTAAGTAGCTCTGTTCTTTGTGAAGTTCATTCTTTCGGGCTAGCATTGCGCCCAGTGCCACCTCAGTAGCTGAGATGTATAAGTAGAACGGCACACCTGGTCTAGGCGGTGCCAATCTAGCGGCGAAGCCAAGTATTGTTTGATTTCGTCAAAGGCTGACTGGCACTCGTCATCCCAATGAAATGTGACCCCCTTGTGCAATAATTTGTTCATTGGTCGGCATTTGTCAGATAATTGCGCTATGAAGCGTTTAATCGACGCGACCTTTCCTTGCAGACTTCGAGTTGCTTGATAGTGGTTGGGGGAGCCATTTCAAGGATTGCCTTGACTTTGTTTGGGTCCACTTCGATGCCTCTCTTGGAGACTATAAAACCCAAGAGTTTTCCAGATGTGACGCCGAACACGCACTTCTTGGGATTCAGTCTGACCTTATGCTCTATGAGGCGATCGAGAATCTTGCTTAAGTCACCGAGATGATCTGAGCGCAAGAGAGACTTGGCTAACAAATCATCCATGTAATCTTCCAAAGTTTTGTGCATGTAATCGTGGAAGATATAAGTCATAGCACGTTGGTATGTAGCGCCAGCATTTTTAAGGCCAAAAGGCATGACCTTATAACAAAATGTCCCCCAAGGCGTTGTGAATGCCGTTTTGAGTTGGTCTTCAGGATTGATACGAATTTGATTGTATCTTGAGAAACCGTCCATTAGGGAGAGCATTTCGTGACCTCTTCGTAGCGTCTACCAATGCGTCGATGCTTGGCAAGGGGAAATCATCCTTAGGACTCGCTTTGTTTAGGTCTCGAAAGTCGGTGCATATGCGAATCCTCCCGTCGGGCTTCTTGACGGGAACCATGTTGGACAACCATGGCGGATAATCCACGTGAGATGACAAATTGTGCATCCAACGGCTTTTGCAATTCGTCTTTGACCATCAAGGCCACTGTTGGGTGCATCTTTCTTAGTTTTTGCTTTACGGGCTTGATTTTCGGATCAAGCGTTAAATTGTGCATGACTAGCTGCGGGTCTAGTCCTGGCATATCTTTGTACGACCATGCAAAAACCTCCTTCTTTTCTTTAAGAAGGGCAATATATTCGGCTTGCTCTTCGGGGGAAAGGCTTACCCCCAGCTTGAGAATCCGTGGATTCATTGGATCTGTGCCGATGTCTACGTCAGTCGTCTCTTCGGCTGACATGTGAGATCCGTCCTCCAAGCGATGTGGAGTTGGGATTAAATGGATATCATCAGCTGAGTTAAGATCTACGTTTGGGACCTCGGGTCCCTCTTCAGCTTGAAAAATATCTTGAGTTGTCCTTGGGGTAAAATGAAGCATTTCACCGAAAGGCCAGTACTCTGATGGTGACAATGGTGAATTGACGCGATCCCAATCAATGGCATCCATGTTTAGATGCAATGACCGTGATGGATCGGTCGGATTGCGGATGGGTGTGGTCAAATCAATGGAGATCATGTGGATGGAATGAATTTGGTCTCCAGAACCACGGGTGTGATGACTTGATTCTTTTAGATGTTCCCTATACTCTGGATCTGGCTCTACGGGAACAGGCACGAATGGATCCTCTCTAGGTGCAAATTCATCTCTATGTGTGAAAAGGAAGGCGGGGTCTTCCCTCGGCACTGTTGTCATGATGGGATCTCGAGGTGGACGATGCTCATCTTGAATTTGGAGCCATAGGCCTAACACTTGGTCCCACCTCGCTGGGTCTACGTGCCATTCATGTCCTAACCGTATACCCATTTGTCCCATTAGATCTTCATGAGTTAGAGCGCGGTGATGTCGTCGCGCATGTATGAGATAGTCCATTTCAGTTTCGTCTTCTGAATCGCTTTCATAGATCCAAAATTGTTCATCCTCTTCGGCATCTGTTGCTTGCGACATTGAGGACTCTTCTTGTTCCAGTGAATTAATCTGGTCCCATTGCGGTTGTTCCACTCTTAGTGGAGGGACCTGATTCTTTTGAGACTGTGTTATTTCATCTGGAACCTCTAAGGGGAACAGTTTCAGAAAAATGTCTGGAAGCCGTTGTTGTTCTCTTTGAGGATTGCTCTCTGAACTTTCACCTCTCTCTAGCAAAGGAGAGGGATTATTGCTGTTTCCAGGGGTGTTTGTAGACCATGGGAGATAATCCCCTAATGTGTATTCTATGTTTGGATTGGCGTACGGGTCTTGTGCCAATCCCCCCTTGTTGCCTATTTCTAGGCCTTGCATATTTTCAACCAAGATGTCTAATGGCAGGGGATGGTTGAACCCTACCCCGACTTGTCATATGGCATCTGATATCTTGGTTGGCAAAGGATCCGCATCCCTTGCTCATATCTCGCCTAGCCCATACCCATGCCAATTGCATTGTTCGAGATATTTTAGGGCAAATTCTGGGTTCGACAGATAATTGATGTTTTCGACAAAAGGCTCTTCATCTGTTTCCTTTTGTTCGCATGGTTCAGAACCATGATCAAGGCCCCCATACACAAAATTCGTTTGGTTCGGTGGGTAGCCTAGAGGGACGATTGTTCCAATGGGAAGGCGAGGTCTTCCCATGTCTTGTACTGACTCCAGTGTGGGGGTTGCCACAACATTTTGCACTAAGTATTCCCCCAGGCCTGTCTTGGCCATCTCAACGGTGATTGTTGATGATTGGGTGGGAGGAAGCGGTAGTCCTTCTTGAGTCCATTCCATGTTTGGTTGTTCAGGAATCTTGGTTTCTGTTGCGTTGGGCGCTTCCTCTGTTGATATCGTTGAAATCGTGGGCAACCCCTCTTCTAGAGGCTTAACCTCTTCCATGATTTGCTTTCCCTTGTCCTTCTTTTGGGCCACGATAGGTGGCGTTGATGATGAAGGAGTAGGTGATGAAGTCTCACCTGGCTGGGATTTTGCCTTGTTGGCCACCAGTGGTACTTGCGGTATCGGACCCTGTTTAGATGGATTTAATTGAAAATCCAAATGCGTTGATGGGAGGGTCGATTGAGGTATGAATTGTACCGCATTGCAATACTTGAAGGGCTCTAAGTCCATTGGGACTACATGTATTTGCCCTTCATAGGCATACTTCAAGCATTGGTGTGCGATCGAGGGGACACACTTCATGTCCCTGATCCAAGGCCGCCCTAGCAGTATATTATAAGCCATTTCGCCTTCCAGCACATGGCACAGTGTGGGTATTGACTTTTGTCCTACTTGTATAGGCGGAACAACCATGTCGACTGTCGAGCAAATTGCATCGTTAAAAGCTCGCAGTGTGTACGTGGAAGCGGTGATGTGAGAGGCTGGCAGTTTTAAATGTTTCAACGCTGCAATGGTTATAATGTTCTTGGACGAGCCGGTATCTATCGGCACTCTCTTGTACGGGATCCCGTTGACCCACGCGATAACGTGCGGGGGTGGATCCGGCATGTCATTTGATATCGTTTTGACCTCGTCTTCTCTGAATGTGATGACGAAGCTCCGTACATTGTTTCACATGTCCCACGAAGGCGTTGAAAGAATTTGCTTCGTGGGGTTGTACTTCAATGGCTTTTAAAATGTCCATAAGAGCTTCTCTATGGGGAGCTGATTGTTGAATAAGCTCGTAGATGGACAGCCTAGCCGACGTGGTCCGCAAACTCTGCGTGAGTTTGGTTCGTATCGTGACCTCAGGTCTAGGCGGAGGTAACTGCGTTGGGCGTTGTTGAGGCTGCGATGTCGACGAAACTTCCCTCGCAGCTACCTCGGGGGCAACTGTTGGGTATCTTCTGTTCCTTGTTACAATGCTAATCATTCCCACAAATCCTTGCGCGGGAAGATCTTGTCGCACCTCGTTAATGCTGGAGCGGTTTGGTCCGTGCCTCGTGGGCAGGCAAGGGGTCCTTGAATACCCCCATTTGTTGGTTGTTTGGTGCGATGGGGTTGTCCACGACCAATGTTCGGTTGTCGATCAAATCCTGGACTAGTTCTTTGAATTTCCAGCACCCATTTAGGTCATGTCCTCTGCGCCTATGGAATCTGCAATACAATTCCTCCCTATACCCCCTAGGCTTGGGAATGTTAGGGTCAAAAATTTGGATTTCTGGCAGAGTAACTAAATTTGCCGTCGACAAGCGGTCAAATAAGGAGTCCCTAGACTCCGCATACGGGGTGAATTGTCGCCTAGGGCGACGCTGATGATACTGCTCCTGTCTTCTGTTATCTCTTTCGTAAGCAGGAGGCACTGCCCGGTAGTTAGCCTTTTGAGGCTGCGTTTCTTGCACAAGCGCGGGGACATTTATCGCAACTTGGTTGACTGCAGCGTGTTGTGGTTGCGTTGTCCCAGTTTTAGTGGTTTTATTCCACTCTTTCTTCTTAGGCTTGGCAATTGCGCCTTCGCCTATCTTAATCTCTTCTATGACTCTGGCTTGCGCCAAAGCTTCTTCTAAGTTGTCGTATTGTCGCAGAAACAATAGACCGGAGATTGATTTTAAGCAACTTTTTGCGAACATTTGCGTGAGGTCCGACATGGGAGGACGGTAGGGTAACTTAGAAAGCAAAGCTCTCCATCGGTTCCCGTACGCTGCCATTGTTTCCTCCTCAAATTGTTTAAGGCTAGCAAGATCACTAAGTGATGCCTTCTTCCTTGTGTTGAAGGCGAAACGTTCAAGAAACGCATCTACTAGCTGATCTAAGCTGCTTATGCTGTGTTTGGGCGGTTGTGTGAACCAATCCGAGGCGGGGCTTGCGAATGTGGTTATGAATGTTCTAAGCAATAATGCGTCATTATCTTGGATGCCGAAGCATTGGCTTAGAAATCGTGTAACGTGTTCCTGTGCGTCCTCTTCACCTTTAAAAACTGCCAATTGAGGCAACTTGAAGTGTTCGGGGTAAAGAGGTGTAGGCACTGAGGGATGCACCGGATTATTGCGGAGTAGACGTAATGTGGGTTTTTGATGCCCAGCGGCTTTTGTCTCCACAGACTCCAAACGCTCCAATAGCGCTTGGTATGCATCGAAAGATTTTATTTCTTCCTCTCTTGTTCGCTCTTGTTGCAAGTTACGGTAAACTGGAGGCCTATGGAGGGGTGGCCGAATGGCATCCTTCCTGCCTTGATGGGGAGTTTCAATATATTCCTCTTCTGGTTCATACTCATAAAATTCTTGAGGAGTCTCTAGGCGAAACCTGCGACCCTGATCAAGCTCTTGTTGAAGGTACCCATCATTGTTTCGGGGAGTTGCCTCCCTCTCGAATCTATGGGGTCTTGGAGGCAGAGCTTGACGAGGTCGTGGAGACCTGTCCTGCGCCAACGGATTATGCCTCTCATATTGTTCGGCTCTTTGGATGCGAGGGGTTGGCCCCCTCTCAGGTATTTCATAGCGTAACTCATCCGCTTCGCGTTGCATGCGTTCTTTATCCAAGCGGTATTGATACTCTATCTCTTGCTGACTTTGTTTAAGCCGCATGATTTGGGCTTGACGGGTGGTATATCTGGCGACAGTCGGGTCAATTTGATCTACCCTATTTTGTTCAGAAGGTTCAAATGTTCCTCCTATGGGTTTACCTTGGTTTTGATGCTCTAAAATCTCAAGGGGTCGCTTCCCTCTGTCGAGGTAGGCGGTATGTGCTCGAGGTTCTGGCCTCAAGGGGTGATCATGATATCCAGCTGGTGCAGAAGCATAAGGTTCCCGAGTTGTATGTTGTTGTCCTTGAGGAATGCGATGATCTTCCTCATATTCTCTCTCATAGGTGCGTAAGGGGCAGGCGGAGTTAGGTCGCCCTGTGTGAGGAACCCTACGCTCCGGATTTGGTCTCTCGTTACGATGAGAGGTAAAGAAGGGATGCCATATCCACGTTGCCCCTCTAAATGGACGGTGTGCCTGTTTAGCGCTTCATTGCGCGGTGGCCACTCATGCCTAACTTCAAGAGGTGATTCTCTATTTATGTCAAGGTCTACATGTAAGGCATCTTCCCGAAAGGGGCTGCTTTGAATAGGCATACCCCAACGAGGATTCTGAATTGGATTCTTTTGTAGGTTTGACCTATAAGGCGGTATGACCAAATCCTCAGGACTGAAGTGAAGGCGACTTGTGCCTACTTTTTGTGTACCTTCCGGAGCTTCTGCCCTTGATTGGGCTTGACTGCGGGTGTACACCATTGCGGTGCTTCTATGCTATCTAAATAAGTTTTTATCTCATTTTTATGATTTTTTTTTTTTTGTCTACACTGAGCAGAATTAAACACACACATTCACAAAATCGTGATTATCTCTTTTAAGGATTATTGGTGTGTCCTAAACTGGTTTAGTGCATTTTGATGTTTTGTTTTGTTTTTGTAGGTTTTGTAGAACGTTTAAATGCATCATGTAGGCTCTTATAACTCCCAAAAGGTCGCCCCTTCAATATACCAGCCAGAGCCGATATACCAACCTCTCTATATACCCGCCCTTACGAGAGGGAGACTATAGGTACGTGAGAGCAGAAGGTACATGGTACGTAGGCGGTACGGAAGGGGGATTGTCCTGTTAATGGCACCTACCATAGAAAACTTATCCTCGCACGCATGGGAATCACCCCGACTACGCTCGGTCTGTCTTCGTCAGGATTTACGCCTAACAACAGTTGACAATCGGGAAATGGATGCAAATCAAGCCAAGGTGGTGATGAAATCCACCAATGGTCTTGATCAAGGGCTGAGGTCTTACGACCAGCTCCTTGGTTTAAAATTGTTTCGTGATGTGTGTGGGATTCGTTTTATTCAACAAAAATGAAACTAGCATACATGACTTTTCCTAATGCAATGCAAGATTAAATGAAAACAATTAAAGAAACAGAAACAAAAATAGAAAATTTAATAGAGATGATAAAAATCCCTACCTCTTCTCTGCCTGCTCCAGTTGCTTCTGAATTTCTGCTCTGAAAATCTATGAGACGGGAATTCGTCCCTCCGGGAGGCGAATTGCGAGAACAGAATTCGTCCCTCCCGAGACGAATTTGAATTCGTCCCGAGGTCGGACGAATTGCAGAAAAGAATTCGTCCCTGTCAGAGACGAATAGCAGTCTGCAACAAAAAAAATGTACCTGTCAAGCACAAACACAAAACTTTGATCAGTTTTCTATGATTTTAAAAACCAGGGAACAGGGTCCCACCGTGATCGCCACTGAAAGCACGAGATTTCGGGCAAAGGAAACACTAAGTGCGATTGCATTCAAAATCAAGTACGCTTAAGTCCTAGAAATGTAAATTGCATGAAATGGAAAAGAAACACATTGGAAGGAGACACAAGCAAATAGAGAAAACACAGCCCTCTTCATTCAATATCCCTTGATCCTCTGTTACAATGACGTCTCCTCCCTTTTGGGGGCTAGGAGCGCTAAATAGAGTTTGATTACAATCACTGAATGAGTCTTCCTCTTTCCGCGTGCCCACGATTGCAATGGGCGGGCCAAGATGATGCCGCCGCCGATGTCGATGAGTTCTTCACCTCTGTTGCTTCTCCTGCGAACAAAGAAACAACCAAGATGTTAGTAGCACCTGCTGCAAATGAAAAGTGTTTGCTCTCTAAAACTAACGAAATATGCATGTAAATATTTGCCTAAAACGGTAATTACAGTGAGTCCAAATGGCTTCAAAACTTGACGGAAGATAAGAAAAGTTACCAGAAGGCCACTGCCACTGAGACAGATGGCCAATCTACCTTCAACTGGAATTCGTCCCTAGGCAGGACGAATTCTGACTGCAATTCGTCCCTGGGTGGGACGAATTCTTCTGTGTTGAGGAAACCGACCTGCTGCTGCTCCAATGTCGGATCCCGAGACCTGCAAAACGCCTACAAACAGGGGGTTATGTAATTGGGGCCATTTTGGGATGACCCAGATGGTCGGATTCTCCCAATTTGGCCTCCACCCTCGGGAATTTGACCTCGACACTTGCAAGTCAGCGAAACGACAAAGCAACACAAAACATACTAGAATCGACCAAAAGTTACAAAATTGCAGCTATGGATTAATCAAACCTAATAACACAAAATGCAATCTGAAAAGTAATCTAAAATGCTCAAAAACTAAAAATAGGACTTGGGAGGTGCGGGGGTGCCCAAGTGGGCCTCCCACCGTTGGCACTTGATTTTGGAGCCAATCCACCGGGGATGGGCCCAAAACCTCTTAGGATTGGGGGGTCGGCGAATTGGTTGGTTCGGGTGTCCATGTGTTGGATTTGGGTCAGGTTCGAGCTTCCAAAGGCCACCCAACAACCTCCCTTGCAAAAGAGATTGGTGGATGTGGGAAGGTGAACCAAAAGGGATGCAAGTGGGTCTTCAACTCGGCAGCACTTCGTTGCTTGAAAACTCCTTCAACCTATCTATTTTGGGTGAGAAAAGTCCCACCTTTTATAGACCCATGGGGTCTCTTTTGGGAGGGAAGCACAAATGCCATGTGTTGGCCATAGGCGCCATGTGGCAGTCTTGTCTTCCCATGAGGGAGGGGAGTCCTCCATTGACTTGAGCTTTGATAAATGCCTTTTGTGACAGTCTTCTAACGGCCCCTCTGTCCACCTACACACGCGTGCAAGGCAGGAGTCCTTAACTGACTATTCTAGGCTGCCACTTGGCACCATTTGCCTTTTTGCCCGTTAAGCTTAGAATTCGTCCCACCCAGGGACGGATTCAGAATTCGTTCTGGGGTGGGACGGATTCTATTTTGAATTCGTCCCTGGGTGAGACGAATACTTGGGCAAAGTGTCCAAGTGTGCCAAATTGCTTCTTGACCTTACAAAATTGCTATGAAAGTGGTTAAGACCACTGTTTAACCTCTGAGGGCTGCCCTGGGGGCTGTGTTTGTCAAAGCGATCAGTGTTTGCGGTCACATAATCGGATTGGTGCTGTTTTGGTGTCTACAAGTTTTTAGAATATTTTTAGAGGATTTTTGTAGCATTTTTAGACGGTTTTTAGAGCATTTTCAGACAGTTTCGAAAGTGTTTTTTATGGTTTTAATTTTTTTTTCTAGGAAGTTTTAGAGCATTTTCCACTGTGTTTTAGAACATTTTCTATGGCATTTTAGAGCATTTTATAAGGTGTTTCCAAATCATTTAAGGACTATTTTTAAAGCCTTTTTTTATACCCTTTTAGTGCAAAAATTGCTAGCTATTCCTCTCATATGCCTTCTAAAGTAACATTCAAGAACTACTATTTCCCCAACATCAAGAATATTTTCAATACTCTTGGGAGAGATTCTAAATGAATTTACACCTCTGAAGATGTTGGAGTAATGAATATGGCATAGTTTAACATCAACATCCCCTTGATGCAATAGATAGTTAGTTGCTACAACCATAATGTGTCCATTATTCATATCAAAGTGGATAACAAGGATATTGTTTTTACTGTGAACTCCTAAGATGTGCAATGACTAACATGGCTACCATTTTTGGATGGTCACCTAGTGAACAACCAGTACACATTGACTAAGGATGACAAATAAATGCTAGCATCCAAATATACTGTGAATTTAGACCATTTGAAAGAGATGTTTTTAAAATTTAGTTTTTATTTATCTTAAATTTTAATGTGTTATAGTTTTGATTATCTAATAATGTTCTCCTAGTTGTAATATTTATTATATAATAATGTTATCTCTTTTTTTTTTAGTTAATTAGTCTAAGTCAAAAATGGGTTTAAACATTTCCAACGGTGTAGATAAATTTCTTTATGCTTGCATTGAATTTTTCTTGGAAAGGCTTATTTTGCAGGGACGACCTACAAAAATATTATTTTGGATATTGTCATTATTGATTTGATGTATTTATGGAGGTAGATATTATTGGTCCACACATATTTCCAGCCATCTAAAATAGGACCTTCTTAGTGCTTAGAAAATTCTATCTGCATATACAGTGATAACAAACAACTTTATTATTTATATTTTTAATGAAGCATACTTTAATATTCAAAAAATTAATTCTTCAACTACATTGCATCAAATTTTTTTTGGCTATTGGCATGATAGATAATGATATATAAGTAAAATTATTTATTGGAATAATCTCTATTTTCATTCTTTTCATTCAATTTTTTTTTGTTTTCTAATTTTATTTTCAAAATAGAGAAGAGCGGTTCATTCTTCTAGTAAAAGGAATGCCACCACTTGGATTCAAAAAGCGTCTACCAATTTTTACATGCATTTGCAATCATCACCAGTAACTCCCATCGATAAGCATATGATATCTCATGTTCAACAAAATACACGTATGACTCCTGTTACTTTTGGATATGCTTATTTTATAGTCAATGTTGAATAAGTAACCTCCAACTCATAAGGTAACCTTATTATTTAAAATTACTATTTCAAATAATATGTTTTAATGATATAAAATTATATTTAGTTTGAGAAAATATTTTAAATATTTTCAGAGCAAAGGCAAATGGATGCATCATCAATGGCAATGATTGCAGAGTCTGAGTCTAGTATGTTTAGTTAAAATTAAATTTTAAATTGACATTGTTTTTAACACTAGTTTTAATTTATATTTTTATGTGAAATTTTGTAAATGCATCGGATAGATTTAAAATACTAAGAAAATAGATGCCTCCATAGATTGCACAACTACAAACATAACAACAAAAAGTTCTAGTGCCATCGTAAGTCCATCCACAATAAGTCCATCCATAGAAAGTTTATCCAACTTCACAATATGTACCACTAGTGAGGAACCAATATTACATGTGTGGAAAAAATTTCCTCACACCACCGCATTTGGGAATCAAAATGAAAGATGAGACAAAATAAAATAGTGTCTCAATATCTTGTTTCAATGTTCCCAATGTTAAACCTTGATAATTTATCAAATGTAGAGACCGCATCTCAAATTCCCTCTAGGAGTCTCGATGATGATTTTATTTATCAGGATATGAATAATTTCCCACTAAAGGTATGTGATGTGCTTTAGAGTCTAGAGATCAATTATGAAGTAGAGGAGAATATTTAAGCATATGTTATCACATTTTTCTCTTTCCCCCACCAGCAAGTCAAAACCCATCATCATCCGAACGATGATGATAAAGTTAATTTTTTAGAAATTATTTTATTAGCTAATAGATGTAAGTCTATAGTTAAGAATAGTCTATTTGTGGATATTGATATATTAAAAGAATTGGAATATTAGACCAAGGTTTTGATAAAAGTAATAAATGGCCAATACAAAAATTTTGCACATAGAAAGGAGCTATTTTCAAAGGTAGAGAATGAGCCACAAAATATCGATGCTTTATTATGTAAAGCTAAATCTGGTACCATGCAGGCCAAGTCTACATACAATGATGAAGTTATGGCCATTATTCTAGATTGATTAGAGAACCTCAATTTTGAGGCCCAAGTATATTTCAATTAATAGGAACTAGATAAGAAAAAAGTAGCAGTTGTAGAAACTACAAGACTTACTGCTGATGTAAGTTTTACATATAACAAAAAATCATTTTTTCTTAAATATATTTTATTTATAAATATTAACCCTTTTATCTTCTATTTTGCATTCTAATTATCAGCACTTAAAGAAGCAAGTCACTACCATGAAAATATTGATCAAGACTATAAAAATTAGTGTGAATAATGACATTGAAGTGAAGAAAATATTGTAATAAACTTTTAGAAAAAGTAACTAGCTAAAGAATTTTATAAAAGATAAGGGCCTAGATGTGGATATTGTATTAAAATAAAATGAGAAGTAATGAATGCATCATTTAAATAAGATACAGTGAAGGAAGAAGGTTTATTGCTATCGGGGATAAACACTACAACTGAAAGTTTGATAAGGGTTGGTGCATTGGAAGAAAATGATATTGAAGTAGATGCAACTAAAACTTCAGGCACTATGCATGAAGAAAAGTAGAACTTTTGATTTTTTATTTGGGGAGAAACCAAATATATTGCATAGTTTTTTTTAAGTTGTAAAATAATCGTATCATTTTGAAATCAATTAAAGAGATAATTTCTATAAATTTTGTATTACTTTTTGATATTATGTTTTCAATATTGTGATGTTTAAATTAGTTGTGTGGATGCAATAAATAATTTTGAATTATGAGGATGCAATAAAATGTTCTTTTATGTTTTATGAAAAAATAAAATGACTGAAATGCAACACAAATATTATGATGTTTTGGTTATTTGTGTGGATGCAATAAATAGTTTTGAATTACGTGGATGCAATAAAATGTTCTTTTATGTTTTATAAAATAATTTTAAATGATTGAAATGCAACACAAATATTGTGTTGTTTTGGTTAGTTGTGTGGATGTAATTAATAATTTTTAATTATGTGGATGTAATAAATGTTCTTTTATGTTTTATGAAATAATTTGAAATTACTGAAATGTAGAACAAATATTGTGATATTTTGATTAGTTGTGTGGATGCAATAAATAATTTTAAATTATGTGGATGCAATAAAATGTTTTTTTATGTTTTATGAAGTAATTTAAAATGATTGAAATTCAGAATAGATATTTAGTTACCATACATGGTTTATATAATATAAATCTCCTAAATAATATGAATATCATAGACTAATAATCCAAATATGTGAAATCAAAATACATGTGAAAATCAATAATATCTATAATCAATATTCTGTTGAAAACTAATAGAATATTTGTAATCAATATTTTTTTGAAAAATGATAGCATAATATGTGAATTTGAAATAAAAATATCATGTTCCAAAATACATGTTTCAAAATATAATCAAATCTCAATATTCTATTGAAAATTGATAGCATAATATATGAAATAAAATCAAATGAATTTACCAAATATCGATATTCTATTGAAAATTGATAGCATAATATGTGAAATCAAATAAAATGAAAGCATATTTGCATCCTAATGTTGTAATTTGGAACAAAATATTTTCAGATTGTACAAAATCTTATGCACTCATACCTACAATTTCTATCATCACAGTCTGATTAGTGTTACCATTATCCTCATCATATTGATTATTCCTATCACCTCTTCTCTCTGCAAGATATTTTTAATATGACAAAGCTCTTCCATAATGAAACTTATCTATCTCATAGGTCGACACATATACTCTCAAATAATTTTTCAAATTTTTGTCCAACCTATTTCAAACATTAGATTTTACATATGATAATACACTAAATTCCCTTTCATCTTCCATAGATCCTAAAATCACCATTTGACATAATTCATATAAATTAAAATATTCACTCATAGTATGTTGTAAGATACTACTAGGATTTAATTTTTTCCACAAACATGAAATAGAATATGGTTAATGACGATTAGTGAGTTGTGAAACTTGAGCATCTATTGTTGTTCCAAAACAGTTTGATTGTTTTTTTTTTTTTGTGGATGAAAAAAAATTATATTAAAATGGCTTAATCATACAAAAAAGGGTGGGTAGAATTAGCACACCCAAGCACACAACCAACACACTAAATTTATGCTAAAAAACTATCAGAGCTATCAAAATAACTTACAAAATTTCACAAGAAAACCAAATAGAGAATTGCATAAAAAAAAAAAACTAATAGACTATGCATCATTGATGTGTAGGGGCTGGAGGAACAAGATTCACTGCATAAGGAGCACTACCCCAATGATCAATAAGGTTATGTAAGTTATGAAGCTCTATATTCACTTTTTCTACTTGCACTCAAATATGCAGCCAACAATAATAGAAAACCAAATACTTATTCATAAGAGAAAAAGTAGAAGAAGCCTCATGTTGGCTAAAAATCACTCTGTTGTGATATTTCCACAAATGAAAAAGAATCCCCATTCTAAAGGTATGCCACACATGAAAAATATTCTTAGAAAACTCAAGTGGATACCCTAACAATATATTCACCCAAGAATAGGGACCTATCATATATGTTCTGATAAAATATAAAATCAACTGCCAAGCCTCTTAAGCTCTCACACAAGACCAAAATAGATGATGCACATCCTCCTCTTCTACACAAGTTCTGCAAGAAATATAATTCACACCCAAATATCTAATTTGCTAACCAATAGGAAGCCCTTGAAATAATAAACTCCAAGCAAAAAAGGCTTCCTTAGGTTCAAGATACTTTGCCTAGAGTGTATTAAATTTGAGACTCCATATGGACTGAAGAGATACTACATCCCACCTAGAATTAAGCTTCTCATCCATAGGCACAACAGGGGAAGTCAAGAGTAACCCAAATGAGGTTTATACTTGGTGAGAGAAAAATCTTTGGGCCAATACCAATTAGTCCACAAAGATTTCTGATAATATCAAAAAAATTTACCCCAAATAGATAAAGGAGTGGAATCAATAACAACCTCATGAGTAGTATTATTAGTAAAAGATAAACCAAAAAAATTCCTATAAATTTCCTAAGGTATCTAAGACCTTGAATGAAAATCCATGAAATCAGATAATCGAGCAATACCTCGTTTATAAAATTTTTGAGGATGTATCCACTGGACTTGAGCAAGGGGAGTCCATTGCAAAGTGATGGCTGAAGACCACCAGACATTAAGCAAAGGTATTGAAGCCCCCAGCTTCTCCTTGTGACATTTCCAAGAAATCCAGGTTTATGGCCTCCTAAGCCTTTGAAATGCTTTGCATAACAAAGGACCCAAAAATATTTATTTGAGTATGGATTGTACAAATGGTTTACAAATCAAGCCCTTTCCATACCTTCTTGAAAAAAGGAAGCCTCATGGAGAGGTAGTTACGAATTAAAAGTTTCCAGGATTCCTCTCCCTATAAATATCTCACAATCCATTTATCACAGAGGGAAAAGCCTTGTCGCTGATAGTCAAACAATCACATTCATCCAAATATTTTAGGAAGACAACAAATATTCCAATCCACCCTATGAAATCCCTTCTTACCAACAGCATTGGACCATAGAAAATATCAAAGCAACTTTTCCAGTTTGGCATAACATATCTTGGAAGGGACCCAGCCAGAAGAGTAATACACATGAGTAGAGGCCAATACCTTGGAACAAATATGAAACTTGGCAGCTAAGGATAATTTTTTGGTACACTAGTACAAAAGCTTCTTATCAACATTTTGAACAACATAATCCTAAAAATGGGTAGGAGAACCCAAAAAAGCAAAAATAATACCCAAAAATTTAAAGCGTTCCCCAAGTTGAATCCACTTCCAAGGCTTATCAGCTAACCAGGTAGGCATATCTTTTCCAGACTGTCTATAGAAAGAAGTTTTTCTCCATTGAATATTAGAGGCAGAATCTAAGCAGAATGTATGAAGATAATCTAAAGCATGAGTAACAGAGATCTCATCTTCTGTAATAGTCAATAAAGAATCATCTGCAAAATGACCATTAATCAACTGCTTGGGTGAGGAAGGGAGATAAATTCCCGTGATAAATCCTTGATCAAATCTACAAGATAGAATATAACCAAAGGCCTCAATAGCAAGAATAAACAAAGAAGGAGCCAATGGACAACCTTTTCTGATATAATGAGCTAATTGAATATTCTGAGGTTGTCTCTTGTTTATATTTAACACAGTAGAGGCATATTTGAATAACATAAGTACAAACCTGGTAAAATAAGGGTCAAACCCCAGAGCCTTTAGCATAGAAGTAATAACAAACCATTGTATTCTATCATAAGACTTCTCAAAATAAATATTAAGGAAAATAAAATCCTGACCAGAGGATCTAGCCCATTCCATCCCTTCCCAAACAACAATAACATTATCTAGAATATATATGTTCTAAACAAAACCAGTCTGTTGAGGCCTAAATATCTCAAGAAGAATAGGTCTAATTTTAAGAGCTAAAGCCTTGGCAATTATCTTATAACTGACATTAAGCAAGGTGATTGGCCGTCAATTAGAAATAAGTTCAGTGTCTCCCCATTTTGGAATGAACTTAACATTACCTTTGTTGATGAGATTCCCTAATGACCCAGTAATCATAGTCTTTTTATAAACTTGAAGCAAATCAGATGACACCAAGTCCTAAAATTATTTATAAAATTAACAAGGAAAACCATCTAATTGAGGTGCTTTTTCATTTACCATCTGAGACAGAGCCTGTTTGAGATCCTCCAGGTTTAAAGGTGCATCACAAAAATCTTGCTAAGTTTGAGTAAGCTTAGTAGGTATGACTTGACAAAAATATTCTAGAGCTTGCACTCTATCATGGGTGAGACCCTAAGAAGCAAACACTCTTTGATAATTATTAACAAAATCTCTAGAAATATCATCAAGAGATGTGAACCTTTGACCACCAAATTGTAGAGTAGTGAATTGGGTAGTATGAGCAGGTGGGCAAAGGTGCTTGAAAAATTCTTTAGAGAATTTGTCACCCACCTTTAACCAATGCATCCTAGCCCTTAATTATGCTCCTTTGGCTTCATACATATCAATTTTTTTAAGCTCATGTCGAAGGGTAGCCATGAAAGATTGAATATCAAAAAAAAGGATTAGCCTCAAGCTGCACAAAATATTTTACTAAATTTTACTTCAAAACCAAATTATATTTCTTCCTCCTCTTGGCTACTTCCACTCCCAAAGTGTGAAGCAAAGAGGTGGTTCTAAAAATAGCAGCATTCCACCAAGAAACCCAACAAAATTCACCAGAGGGTCTCGGAAGAAAATTCCAAATTCTACAAATATGGGCCTTCATAGCCAGTGATGAAGGAAGGAAAAATTAAGATAAAACTGGGTCCAAAATTGGTAGGGCTGATGAATAATAGCTTCCACAGAAAAAATAATAAGAGCATGATTAAACAAAATAGTACATGGGATAACCAAAATAGGAGGTTGAGAAGGTGAAACCCTAGCAATTTTAAAAGTATCACTAGAAGATATCATGGCTTGATCAATGTGTTTTAACACCCTAGCTTCACCTACTTGAAAATTTGACCATGTAAACCATTGAGCTTCAAAAAAGTTAGCAGGAGAAAAACAGATATTAGGATCACTAAGACTCAACTTATTTTTCATAAAATAAAAAGCTTCCTGCTCCCCAACACACCAGCCATTAGGAGATAAACTAACTTTATCAGAATGCTTTTCCACCATATTAAAATCCCCACACATCACCCATGTGGCAAGAGGTAGAGACAAAGCCAACCACTGCCACAAGCCACACCTTTCTTGAGCATTATTTGAAGCATAAACATTAATAACTCCAAATGATTTACCATGTAATTCCAAAAAAGTCTAGACTTCTTGATTGGATGGATTGACTCCCCACGTCACAATATTCGAGTGTCAATTTGGGGAAATAAAAGTGACATATCCACCTATCCCACTGGAATAATTCGTTACATGGAAAACACCATGAGGCTACAAAAAAATACAGATACATTGTAGATTAAAATTAGAAACTTTCACTTCTTTTAAACACATCACATCAATATTACCAAACTTATGAGTGACAGAAGTCACCTCACTACGGATCATATATTTACGGACTGGATATATCAATCCTCTTACATTCCATGAGAAGAAAATCATTAAGATCTGTCAGTATGCGAAAGTTCCAGAATATCCTTAGAGGCTCCCCGTTGAACAAGAGACCTAAAGGAGTTAGAAGCATATTAATCCTGACCATCCTAGTAAACACAAGAAGCCTCCTTCATTTGGTGGTGCTTATCATAATGTATATTTCTCGAAGGGCTATGGGAACTATCAACTTTATAACCAGACTGAACTTTTGATGCAAGTTTTTGGAAGGCATCAGAGACATATTCCTTCAGAGAGATAGTAGAACTCAGCATGGTCATCATAACTTGAGAAAAATTTGGAGGAAACCAAATGAATTGCACTTCTAGAGGAGCAATAGGAGCTTATCGAACAGAGACATCCTAAGGCACAGAAACTGGTGGTGTGACAACAGGGGCAAAGTGTGACAAAAGGGATTATGAAGCACTCTCAGGAACTTGATACTATAATGCACTTAGGGAACAGTTTCACCGATTAACCTCCTACCATTCCTCTTGCCCCTCAGTAACCCTATTTTCCTGACCAATAGATGTAAAGGAATCAAGTGCCTGAATAAAAGAATTATTAGGAGCTAGAGGAGGGTTTTGCTAGAATTTACCTACCATAAGTGGGCAATATTTTATCTTATGCGCAGTTGACTGATAATGAAAGTAGGTATACAAGAGATTAATATAGGCCACCCTTTGTCTGTTGATATAATCTCCAGTATTAATATCAATTTCGTCAGGTAAATTCTTGGAAATGTCAATCTTGATGCATACCCTCCTAGTGGGTCAAGTTGAGAAGAAATGAGGAGGCTCAAAACAAACAAAATTTCCCAAGGGAGCAACCAATTTATCTCAAAAATTCCAAAATGGAATGGGAAGACCAGGGAACTTGACCTAGACAGGCACCTCCAAGGAGGAGACCTTAGCAACAGTGAAATCCCATGTATAGGGTTGTAAAATGTGCAAGGAATTCCTAATCGTCCAAGGTCCTTTAGCCATAATATTTTTTGCATGCATAGGGTCATCAAAGTGAAACAAAAAATACCCTTTGGTAAGATTCTAAACATTCGAAACCTTGACACCATAAGGATCCCAAACATGGTTGACCCAGGTATGAAGAAGAGTATCATTAAACAAGCAAAATTGGAGAAATAAAAAGAGAAACCTTAGGGCCAAATGATCTCCAATGATATGTTGAAATAGTTAAAAATCTAATACTAGATCAAGATCAAAAATATTTCAATGGATGTGTTTCCTTTGATAAAAAGAACAACTAGTATTGCAAAATTGATCTAGGATGCTAAGGAAGAGTTCAACATAAGTAAAAATGAGATAATAAATAAAGTGTAATACATAGATATTGCATGAAATATGTTGAGGAACAAAGGAGAATAATCCCAACTAGTTAAATACTCACAAAGATACCTAGGAGAGTCAAATTTCTATTACAAATTTGCTCATTTCTAGAAGGTGGCGAATTATAGATGGAGGTCAAATAATTAGCAACCTCAAGGAAAGCACTGATAAGGTGAAGTTAGTAATTCAAAAGTCACAAGTATTGGATTTCAAATATTTTAGGATGAGAATGGGAAATTCTATGATAAGAAGCAACTAAGCCAACTTTTAGATCAGTAGCTAAACAATGGAAGTGAGATTGACACATTACCTAATCCTATGGAAATAGATCAAATTATTATGTCCTTCCATAGGCTTTCTACTATGCTATCAAATACTAGAGAACTAGCATGTAGATATAAAAATCCTTTCTATGACCACTAGTTCCAGCTACAAGAAATCCTTTACAAGTTCATAGTTATACATGTCTCTTCTCAAGGGACTTGGGAGAAAATGTGTAGATTATATTAGTTTTCAATAACATCCTCTATAGTCCAGGAATATAGTCAATAAGGAGAAACATCTGGAATAAATTTGGAGGTGAAATTGTAATCCAACGCCATAGGTGAGACATAAAAATAGGAAGCATTTAGAAGGTTGATCATGGTGCCAAGAAATTTTGATTTCATTCGACAATTTTATTTTAGTCTAACTTCGTATCCTAGGTGGATAAGTCTAGATGGGTTATGTGCTTCTACAAGTAGAAACCCCCTACAAGGAACCAATAATATGGATAAAATTCCTCACCTACATCCTTCTCCATAGAAGGAGATGAGTTTTATCATTAGAATAACTGGCCATTATTGGTAAGAAAGGTTGCTAGACACCAAAACGAGTTTCCAAATCAAATAATGTTAGGCAGACAAAAAAGGATATAAATTTTTCCTAATTATAGTACACTATCAAAAACTCAGATGTGATGACATCAAAAGTAAGTGTAAAATTGTCTAACACCCAAAAATTGAAGGCAAGATAGTTTGGACTAAAAGTTTTTCTTAGTACAAAAATTGATCTGACTTTTGAGATGTTGATGCGAGAAAAGACACAATAAAAATATAGTTTTTAACATTAAAATAAAAGGTAAAAAAAGGTAACACATCGGATGGATAATTATAATGATGTTAATAGGATAACATACAAAGTTTGACATGACTTGAAAAAGCATTTGAAATGTTGAAACCAAATTTTTGCTAGGTATGAGTGGAAATTTTAGCACCTAACATAGTAGCAAGGTATGTCAGATACAATAAACTTAATCTATAAATAAAATGTAATGCCAAACAATTTTGAATGCCTATTTTAGCAATTGTATCATTAAAACCTAGCATAGTGAAAGAGTAGAGCAAACAATTCTAAGGTATGGAATGCACTTGAAAACCAACATATAGCAAAGAGCTTTACCCAACTTAAATATCAAAAAGAAATTGGATATTTTGAATGATGATGTTAGTCTAAGGTACATAAAAATTTGATAGAGATAAATGGAATACATTATGCCCAATGAAGTAGGAGGTAGAAGTGAAAGGGACATCAAATAGAAAGAGGAGTTGAAGTGTGCACATTATAAAATAATGACTAAAATTAATTGAATTTTCCAAATGTGTTATTAATAAGTAAAATATGTTGTCAAAAAATCTCAACAACCCCAATCTCTCTTAACGCACACCGTTACGACTATAGGTAAGGTAGTAGTGGGATATCTAAATCAAAATAAACTTGTTATATGATATTATGTACTAGATAAAGACATAGTAGCCACCACTCCTTAAGATAAAATAAGAACAAACCACATCAACACCATGATGCCAGATCGGTTGCAACATAATGAGATAAAGAAGATGCACACATGGTGTATGAACTTGTCAAGCTTACAATACACTCTCAAATAAATGATGTTATGATAAATAATTCTATTTTAAAATATATATATATATATATATACTTGAATGTAAGCCATTATAATGGTCGGTCCTTTAGTTTTTACAATTGCATAGTTGTATGATTGGGGCTATACACCTTTTGAATGAATATTAGATTGTTTTCTGGTCTCTTGCTCAATTATTTTGTAAAACATGTATGTGTGTCTTACTAAGTTGTTAAAAATTTCTATTAAAGATATGAATGGATAATTCTACTATAGTTATTCTATTTTTTAAATTTCTCCTTAAATTTATTGTTCTAGTTTTGAAATGACTTAACAATGCTCAAAGTTTATTATGATTAATTATTTTGTCATAAGGAAAGTAAGTTGGTCTATTAGGCAATTTAGTTTAAATTTAGATTGCAAGACTCTTTTGCACTATGTCTCTTGATGTTGCCAAATATGCACCACTTTTAGCTTATTTCCTAACCCTTTGCATTCCTTACCTTAGTTTGTAACCCCATTCTATTTGGATTAGCTAGGACCAAAGGAGTGAACCTTCTCCTAATTTTGAATCAGAGACCCCTATTTTTGAGGTATCCAATCTTGGTAAAGGTCTTAAGGGTGCAACAAATCCATACAGGTAGTTTTTGGACTAAGAGGCATCTATTGACGTAATTTCTTGTGGTACTTTTTTCCATGTTTTGCTAAATATGATATTAATATCCATTACTGCCTCTTGAGGATACCTTTGTATGATGGCAAACTAGGTTAATAATAAAAAAGGATTTGTTTGTTCATTAAATTTTTGCACTAGTATACCATCAAGTTGTGCCCATGAATTAATGCAATCATCCTAAAGAGTCTAGTACCACCTTTTCAATGATATGATTAAAAATATTGTCATGATTTCCTCATCATGAATATTATGGATTATGACTAATGAGGCTACGTCATGGCAATGCTCATAGATTTTTTTTTTAGTGTCATCATATGTTGAATAACCTTTAGTGTTTTTGAAGGAATGGGATTCTAATTTACCAGGTTGATTGTCCTATATTATTTCAATTGGAAACGTTTTCTGGTGGTAGGGTTTGAGCCATTCCATAAATTTAGCTATGGATTTATGTTGAAGATGTGAAATGTGTAGATCCTTGACTTTCTATAGGGTTTATAGAGGATGGTGATGTAGGATATGATGTGGATCTATGTATTTTGAATGCTAAAGGAGGTAATTCTACAAATAGTACTAGTTCCTCTAGTTTCTTAGTTATTGCTCATGCGGTCATAAGCTTGTAATTCAAATGGTGATTGGATTTCTATAAAATATCATTTCAATAGAGTTACGAGGCGATTGTATGAATCTATTAGAGTAGAATATCATCAATTTTTTACTCAATTAGATGATTGAGATATTTGGGTCCCACCAAGCTTGCCAAAAAAATGTTTTTCCAAAATCTACCTAAGTAGATGAATGCACCCTCGAGTTCTCGATTAAGATTAGATAGCTCAAAGATATAGATCTTCAGGTAAATCTATGGAGTAGGCAAGATCCTATGATCCTATCTAAAATAACTACAATGGGATGGTATACTAAACTGAGGGATGCCTAAAGTTATAAGCTAACACAAATTAGTGTAAATTTAGCAACATAAAGAGACATAGTACACAAGAGTCTCATAATCTAAACTAAACTAGACTGCCTAACAAACAAGCTTGCTTCCTTATGATAAAATAATTAATCATAACAAATGGTAAGTATTATCAAGAATTTCAGAAACTAATGAATAGGAAATCTAAGAAGAAATCTAGAAAGTAGAATAACTATAACAAAATTAACCATTCATAGCTTAAAAAAAACACTTAATTACTTATTTGGTGTACATACATATTTTCAAAAATTGATAAAGAGGCTAGAAAATAATCCAATATTCATTAAAAATGTGTATAACATCATCATAAAGTTATGCAATTATAAATGCTAAAGAGCTTAGCATTTTAATGTCTTAAATTCAAGTATATATAGTTTTATGAATGCTTTCAGTTAGCTTAGCATCATTGTTCTAAGAATGGATTGTAGGTCTACTTGGTTGTTTTAGCTTGAGTGCATATCATTATGTTGCAATTGATTTGTCATTGTGGTGTTGATATGGCTTTACGTCTATTTCATCCTAAGGAGTTGTGGCTATTATGTCTTCATATGGTGTACTAGATATTATGACATCATTATTATTTCTTTAGCTACCCTACTACTACCTCAGTTGTATCAGTAGAAGTGTTAGTTATAAGACCTTCAAGCTATTAAGAATTTTTATTATCAAGAGCACACTTGGACACTCCATCTAGGCTCAATCCTCCTTTTGTAATACACATGGTTTTAGCTATTTTTTCGTTTGGTATTATTTTTACCTCTACTACATCCTTTGTTGAGCATCAAGTTTCTAATTTCACTTTGATGATGTCAGTATTTTTTAAAATCCAACCATCCTTCTTTATTTGGCCATACCTTCATGTGCGAATTCAAGAGCCAAAAATTGGGTATTTCATTATCAGGCTTTGATCTTTATTTGATATTATTTATCTCTACTATATTTCTATTCATCTTAGGCTGACCTAAGCACTCAAAAATATCTCATGCTTCTTTGATATTTAGCTAAATAAAGTACTTTGTCAGATGTTGGGTGTTATATCTACTTTATATTACCTAATGTGTCAAGTTTTCATACCTTATAATATTTTTTATTTTAGCTATATTCTCGAGTGATGGTTTTTGTGCCATTCCTATTGACATCAACATTCAAAATAATGTAACACTCTATTTTATATGTAGCTTAAACATATTGTACCCAATATACTTACTACTATGCCTGATGTTGAGATTCCATTCGTACTTAGCAAAAAATTATCTTTTAATGTATTGGATGCTTATTCATGCTATTCTAGAAGTCAAGTTTTCATCAGGCCCTTGTTGAAATTAGCAATTTATTTTTTGGGGTGTGAGACTTTCATGCTTGTTGATGTCATCACATTAGACATAGATAGATGGATATTAAGAAAAAGGATAAAGGATTTCAAGTGTTAATAATAAAAGTGAAGTTAAATGAAAGAATATATATAAGTAGATAGATAGATATATTGGTTGTGAAGGGAACCTCTATAAAACTTAACTTGTTGGATAAATATGAAGCCAATCACAACCTGATATTTGATGGAATCAAACCGGCTACTACCAACTGGCCTATCCCTTTTGAATGTATACTTATAACACTTGTAATCTATTGGTGTACACTTATAATACTTATTAGCTATTTGAGAAGTATTGAGAAGATGAACCTTATAAATGTGGCTTATTCCATGGCTAAATGTGAAATACTTCAACTAAAGGAAGTTGTTAAAATATTGAATGATAAACCATAGCTCTCCTTAAGATACTTGAAATATAAAGCATAAAATGTATTCAATTAACTACTAAATCCCTATCTTTAATTGGGATAAAATGGGAAATTTCTAGAGATTTAAACTAGGCATAGAGAACCATATCAATGAATCAAGATGTCATTTAATAAAAATATATAACATGTGCGTTTTTAAATATATTTTTATTATCCTAAAATATTTCATAGAAATAATATTTTTTTTATATTTACACTAAACACTTGCTAGTTGTAATGATTGCTCAAGAAACAAAATAAACCATTTAAATAAATTTAAAAATATCTAAAATAAAGATAAATTATAGATTGTATATTTCACAAATTTTGTCATGATAATAATAAAAACAATTAGTTGGCATACACTCAATAGCTAGTTTTTGAAATAATATGATACAAATTAATATAATATCAATGTCACTGGTTAATTATTTTATAACAAAAATTTATATACCTTGCCCTAATGTTATTCAATATTGATATCATTCCCCTTTTTCTAAAAAATAGTTATTCATCTACTCATGTGGGGGAGTTGGAAAGCAAGTGGGTAGTTAAAACTCTCAAGTTGAAAGAAAGATGCCCCAAGTTCAAATCTCTCCACCTCACATGTTGCTAAAGAGTCGTGTTTAAAAAGAAAAAGAAAAATTATTGAAATATATATAACACAAAATAATTTAATTTTTTTTTAATATTTTGAAAAATTAAATGCAATAAATAGTTTTGTGGATCTTTTATTTAATAAATTATACTAATTATTTTATTATTTAAAAATATAAATATAATTATTTATTTATATATAATATATATATACACAAAATAAAAATTATTGAAATATATATAACACAAAATAATTTAATTTTTGAGAGAGGGGAGGGCTCTGGTCCTTCCCCTGCTCCCCCTCCCATGGCTCCTGGTTCCTGCCCAATCTCTGGCTCAACCCAGGTCATCCCTCCCGGGGAGTGGTTGTTTGCAGATGATCTCCTGGGGGGAGATCCTTCTCCACTATCTGCGCCCCTCCTGGTCGGCTAGGGTTTCCTTGGTTGTTTTTTCGGACTGGTGCTTCCCAGGGATCCCTGTTTGGTTGGGGATCCCTTCCCTTTTTCCCTCAGGCTTCCCCCTCGGGTTTTTTGTAGGTTATTCGTGTGGATCTGGTCCCCTGCGTTTCTCGGTGCGGTGGAGGTGAGTTTAGGGTTTGGACAGCTTCCCCCTTTTTCTTGTGAATCCTCGACGGGCTCTGTGCTTGGACGGGATTCTTGGTCCCTGCTGCTGGGATCCTCTCTTATTTTCCCAGGGCGGGTTCCTTGTGGTGCAACTCTCTAGTCACTTCTTGATGGGCTGGATCCTCTCTGTGCTGTCGGCTTCCTGCAGAATGGCTCTTTTTCTCGCCATCCTGTTTTCTCGCGAGGCGGGATCCTTCTTTTCTGCTGGTTTCCCGGATGGCGGGATTTCCCTGTTGCTTCCCGCTAGGCGGGACTGTTTGTGGTGGTTTTGACTGCTTCCCGCGAGGCGGGATTTTATTGTAACGGTTTTTCTTTGCTTCCTGCTGGGCGGGATCTTCTCGATGGTGGTTTTTGGCTACTCCCCCTGGCAGGGATCTCCAAAACTACTTTCTTTCTTTTTGTTTGTTTCCCACTGAGAGAGATTGTTTCATGGTTCGTTATCGCATTAGGCGGGATTTCCCATTTTGGTGTTTAGTTTCAAGGGATTGATGCCCTAGGCCCATTGCTTATGTAATCAGGTTTTGGGATCCTTGTTAAAACCCGCTGTAAATACAAACACTACTTACCAAAAAAAATAATTTAATTTTTTTTTAATATTTTGAAAAATTAAATGCAATAAATAGTTTTGTGGATCTTTTATTTAATAAATTATACTAATTATTTTATTATTTAAAAATGTAAATATAATAATTAATTTATATATAATATATACACAAAAATATATTTTTTGTTTTTCACTTCAAAAAAATAAAAAGTAAAGGCAGTGCACCGTTATTTAGGAAGGTACATTACGAGGAGGTTGAGTAGATGAACGTGCTATATGACATAGGCTAACGATGATTCCTGTAGTTGAATCAAATTATAGGAAAGAATTTAGTGAAGGCAAGTGGACAAATATATCTAAGCATATTGATGATGGAGTATCTAAAAAGAATGTGGATGTCGATCTCCGTCGACATATGGCTAAAATACAAGGGGAAGCTACAAACGGATTTCTCTAATTCTCGTCGAATATATATGGCACCTTTATCGCCTTTTGGTTGCTGTATCATGTGAGACGCTGAACTCAAAGTTTCCTTGTCGGACACAGTTGGACGGCTGATTTGATAATTAAAATATTCAGGATTAGGTTTTCATCCATGCAGAGAACGAAGACTCCTAAGCGAATATATATAAATATAAAGATAATTCCTGGCATCTCTATAAAAGGCTTTGGGATCATCGACCTATGAAATCAACTTCTATAACATCGTCACTCTTTCAGAAGACACCTTGTATTTGATCTCATCAATTGGCCCTGGAAGATCACAGTGTTAAAGTAGCGATGAATATAGAGATGGATGAAAGAAGTCGCGTTCTTGGGCTGTTAGTCTTTTTATTCGCCTGTCATATGCCGAGTCGAGGCTGGTGCGATGGATGAAAGGAGTCTCGTTCTTGGGCTGTTAGTCTTTTTATTCGCCTGTCATATCTGCCGAGTCGAGGCTGGTGCAGGAGATGTGGAGCGTGCGTCAACATATATTGTCCATTTGGATAGATCCGCAATGCCTAATGTTTTCGCAACTCACGAACATTGGTATAAATCGTTGCTTTATTCTGTCAGAGGAGGACGGCAAGTGAAAGAGATCGAGGATTCACATCTTTACACCTACGATAATGTGCTGCACGGTTTCAGTGCAAAACTCACACAGTCAGAAGGAGATGCCTGGATACGACTCATTCCTTAGAGTTCCTAGGATTGAGCCCCGACTCGGGTCTGTGGCCGGTGTCCTGCTTCGGTGACGATGTAATCGTTGCCGTTCTAGACACCGGTATTTGGCCCGAAAGCCGAAGCTTCCTTGATGATGGAATTGGGCCGGTGCCCTCGAGATGGAAGGGAGCGTGTGAGAATGGCACCGCTTTCAACCCTGCCCTCTGTAACAGAAAGCTTATAGGAGCGCGCTATTTCAAAAATCCCTAGCTGCGCTCTTCAAATAAAAGTATGTAAGGTCATTTAGTTTGGACGGTTTCATGATATTCACATGTTAATGTTGGGAATATAAAAAGTGTCACACTTTCCTTCCTCAGCAAATAATTTATAACAACAACTATTTCTATACTATAAAAGGCATGTTTCATTAAATTGATATAACTATCGAATCAATAAGCAAGGAACCAAAGTATCTATTTGTATAGTATCTTCATCAGCGATTAAACTCCTTCATGCTTTTACTTTAGGAAAAGTGTTACAGGTCTGAAATAGTCGACATGCCATGGCAGTAAATAATGCAAGGGAAGTATGTGGCCTCCGCGTGAAATCGTACGTTACATTAAATTTGGTACCAAGAATGTCTAGTTCGCATTGAATTAGACATTCTGTAATCCCAACGAGCACCATGGCATATCAACCTGTGTATGACTGGGATGCAGTCGGTCCAAAGAAAGGTCAATACGAACTGTTAATTAATTTTAAATTTTTAATAAGAATGATCCAATATATTTTTCCTCAAAGTTTGGTTTTAATGACAAGGATAAGAATGGGTTTAAAGAAATAAAATGGATTTTAAACAGAATTCCACGTGGAGTTACGAGCTCGAGCCGATTCTACAAGCGCTCAAGAGGCAGAAGCAAGGTAAAACGGTTGGCCAAGATAAATTCCAAAGACTGTTTATAATCATAGGTGTGTTAAGTGTGCTAGTCTGCGTTAATTCGGATGATGGTTTAGGTTCAAGTACAAAGTATTAAATGCATACCTTTAATTTTGATACCATAGAGTATTAAAGGTGTAAGATTGCAAGGAAAGAGAAGACTCGTGTATATATTAAAAGTGGAAATTTTAAATGGTTGGATCTACTATTAATATATAAGATATAGGCTGATTATTAAGGTATGGTGTATTTATTTAATAAATCCACGTAAGGTCATATGTTATAGGTAAAATATTAATATATGATAGATACATCTATATAACATTAATTTATTAATTGTATATATAATATGTTTAAAATATTTATAACTTAAAATAATCAATATCTATAAAGAAAAAAAATAAAACAAAGTTTAAAATGTATTTGCATTGTTTCAATTTAAAATATAATGGTTGTACTTAGTTAAAATGTATTTGCATTGTTTCAATTTAAAATATAATTGGTATTTTATTTTTAAGTAATAATACATTTAGATTTTTTTTTTTTAAATTTAGTTTATTTTTTTTTAAAGGTTTTACATCGTAAAAAATTTTAGAAGTCATACCGGGTCTTTTTAGGTATTCAATGTGTGTTGAAGATTCAAACGAGACCCTTTTCAACTCACCCACGACGCACAAAAATACAATATATATAATTTTAAATTTATAATTTGTTTTATTTTTATTATTATAATAATTACTTTAAATACTCATCAAAAAAAAGTTTTATTTTTTCGTGAATATTATATATATACAATTTGTTAAATTTTGTTAATGCTTTCAAATTATATATTAATAATTAATATGAACTGTTGTTAAAGAATATTTAATGCATATTATTTAGATATTATTCATCCATATTATTACGTGTGTTCAATAATTACTAGATAGTATATAAAGTTTTGTTTCAAATATTAATTACTTTCTTTTGAAATAATTGATCTTTTTATCAATTAACCAATTTATAGTCATCTATTTTATGAAAAACACGTAAAATATTAATAAAAAACAATATTATTGTCTTATGGTTAGTAGGGTAAGGTAAAATCTTAAATGCATTGCTACCTGGCTGGTTTGTTAGTAGGTTAAAAAATTAATTAAATATTATAAACATAAAAAAATTGAATATATACGTAATTATAAAAATAAAATTCAAATTGAACCCAGGATATTACACTATAAAGGTATAATCATAATGTTTAAGTATTGTCCGTGGGTCTAGGTGGATTGGTAATTTGGGGCGCTTACCGAGAGGAGACCTAGGTTCCAATCCCACGGGCTTGCCCATGCATAGATAGTAGCCCAGATCTGATTCCTCTGAGTGGTGCGCTAGATTGATGATGATGGTGCAACCCCTGTGCATCCGATGGTCCCCATCTCATGTCGGGTTACCATGTACCGAGACGGTGGAAGTCCTGGGAGCCTTCATAGATAGTTTGAACCCTACCAGCTATGCTGGTAGTTACTAAAAATCGTGATTGTAACCATTGCTTCTATATACCAAAAAAAAAAATAATGTTTAAGTATTTATTGTTGCATTACATAATAAATATTTTTATAAATCATTATCATATCATATCATGTAGTTTAACAACTTTAGTTAGTATGACATACGATCTCATCCTAAAGTAGGGGTTAGAGATTTTATGATCCCTTCATTCTTCTTGTTAAATGAATTACATGTTTTATTGTTAATAAGCAGGGTTACGGATAAGGGGTAGTATTGAAAAACTAATTATAAAATTGGGGAAAATCTAAGCTAATGATGTGTAACTATTAGGCTAAATTTTTCAAAATTTTGCATAAAACGTATCAAATTATGGTGAATTTTAAAAAAATTTGCATAAAAATTTTCAAAAAATTTAAATGGTAACTAGAATAAGTGACTGACACAAGGCAACTAGAACAAAGTTACTGGCACAAGGCAACTGTCATAAAGTGACGAGCACAAAGCAATTGTCATAAAGTGACGGTCACAAGGCAACTGTCATAAGGTGATTGGCATCTGGTGACTGTCACAAGGTGACTATCATAAGGTGACTATCAAAATATGACTATCAAAAGATGATTATCACAAGGCAACTTGAATATGGTGATTGTCACATGGTGACTATCACAAGGTGACTGTTACAAGGTGATTAGAATATGGTTACTGGAAGATGGTGATTGACAAATAATAACTAGTAAATGGTGACTAGAATATGGTGATTATCACAAGGTGATTGTCATATGGTAATTGACATAGAGTGATTAGTAGATTACGACTGATAGATGGTGGTTGATGGATGATGACTAGCATATGTTGATTGGTAAATCTCAACTAGCAAATCATGACCACAAAATATCATTAATAAGATACTTCCATGTGTGTTCACCTCTACCATGTGATACACATATATCGAATTCAACCATGTAGACTTCTATAAATATAAATACAGGATCATTTTTCACCTTTTGCACAACATTTTCTAGAGCAATTTTAGAGCATTTTCTAGCATTTTCAAAGCATTTTTTACAATGGTTTCAAAGCATTTTCATATGGTTTTTGGAATATTTTTAGAGGATTTTTGTAGCATTTTTAGATGGTTTTTAGAGCATTTTCAGACGGTTTTCAAAGTATTTTTATATGGTTTTTAATTTTTTTTCCAAGGATTTTTAAAGCATTTTCCACGGTGTTTTAGAACATTTTCTAGGGCATTTTAGAGCATTTTATAAGGTGTTTCCAAATAGTTTAAGGACTATTTTTAAAGCCTTTTTTAGAACCTTTTAGTTCAAAAATGGCTAGCTATTCCTCTCATATGCCTTCTAAAGCATCATTCAAGAACTACTATTTCCCCAACATCAAGAATATTTTCAATACTCTTGGTAGATATTCTAAATGACTTTACACATCTGAAGATGTTAGAGTAATGAAGATGCCATAGTTGAACATCAACATCCACTTTATGCAATAGATAGTTAGTTTCTACAACCATAATGTGTCCACTATACAGATCAAAGTGGATAACAAGGATATTGTTTTTATTGTGAACTCCTCAGATGTGCAATGACTAACATGGCTACCATTTTGGGATGGTCACCTAGTGAACAACCAGTACGCATTGACTAAGTATGACAAATAACATCCAAATATACTATGAATTTAGACCATTTGAAAGAGATGTTTTTAAAATTTAGTTTTTATTTATCTTAAATTTTAATGTGTTGTAGTTTTTATTATCTAATAATGTTATCCTAGTTGTAATATTTATTATATAATAATGTTATCTCTTTTTTTTTAGTTAATTCTTCTAATTCAAAAAGGGGTTTAAACATTTCCAACAGTGTAGATAAATTTCTTTATGCTTGCATTGAATTTTTCCTAGAAAGGCTTATTTTGCAGGGACAACCTACAAAAATATTATTTTGGATATTGTCATTATTGATTTGATGTATTTATGGAGGTAGATATTATTGGTCCACACATATTTCCAACCATATGAAATAGGACCTTCTTAGTGCTTAGAAAATACTATCTACATATACAGTGATAACAAACAACTTTATTATTTATATTTTTAATGAAGCATACTTCAATCTTCAAAAAAATAATTCTTCAAGTACATTGCATCAAATTTTGTTGGCTATTGGCATGATAGAGAATGATATACAAGTAAAATTATTTATTGGAATAATCTCTATTTTCATTCTTTTCAATCAATTTTTTTTTTTTTTCTAATTTTCTTTTGAAAATAGAGAAGGGCAATTCATTCTTCTAGTAAAATGAATACCACCACTTGGATTCAAAAATCATCTACCAATTTTGACATGCATTTGCAATCATCACCAGTAACTCCCATCGATAAACATGGGAAATCTCATGTTCAACAACATACATGTACGACTCCTGTTACTTTTGGATATGCTTATTTTATAGTCAATGTTGAATAAGTAAATTCCAATTCATAAGGTAACCTTATTATTCAAAATTTCTATATCAAATAATATGTTTTAATGATATAAAATTACATTTAGTTTGAGAAAATATTTTAAATATTTTTAGACCAAAGGCAAATGGATGCATCATCAATGGCAATGATTGCAGAGTCTGAGTCTAGTATGTTTAGATAAAATTGTTGTTTTTTTAATGACATTGTTTTTAACACGAGTTTTAATTTAAATTTTTATGTGAAATTTTATAAATGCATCGGATAGATTTAAAATACTGAGAAAATAGATGCCTCCATAGATTCCACAACTACAAACATATAAAAAAAAAGTTCTAGTGCCATCGTAAGTCCATCCACAATAAGTCCATCCATAGAAATTTTATCCAACTTCACAATATGTACCACCGGTGAGGAACCAATATTACATGTGTGGAAAAAATTTCCTCACACCACCGCATTTGGGAATCAAAATTAAAGATGAGACAAAAAATAAAACTGTGTCTCAGTATCTTGTTTCAATGTTCCCAATGTTAAAACTTGATAATTTATCAAATGTAGAGACCACATTTCAAATTCCCTCTAGGAGTCTCGATGATGATTTTATTTATCTGGATATGAATAATTTCCCACTAAAGGTAAGTGATGTGCTTTAGAGTCTAGATATCGATTATGAAGTAGAGTAGAATATTGAAGCAAATGTTATTACATTTTTCTCTTTCCCCCACTAGCAAGTCAAAACCCATCGTCATCTGAACGATGATGATAAAGTTAATTTTTTAGAAATTATTTTATTAGCTAATAGATGTAAGTCTATAGCTAAGAATAGTCTATTTGTGGATATTGATAAATTAAAATAATGGGAATATTAGACCAAGGTTTTCATAAAATCAATAAATGGCCAATACAAAAATTTTGCACATAGAAATGAGCTATTTTCAAAGGTAGAGAATGAGCGACAAAATATCGATGCTTTATTACGTAAAGATAAATATGGTACCATGCAGGCCAAGTATACATACAATCATGAATTTATGGCCATTATTCTAGATTGATTAGAGAACCTCAATGTCGAGGCCCAAGTATATTTCAATTAAGAGGAACTAGATAAGAAAAAAATCGTAGTTGCAGAAACTACAAGACAAACTGCTGATGTAAGTTTTACATATAACAGAAAATCATTTTTTCTTAAATATATTTTGTTTATAAATATTAACCTTTCTCTTCTATTTTGCATTCTAATTATCAACACTTAAAGAAGCAAGTCACTACCATGAAAATATTGATCAAGACTGTAAAAATTAGTGTGAATAATGACATTGAAGTGAAGAAAATATTGTAATAAACTTTTAGAAAAAGTAACTAACTAAATAAGTTTATAAAAGATAAGGGCCTAGATGTGGAGGTTGTATTAAAAGAAAATGAGAAAGTAATGAATGCATCATTTAAAGAAGATACAGTGAAGGAAGAAGGTTTATTGCTATCGAGGATAAGCACTACAACTGAAAGTTTGGTAAGGATTGGTGCATTGGAAGAAAAGAATATTGAAGTAGATGCAACTAAAAATTCAGGCACTATGCATGAAGAAAAGTAGAACTTTTGATTTTTTATTTGGGGAGAAACCAAATATATTGCATAGTTTTTTTGAAGTTGTAAAATAATCGTATCATTTTGAAATCAATTAAAGAGACAATTTCTATAAATTATGTATTACTTTTTGATATTATGTTTTCAATATTGTGATGTTTTAATTAGTTGTGTGGATGCAATAAATAATTTTGAATTATGAGGATGCAATAAAATGTTCTTTTATGTTTTATGAAAAGTAAAATGACTGAAATGCAACACAAATATTATGATGTTTTGGTTATTTGTGTGGATGCAATAAATAGTTTTGAATTACGTGGATGCAATAAAATGTTCTTTTATGTTTTATAAAATAATTTTAAATGACTGAAATGCAGCACAAATATTGTGATGTTTTGGTTAGTTGTGTGGATATAATAAATAATTTTTAATTATGTGGATACAATAAAATGTTCTTTTATGTTTTATGAAATAATTTGAAATGACTGAAATGCAGAAAAAATATTGTGATATTTTGATTAGTTGTGTGGATGCAATAAATAATTTAAAATTATGTGGATGTAATAAAATGTTTTTTTATGTTTTATGAAGTAATTTGAAATGATTTAAATTCAGCATAGATATTTAGTTACCATACATGGTTTATATAATATAAATATCCTAAATAATATGAATATCATAGACTAATAATCCAAATATGTGAAATCAAAATAGATGTGAAAATCAATAATATCTATAATCAATATTCTGTTGAAAACTAATAGCATATTTGTAATCAATACTTTGTTGAAAAATGATGGCATAATATTTGAATTTGAAATCAAAATATCATGTTCCAAAATACATGTCTCAAAATATAATCAAATCTCAATATTCTATTGAAAATTGATAGCATACTATATGAAATAAAATACAATAAATTTACCAAATCTCGATATTCTATTGAAAATTGATAGCATAATATGTGAAATCAAATCAAATGAAAGCATCTTTGCATCATAATGTTGGAATTTAGAACAAACTCTTTTCAGATTGTACAAAATCTTATGCACTCATACCTACAATTTCTATCATCACAGTCTGATTAGTATTACCATTATCCTCATCATATTGAGTATTCCTATCACCTCTTCTCTCTGCCAGATATTTTTAATATAAAAAATCTCTTCCATAATGAAACTTCTCTATCTCATAGGTCGACACATATACTCTCAAATAATTTTTCAAATTTTTGTCCAACCAAACATTAAATTTTACATATGATAATGCACTAAATTCCCTTTCATCTTCCATAGATCCTAAAATCATCATTTGACATAATTCATATAAATTAAAATATTCACTCATAGTATGTTGTAAGATACTACTAGGATGTAATTGTTTCCACAAACATGAAATAGAATATGGTTCATGACGATTAGTGAGTTGTGAAACTTGAGCAACTATTTTTGTTCCAAAATAGTTTGATTATTTTTTTTTTTTTGGATGAAAAATCATTATATTAAAATGGCTTAATCATACAAAAAAGGGTGGGTGGAATTACCACACCCCAATAACACAACCAACACACTAAATTTGTGCTAAAAAACTATCAAAGCTATCAAAATAACTTACAAAAGTTCACAAGAAAACCAAATAGAGAATTGCATAAAAAAACAACTAATAGACTATGCATCATTGATGTGTAGGGGTTGGAGGAACAAGATTCACTGCACAAGGAGCATTACCCCAATGATCAATAAGGTCACATAAGTTATGAAGCTCTATATTCACTTTTTCTACTTGCACTAAAATATGCAACCAGACATCATAGAAAACCAGATACTTATCAGCAAGAGAAAAAGTAGAAGGCTCCTGCTGGCTAAAAATTACTTTGTTGTGATTTTTCCAAAAATGAAAAAGAATCCCAATTCTAAAGATATGCCACACAAGAACAATATTCTTATAAAACTCAAGTGGATCCCCTAACAAAATATTCTCCCAAGAATATGGACCTATCATATATGGTCTGATAAAAGATAAAATCCACCGCCAAGCCTCTTGAGCTCTCACACAAGACCAAAATAGATGATGCACATCCTCATCTTCTCTACAAGATCTGAAATAAATATCATTCACACCCAAATATCTAAGTTGTTGACCAATAGGAAGCCCTTGAAACAATAAACTCCAAGAAAAAAAGGCTTGCTTAGGTTCAAGATACTTTGCCTAGAGTGTATTAAATTTGAGACTCCATATGGAATGAAGAGATACTACATCCCACCTAGAATTAAGCTTCTCAGCCATAGGCACAATAGGGGAAGTCAAAAGTAACCCAAATGAGGTTTATACTTAGTGAGAGAATATCTTTGGGCCAATACCAATCAGTCCACCAAGGTTTCTAATAATATCAAAAAAATTTACCCCAAATAGATAAAGGAGTGGAATCAATAACAACCTCATGAGTAGTATTATTAGCAGAAGATAAACCAAAAAAATTCCTAGGAATTTCCCAAGGTATCTAAGACCTTGAATGAAAATCCATGAAATAAGATAATCGAGCTATACATCATTTATAAAAATTTTGAGCATGTATCCACCGAACTTGAACAAGGGGATTCCCCTAAAAAGTGATGGCCGAATACCACCAGACATTAAGCAAAGGAATTGAATCCCCCAACTTGTCCTTGTGACCTTTCCAATAAATCCAGGGTTTGATGGCCTCCTAGGCATTCGAAATTCTTTGCATAACAAAGGACCCACAAATATTTATTGGAATATGGACTGTAATAATGGTTTGCAAATCAAGACCTTTCCATACCTTCTTACAAAAAGGAAACCCCATGGAGAGGCAGTTATGAATTAAAAGTTTCCAGGCTTCCTCTCCCTATAAATCTCTCACAATCCATTTAGCACAGAGGGAAAATCCTTGTCTCTAACAATCAAAAAATCCCATTCGTCCAAATATATTAGGAGGACAACAAATATCCCAATCCACCTTATCAAATCCCTTCTTATCAACAACATTGGACCATAGAAAATATCAAAAAAACTTCTCCAATTTGGCATAACATATCTTGGAAGGGACCTAGCAAGAAGAGTAATTCACATGAGGAGAGGCCAATACCTTGGAACAAATATGAAACTTGCCAGATAAGGATAATTTTTTGGTACACTAGTACAAAATCTTCTTATTAACCTTTTGAACAACATAATCCCAAAAATGGGCAGGAGAACCCAAAAAATCAAAAGGAATACCCAAAAATTTAAAGGGTTACCCAAGTTGAATCCACTTCCAAGGCTTATTAGCTAACTAGGTAGGCATATATTTTCTAGACTTTCTATAGCAAGAAGTTTTTCTCCATTGAATATTAGAGCCAGAAGCTAAGCAGAATGTATGAAAATAATCTAAAGCATGAGTAACAAGTATCTCATATTTTGTAATAGTCAAGAAAGAATCATCTACAAAATGACCATTAATCAACTACTTGGGGGAGGAAAGGAGATAAATTCCCTTGATAAATCCTTGATCAAATTTATGAGCTAGAAGATAACCAAAGGCCTCAATAGCAAGAAATAAAAAAGAAGGAGACAATGGACAACCTTGTCTGATATAATGAGCTAATTGAATATTTTGAGATTGTCTCTTGTTTATATTTAACACAGTAGAGGCATATTTGAATAACATAAGTACAAACCTGGTAAAATAAGGGTCAAAACCTAGAGACTTTAGCATAGAATTAATAACGAACCATTATATTCTATCATAAGACTTCTCAAAATCAATATTAAGGAAAAGAACATCCTAACCAAAGGATCTAGCCCATTCCATCCCTTCCCAAACAACAATAACATTATCTAGAATATATATGTTCTAAACAAAACCAGTATGTTGAGGCCTAAATATCTCAAGAAGAATAGGTCTAATTTTAAGAGCTAAAGCCTTGATAATTATCTTATAACTGACATTAAGCAAGGTGATTGGCCACCAATTAGAAATAAGTTCAGGTTCTCCCCATTTTGGAATGAACTTAACATTACCTTTGTTGATGAGATTCCCCAATGACCCAGTAAGCATAGTCTCTTTATACACTTGTAGTAAATCATATGCCACCAATTCCTAACATTCTTTATAAAATTCACAAGGAAAACCATCTAATTCAGGTGCTTTGTCATTTGCCTTCTGAGACAGAGCTATTTGAGATCCTCCAGGGTTAAAGGTGCATCACAAAAATCTTGCTGAGTTTGTGTAAGCTTAGTAGGTATGAATTGAAAACAAGATTCTAGAGCTTGCACTCTATCATGGGTGAGGCCCTAAGAAGAAAATATTTTTTTATAATGATTAACAAAAGCTCCAAAAATATCATCAAGAGATGTGAGCCTTTGACAATCAACTTGCAAAGTAGTGAATTGGGTAGTATGAGTAGGTGGGCGAAGGTCCTTGAAAAATTCTTTAGAGACTTTGTCACCCATCTTTAACCAATGCATCCTGGCCCTTAATTTTTCTCCTTTGGCTTCATACATATCAACTTTTTTAAGCTCATGTCGAAGGGTAGACATGAAAGCTTGAAGATAAAAAATAAGGATTAGCCTCAATCTGAACAAAATATTTTACTAAATTTGACTTCAAAACCAAATTAGATTTATTCCTCCTCTTGGCTTCTTCCACTCCCAAAGTTCGAAGCAAAGAGGTGGTTCTAAAAATAGCAACATTCCACCAAGAAACCCAACCAAAGTCACCAGAGGGTCTCAAAAGCAAATTCCAAATTCTACAAATATGAGCCTTCATAACCGATGAAGAAGGGAGGAAATATTAAGATAAAACAAGGGTCTGAAATTGCTAGGGTTGATGAAGAATGGCTTCCATAGAAAAAAATAATAAGAGCATGATCAAACAAAATAGTACCTAGGATAACCAAAATAGGAGGTTGAGAAGGTGAAACCCTAGAAATTTTAAAAGTCTCACTAGAATAGATCATGGCTTGATCAAGGTGTTTTAACACCCTAGCTTCACCTACTTGAAAATTTGACCATGTAAACCATTGAGCTTCAAAAAAGTTAGTTGGAGAAAAACAGATATTAGGATCACTAAGACTCAACTTATTTTTCATAAAATAAAAAGCTTCCTGCTCCCCAACACACCAGTCATTAGGAGATAAACTAACTTTATCAGAAGGCTTTTCCACCATATTAAAATCCCCACACATCACCCATGTGGCAAGAGGCAGAGAAAAATCCAACCATCGCCACAAGGCACACATTTTTGGAGCATTATTTAGAGCATAAACATCAATAACTCCAAATAATTGACCATGTAATTCCAACAAAGTCTAGACTACTTGATTGGATGGATCCACTCCCCACATCATAATATTCGAGTGTCAATTTGAGGAAATAAAAGTGATAGCTCCACATGTCCCACTGGAATGATTTGTTACATGCAAAACACCATGAGGCCACTCAAAAATATAGATACACTACATATTAAAATTAGAAACTTTCACTTCTTGTAAACACGTCACATCAATATTGCCAAACTTATGAGTGACATAAGCCATATCACTATGGATCATATATTTACGGACTAGATATATCAATCCTATTACATTCCATGAGAAGAAAATCATTAATATCTATCAGTATGCAAAAATTACAAAACATCCTCAAAGGCTCCCAGTTGAACAAGAGACCCGAAGGATTTAGAAGCAAATTGATCTTGACCATCCTGGTAAACACGAGAAGCCTCCTTCGTTTGGCAGTGCTTATCATAATGCATATTATTTATCAGAGGGCTATGGGAACGACAAACTTTATAACCAGACTAACCTTCTAATGTAGTTTTTCGAAAGGCATCAGAGACATATTCCTCCGGAGAGGTAGTAGAACTCAGCATGGTCTTCATAACTTGAGAAAATTTTGGAGGAACCCAAATGGATTGCACTTCTAAAGGAGCAATAAGAGCTTATCTAATAGAAATATCCTAAGGCACAGAAGCTGGTGGTGTGAAAACAGGGGCAAAGTGTGACAAAAGGGTTTGTGAAGCACTCTCAGGAGCTTGAGACTATAATGCACTCAAGGAACGGTTTCACTGATTAACCACCTACCATTCCTCTTGCCGCCCAGTAACCCTAGTTACCTGAGCACTAGATGTAAAGGAATCAGGTGCCTAAATAGAAGAATTATTAGGAGTTGGAGGAGGGTTTTGCTAGAATTTACCTACCATAAGTGGGCAATATTTTATCTTATGGGCAACTAACTAACAATGAAAGTAGGTATTCAGGAGATTAATATAGGCCACCCTTTGTATGTCGGTATAATATCTTGTATTAATATCAATTTCATCAGTTAAATCCTTGGAAAGGTCAATCTTGATGCATACCCTCCTAGTGGGTCAGGATGAGAAGAAATGAGGAGGCTCAAAATAAACAAACTTTCCCAAGGGAGCAACCAATTTATCTAAAAAATTCCTAAAGGTAATGGGAAGACCAGGGAACTCGACTTATACAAGCACCTCCAAGGATGAGACCTTAGAAAGAGTGAAATCCCATGTATAGGGTTGTAAAATGTGTAAGGAATTCCTAACCATCCAAGGTTCTTTAGCCATAATATTTTGTGCATGCACAGGGTCATAAAATTGAAAAAAAAAATACCCTTTGGTAATATTCTAAACATTAGAAACCTTGACACCATAAGGACCCCAAACATGGTTGACCAAGGTTTGAAGCAAAGTATCATTGGGGATTCTACCCAAAAAATACCCCACTAAGTGATGATATTTAAACCATTGACAAACATATTGAAATTCATGAGAAGGGATAACAACTTGAAGAAGAGCAGCATTACCTCTTGGTACATTTTTAGATTGAGCTTCGACAGTAGTAGGATCAACTGAGCTTGTCGAGTGAGCGGCATCCATGAGGTAAAGGGCAGATCCACCGCTCAAGGTGGTGGAAGAAAAATACGTGGTAGTATTTAAGGCCAAATCCTATACAAAAACTCCAAACGGAGGGCACAATATTCCTCTGCTTGATTATTTTTCAAGAGATCTTTGTTGAGAATGCCATTGATTTCAATACCATTGACTACCACACTTTTAGTTAAATGGATAGCAAGAGTGCCCATGCATTTAAGAAAAAAACCATTTATAATATGGTATTCCTTAAAAGGATCCCAAAAAATCGGGTTAACCACACCCATAGCCTCAAGCAATTCATCTCTTTAAAATTAGTATCTATTTTTTTTTATCAATGATTCTACTATTTATTTAAGTTTAATTTTTTTATCTTTTACAACTACATGATTTTTTTTGTATGTTATAGGTATTTATTCAACTTCATTTATAGCTATATCCATTTGTTGACCAAAAAAATATAAAGGTATTTCCTTTTCATGGACATTAATACATAGATGATCGTTTATATTGAACTTCAAAAGTTCTAAGTATCATTCATCTTATTAAATGCTCTCCAAATCTCAAACATGGGATCCATAAAAATTTGACTAGATGCGTACAATGTATCAATATGTATGTAAATTTATTTTCTTACCCTTATGAAACCTACAATATAAATCGATCTTTCTTGTGCAATTTTAATCAAAGTATTTATTTATTCCAACATTGGAAGTATACCACAAAATGTGAGAAGTGTTCAAAGTTACTCATTCAAAATAGTAAATATTTAGCCCTATCAACTACCCTATGATTTGCATACATAATTCCTACCAAGTATTGATATTATTTGAAAACTCTATATACTGATTTATATATTGAAATCCATCGAGTATCTACATATTGTAAGGGATTTTTACCTTTAGTAACTCGTAGTGCAAATTTTTGAAACTCTAAAAATATTTTTGGCAGCGCAAAAATAATCATTAATTTCATAGTCAAGCTCTTCCACTCTCACTACATTTGTAAATGTATCAACAATTTTGTATGCAAGATTCATTATATGATCCATGCAATGAATAAAGATAAATTATGGATCAAAATATGTTTGTAGTTTAACACAAAGACCATTCCTATGTCCTTGTGTTGTAGCAGCACCATCAACTTTAAAATATATTAACTTAGTGGCTATTTCCATTTTATTCATTCTTGCTATTTCCTCTAAACTAGATACAACAACATTGTAAATGTTTTTTGCATTGTAATTTTCCATCATCTTGCATAATCCAAGTAATTGAGATTGCCTTAAATGATTTTACAATGTGTAAACATGCATGCAAATCCAAGATGTGTTGTCAACAACAGTAACATCATCAATTTAAAGTGAAATGAATTTGGCCTTTTTTACTTTCTCTTTGAGGTCATCCTGCTCAACCAATGACAAATATTTTACCATTTCCCAACCACTTCGATCTGATCAATGGGTTCTAGGTAAGTTCTACACATCATCTAGTTGAAATAGATATTTATCATCAATGAAATTAGATATAGGTCTAGCATTTTTAAGAATAGTGAGTACAAGAACAAACTATAAACTTTTTGAAGTTAAAGTGCACTTATTCATTTTTCAAAATTGGGTTTGAATCTTTGTAGCTTTATCAACTAAAGTTTACTTTTATTTCATTTATTTATCATATTTTTGTACATATTTGATATGTACACACGCTGATGCATCCTTTCACCTATAATTTTTTTATTTTTGTCCATCATCATCACTTTATTTTGTTTTTATATAAACATAAATATGTTTTTCTACTATATATTTCTTAACTTACTTGCAATCTATGATTCTTTTCATGTTTTCAATTAAAAATTATGCTTATTAATTTTTTGATTACCTCATTACTATTCTTTGGTAAAACTGGCTCAATAAATGGAAATTTGGAAACTTAATTAGGCTAAAATGATTTGTTAATTGTCCATCTAGATAACCTTGCACGTTTATATTTTTTAGAAGAAGATTCTCGAAAAGTAGGGACTACATAAGAACTACTATTTTATTTTCTATTTGGTGTGTTAGTTTCAGGAATCTCTTAATTTAGTTGTTCTGTGTCATTAAGAAAATTTTCTTCTGTGAACTTTTCATTATTGTGGATATGTGGAAGTGGAGGCATACTAGGGTCAACAAATTTTTTTTATACATAATACTAGGGTCAATACTAGGGCCATTATGATTATTCCATTCAAAAACATACCTTCTATTAAAAAATATAGATAAACAATGAAAAAACCCATAAACCAAAAAGCACCCTTCTTAATGAATGAAGATATTATATATAAAGTTAACAATGTTCATACCTTCAATTTGTGCTAACATTGATGGCTGACTGGATTTCAAAATATTATGAAAGTATTTGAGGATACTCATTTAACCAAAAGACCGACCTCCCTTACTTCCACTGCTAGTAGGTGATATTCTACCTATATAAATAGAAGAGTAACATGAACATCATTTTAAAAAATGAATATAATTGGTAAGAGAGAGAACTACTATTCAATATAATAGAACATCTAACCTAAGAAGTCTTGATATTAGTACCCAAATAATAGGAAAACCTCTTTATTGAGTGTACATGAATAAAATTATTAAAAAAAGAACATTAATGGTAAAATAAACTTACCGATAAATGACTTTTGCCAGTTGCCTTAGGATAGTCGCCTTGTGCTAGTTGTCTTCTTCTAGTTGACTTGTGTTACCCACCTTTTATCAGTCACCTTGGGTCTATCATCTTGTGTTAGTCACCTTTTTTCAATCACCTTGTGTCAGTCACCTTGTGTTAGTCACCTTGTGTCATTTGACTAGTATCAGTCACCTTATGTCAATCGCATCCTACCAGTCGTCTTTATTATTTGCTTTGTGTCAGTCACATTCTACAAGTAATTTATATCAATCACCTTCTACCATTCATGTTGTATCACTCGCATACTTTGTATCATTCACTATGAGTGTCATTGTTAGGGTTAACTATATATAATGGGGTATAAGAAGCGAATTGGGTACGATAATATTTTTTATTAATTTTAAAGAAAAAATTAGGTGGGAAACCTTATGGTACCAAAACGAATTTACCCTAAAAAAATTGATCCTAAAATTTTTGGGTGAATGGGCCGACCTCTAGGGTCCCAAAATTTGCAAAATTAAAATTGTGAAAATCTGAATATTCATGCTAAATTGCAAAATTTGCCCCTATGCATAACCTTGTTAATAAGTAAAATGAGAGATATAGAGATTATTTCATAAGATTCTATGATTACCTGGCCCCTTGGAAATAAAAATTGGTCATACCTTGTCTATATCATAAATCATGGGTGGTTATACAAGTAGATGTGTGAACCCTTTGGTTGATATTTTTCTCTTTGTAACTATTTTTAACATGATGGAAATTATATTTAGGGGACTATATACCATATTCAATGGATAATCTCTTAAAATCATTTTAGTTCTTTAATGTATATTAATATATGAACTTGGGTAGACTCAAAGAGGATGAGACAATAATAAAATAGTATCATTTTCAATTGGACATATTGAATTTCAAGTCCTAAATTATTTTCACAATTAATTTTCTATGTATCCACTATGATACTATGCTATAGTTATCAACATTCTTATATAAAATCAATTACTATTAAGTACTAGTTCATAGAAAATCTACCATTTTGGATCTAAATATATGTCATATTTTTTAATTATCCACTATTGGGTTATAATTACAAGTTACAAACAAATCCCACAAAAAAATAGTTGATAAATTTAATCTAGGTATAAAAAGAAGCTAAGAATTCCCCTCTTTATATTGGAGATAAAAAGAAGCTAAGAAATATTAATTTTTATGGAAATTTTTTAACAAGTTAAGATTATCAAATTATATGAATTTTATTTTATCTAGAGGATAGATTTGGTCAAAGCCAAATTTAAAAAATTCAACCTCCCACATAAGATACATTAAAAATTATTGGGTGTAGAAAAAATTATAAATAAATATATATATATATATATATATATATATATATATATATATATATATATATATATATATATATAAAAATATAATATATATATATATAAATAGAGAGAGAGAGAGAGAGAGAGAGAGAGAGTTGTATTGACATGAAAATATTTAATTGATAGTTATTTAGCAAATACACTTTTTTATATTTGACCCAACATTGTTGATGTACTTGAATTTCAAGGTGACATAGTTAGCATATTTATTATAATTTTTTTTTTTGCAAATGATTTCTAAAAGCATTCAACAAAACCTTTTCTTGTGTACTATAAAGAAAAATTATTGATCATAAAGGATATGTATATACATTAAAATTATTATGCATTATTAGCACCTATTATCTTAATACGTAATTTTCTATTGTGGTTGATAAAAATTATGTATGAGAAAACACTATAATTTTATAATCTTGAAAAAATAAAAAATCATGATTAGATTATAAAATGATATAATCTACCATTTACCATATTTTCATACTCCAAATTATGTATCATTAAAATTTATTCAAATTTATAAAAACATGTTTCAATGGTACAAAATCCTCAAAAGTGTGTCTCATTTTATTCAACCCTTCTAAATATGGATGTTTCTTTCCCCTTCTTAGACTTTGTAATAGTTATGTTGGACCATTTATCCCTTTCCCTAACCCTTTACATAATGGAAGTAATACATTTTTACAACATACTTGAGTATTGTATATTATAGTCACACCTTCATTGAAAGAATGAAGTATCAAATTTTAATATAAATAGAGAAGTTATGATGAATAAAAAATAGTTGCACCTATTTTGAGGGTTATTTTTATTTTTTTATGACATTAATTATTATACTCTATTTTACAAATTAATCATGAATAACAATTTTTGTCTTTTGTTGATATTTTCAAAGCACATAATTAGACTTAAAATATTATTGAAATACTATGTTGTCACGTACTTCTAGTAAATTCCTAGTAAAATTGAAATTTAGGTAAGTGTGAATATTGAAGAGAAATTTGATGTAGGTTTACATTATCTCATGTATGTTGAATAAACCTAATATTTGAGTAAGTGTTAACCTAAATTTATTATAATTTTAAATGTTTTTTATTTTTGTTCATACATTTTAAGTTAAATTTCACATAATTTATATTTTATTTTATTTATAGATTTGAATGTGTTGGATACTAAAAAAAAAAAGTAGTCACTTGTGTTAAAATAAACATGAAGATTATTACCCTTAAATTTTGAACTAAACATTAGATTAATTAGAAGAATCTAATAGAAAAAGATTAGGCACTAAAAAAATCTAATAAAAGAGTTATTTTATGTGTTGAAAAGGGTTGATAAGCTATCATTATTTGTAGAGAATAAACATGGCCATGACAATTATGAAATATATAAGTAATGATATTCCTATTCTATACCTTTTTTAAATTAGCTATATATACATATTTACTTAGTTATATACATACATACATTCATACATATATAACATTAGAAGATAGTGATAGGTGGAATAGGGATTGGAAAAAACTAGTGGTAAAGATGGTTTTAGAAGGGAAGGGTGGTAGAGAGACTAAATGAATAAGGGAGTCAAAGTATAGAGTGGAAGTTGGGAAGAAGAAAATAAAATAACAACTAAAACCTAACAATATAACAAACAGTGGCAACAAGGAAACACAAGATGAAGAAAGAGCATGGAATGAAGATGGTGGTAAAAATAAAAATGAAGGAGATAGGATGGGGTCCAATTGTAAAAAAATTACAAAAAAAATCCATAATGTAACTCTTAAACAAGGGCAAAGCAAAGCAAATATTGTATAAATATATGTTGTATGGAATAATATGGAATGAAGAAGTAGAAGTAATAGATTATATAGAGGGACTAGTTGAACATTCCAAGGAACCAATATTTTGTTTCCAAGAGGGGCTTATGGAAAATTGGAATAAAATAATAAATGATTTCACAAACTAGACCCTAAAATAAGTGGAGATAAGTAGAATACAAGTAGAGATAAAAGAAAATATCTGAAACTCAACACTGACCGAAGATCAAGAGCTTCTAAATCAAAACACCTCTTGTCTAAATAAGGAAATAGGTAAGAGAAATTTATATCAAAAAATGAAATGAGATAGTTAAAATGGTGAGGGGGAAGGTTTAGGGGACACTTGATGAAAATAAAAAATCTTTGTGATTGGATAAAGTCAACATGGTTTTACTTGCTAGGTGTATACACCAAAAAAACACCAATCTAATTATGTGACAACAAACATTGATCACATTGACACACACAGCCCCCAAGGCAGCCCCCAGAGGTTAAACAGTGGTCCTAATCACTCCCACAACATTTTGGAAGGTCAAAGGTCAATTTGACACCTTTTTGGCACTTTTCTTCCTACTCGCCCCACCTTGGTACGATTACAAACTGGCATTCATCCCACCCAGGGATGATTATCAGCATTCGCCCCAGGGTGAGGCGAATAGCAGGTTTGACTGGAAAAAAGTCAAACCTCGACAAGTCCGCCATTTAACTATAGCTTTAGGCCATGCAATTGTGAGGAATAGCTTCAAATCAAGGAGAGATACTTCAGTAATGCATGTCTTTAATTTTGGATGCCTCATGCAAGGAGACTCTAAATCAAGAAATAATCTTTTTCCCAAAATAGGACATGCAACTCAAGTGGCTCCCTCGCATGCGCATTCAAATGGAGAGACCCTAGGTCTATAAATTGGTGAGACTTCTCACCCAAAATAATGGAAGAGAGGGAGAATTTTGAGCAATGAAGTTCTGCCATTTTACATCCATACACACACCCTTTTGATTTATGTCTTTCACATCCTTGATTTCTCTTTTGGAATCGCAAATCCGGAGCCCAAACCTAAACATTTGGCCACAATATCCCACAAAATTTACCGAAAACACCCCATAAGATGTTTTGGACCCATCCCAAGTGGATTGGTGCTGAAATAGAGTCCCAAATGATGGGTGTCCTACCCTCGGGTGCCCCCCAAGCTGTCGCAGTTCTAAATGCCCCACCCCAGAGTGATTAGAAATATGTGGTAGATTTTCTTTCTTTTATTTTTGCATCTTATTCTAGGTTATTTAAATAGGCTGTAGTTTAAATTTCACTTCATTATGAGCATTTTTTACCATGTTTTTTATCATTTCCCGCATTTACTAACCTGTAGATGGCATCATCAAAATATGGGTAATAGAGGCCAAATTGGAGAAATCTGACCATCTGGGTCGTCCTAAAATACCACCAATTAGCTAAATCCAACTTTGCAGGTCATTTGGAGCTTCTTGGATAGGACATTAAAGAGGGTTCTTTATAACAATTTGTTGCAGGTTTATTCGTCCCGCCTCGAAGTGAATACAAATATGTGAGGAATTTCCCTAATGTTCCACTTGCAATGCCCTCCTGGTAACATATTCATGCTTCTATCAAATTTCTAGGTCTTTCTGATGTTATTTGGTTATCGGTTTAATATTTTCATGCATACACTAACAGTAGGCTTTGGGAAACACATGTTCTATTCTATCTACAGGCGATCTTCGAAATTAGAGGATCAGTGAGGAGTCAAAACTCATATACGAAAGTGGTGGTGATGTTTTGGTCCACCCATATTACATGTGGGCATGCAGAAGAAGGATTGCTATCCATGGATGTGACAAGAAACATATTTAACGCTCCTATCCCCTAAAATGGAAGGAGACGTATTGTAACACAACTTTAAAAGCATATCAATAAAGAAGGTTGTATTTCATATTACTTTTATCTTGTGTAGATTCGCTTATGTTCTTTCCTTTCATGCATTTTTCAATATATAGGCTTTTAGTGTTAAGTTTGGTTCTACACGCATCATACTTGGCATTTTCCTTTTTGTTTTTGTATCCTCATGCTTTCAGTGGTGATCACAGTGGGACCTCTGTCCCTTGATTTTAAGATTAACTTTTTGATCAAAAGTTGCTTGTTTTTGCTTGCAGGTACCAAGTTTTCAAACATTGAACTGCTATTCATTTCAGTCTGTGATGAGTATAGAGCTGGAATTCGTCTTACCCAAGGACGAATAGGACTTCGTCCTACCCTAAAATGAATACAAATCTATTATTCGTCTCACCTCGGGATGAATAGCTCTCTGTGTAATTTTAGGGCAGAAATTCAAAGACGTCTGATTTGGGCAGAGAAGAGGTAGGGGACCTAAAACACCTTCTATCAGTTTTTGCTTTATGTTTTATGTTCTCTGGATATTTTCTTGCATAGGAGAGTTTTAATGCTTGTTTCCTTCATTTATGCAACTTAAAAAGAACCCCACACACCACATGGTAATTTAAAACAACAAGGAGTTTGTCGTAAAACCCCAACCCTTGAGCAAGACCAATGATGGATTTCATCACCACCTTGGCTTGAGATATTTCATCCATAACCCCAATCATGACTGTTGCTAGACGTAAATCTTGATGAAAGCTGACCAAGTGTAGCTGGGGTGATTCCTAGTGCATGAGGCTAAGTCTTCTATGGTAGGTGTCATAAACATAGTGATTCCCCTTACATACCGCCTATGTTCCACATACCATCTACTCTCACGTACCAATAGTTTCCCTCATGTAAGGAAACATATATAGAGAGGTTGTTATATCGACCTGGAAATGGTATATCGAAGAGGCGACCATTTTTGGGAGTCATAAGAGCCATCATATTGCATTTAAACATTCTTTACAAAAGCTTTCAAAACATAAATAAAAACACACTAAACCATATTTAGGGCACACTTTTAATATTTGAATGAGATAATCATTGCTTTGTGTGTGTGATATTGTCTTCTTAGTGTAGCATAAAAATCATAAAAATAAAATAAAAATCTACGCATCTTGTAGGAAAACATCACCATGGTGTACACCCGTAGCCGAGCCCAATCACGGGTAGGAGCTATAGAGAGTGCAAAAAGGGGGACAAGTTACCTCTGATATAGTCCTAAGGACTTAGTCATCCTATCTTGGTGGCCTGACACCCAAGATAGTCCACATCATGCCATTACAGAACAGGACTATAGAGGCACCTCTTTGAGGGGCACCCCAACTTAGCATAGATCATTTCAAGAGGAGAACCTACATGTGGCACTCAACATAGATAGGAGGCCTCCCTTAGACACTCATTATGAGTGGCCTATTGAGGAAGTTCTAGAGCAACATAGGGTCCATAAGGAATTGCCACATGAATTTGTCATCCCTACTTTACCCCTTATTACTATTAGAAACACTAGACAAAATCCAGAGCACAAGGCTCTCTAGACAGGGCAAGACAATTTTGCCTGCACCTTTCACACATACAAAAGGGAGTATGATGAAGACCACTACGTTCCTTAAGAGCAGTACATAGCACAGGAGTGATGCACCTCCGCACCTGCTATGTATCAGGATCACCCATTGAATCCAAAGCCTCAGGTGCATGCTGCTAACCTTGATAGAGGAAAGCAACCCATAGGGGTCTCGGATCACCACGATCGATATAGACATGTAGGAGAGGAATATAGGATTCCTAAACATGATACGATAGAACAAATTGACTTGGAATTTTCTAGACATACCGTCCGCCAAGCGCAAATCATGTAGCTTAGGCAAGATCAACAATAGTTAGAGCATCTGTATCGCCTTAACAAAGAGCACATTCAGCGTCAGACAACTGAATTACTTCAAAGCACTATTCCTGAGAAGGTCCCAACCCCTCGTGTGCATAAAATAGAAGTGTATGATAGGTGCAACCCCTTGATGCAAGATAGGTCCACACGACCTTACCAAGTGCTGCCTCTGTGACCTCCTAAACTTGAGCGAGAGGCCACTCCCAAAAACAATTATGGGCACCCTCCACGGGCACCCACCCATGTTTATAGGTATCATCCAAGCACTCCTCAAGAAGCCTATGAGGAGTATTAACAATAAGAATAGTTGGTTGAAACACCCTACCAAGGCAGAGGGGGTGCTATTCAGCCACCCCTCCATAGGCCTCAAGTTCCACGCAACCCACAATGGGAGCAAACTAAGGAGGAAGATATTAAATCCTTCGATGCATATAAAGTGTTGCTAGAGCGCTTAGAGTCTATGGAGACCAAGACTTATAGGCCCCAAAATCCCACTTTACACCAACTCCGTAGTCACCCTATGCATCCATCAGTGTCGGCACCCCCATACCCTGAACACTTTAAACTGCCCTAGTTGGCACTCTTTAGAGGGGATGAGGATGCCCAAGAGCATGTGACTAGATTTATGAGCTAGTGCTTTGGTATTCAGGACAATGATGCTTTTTTGCTAAGAACATTTACAACCACATTCGTAGGCCCTGCCTCAGATTGGTTCACTCAGTTACCAAAACATAGCATCGATAACTTGGATCAACTAGTGGACGTGTTCCTCGAATGCTTCACATTCAACACCAAGAAAAAGGCATCATTAAGTGACCTAGCTAGCCTCAGGCAGTATGAGGAAGAAACCATGGTGGCATATGGGAACCGGTGGAGGACGTTGCTTTCAAAGCTACCCTACCTCCCTCCCATGTCTAACCTGACCCAAATATTCTCAAAGATCTATTTGAGATCGATCTCCGTGCTATTGCAGCTGTAGCAATATGCCACTTTAGAGGAAGCTCTGGCATAGGCCAGAATCATTGAGGAGATCAAGATACAAGATGGCAATATTGCCAAGCAAAACAAGAAAGAATGGTCTAAGAACACCAAAATAGGGACTACACAATAGAAATCCACTATGGTCAATCAAGTTGCTATAAACCTCCCTAAGCCTGCACAAGCAACACAACCCCAAAAGTCTAACTATCAGGCGGTGCCTCCTAAAAATTATGATAGATAAAATCATAGGAAAGAACAAAATCAATAGCGTCACCCTAGGTGACAATTCACACCTTATACAAAGTCCAAAGACTCCCTGTTCGATCGCTTGTTAGTGGCAAACTTGATCAACCTTCCTGAGATTCAGACCATAGACCCCAATGCACCAAAGCCTAAGGGGTACAGGGAGGACTTGTACTGTAGGTTCCACAGACAGAAAGGACATGACCTTAATGCATGTTGAAAGTTTAAAGGCTTGGTGCAATACCTAATTGACAAAAAGACATTGGCAATGGACAACCTCGTAGCACCAAACAACCAACAAATGGGAGTCTTCAAATACCCCCTGTCTGTCCATGATGCATAGGCTAAACCCCTTCAAGTCAACGAGGTGCAACATAATTGCCCCATGCAGGGGTATGTAGGGATGATAAGCATAGTGACTAGGAACAAGAGGTACCCAGGGGCTACCCCCATGATGGCCATAGGAGATGTTCCATCAACATCACAACCTCAACAACACCCTATGCAACCTCCCCTGTCTAGACCGGTGGCTACGATTTAGACTAGACTTACCCAAATTGTAAGGACCATGTCATCTAGGCTCTCCATATATGATATCATTCAACAATTAATGCCCCATCAGGAGGCTCTCATGGAGATATTAAAATCCATTGAGCTATATCCCCATGAAGTAAACTCTTTCAACAACTTTGTGGGACATGTAAAACAATGCACAGAACCAGTCATCATCTTTAGAGAAGACATATTGAAATCGGTGATTGGTGATGTGGTGGATCCACCCCTGCACATCATTGCATGATTCAATGGGATTTTGTATAAGAGGGTGTTGGTGGACACTGGCTCATCTAGTAATATCATTACAATAGCAGCATTGAAACATCTAAAGTTGCCAGCATCTCACATCGTGGCCTCCACCTATACTCTTCGAGCATTCAATGATGCGATATGCTCGATAGTTGGCACAATTGTCCTACCCATCCAAGTGGGACAAAAGACTATTCATACGTTGTGCCACATCTTGGAAGGTGATATGGCCTATAATATCTTGTTGGGCTGACCTTGGATTAGGGACATGAAATGTATCCCTTCGATTGCTCATCAGTGCTTAAAGTACACATTTGAAGGACAGGTGCATGTAGTACTGGTAGACTTAGAGCCCTTCAAGTACTACAATACGGTGCAATTCATGCTGCAATTAACCCTTCTGTCAACACATTTGGATTTTCAGTTGAATCCATCTAAACAGGGTTCGATTTTGTAGGCATCCCCGTTGACAAGTCTGTCAAATCCCCAATTGGGTCCATCTTGCTCATATGGTCCTTCACCAACGACGCCACCTACGGGGGCCCAACCAAAGGACAAGGGAAATAAACCCCTAGAAGAGGAACCACCCCTCGTCTCAACCATCTCTACTGAAGAGATGCCTAGCCGAATGGAAGTCAAGATGCCTAGTTCACCCTATATGGGGTGGACTCAGGAAGAACTCCCATTCGCTCCCCCTCAATCACTGACAATCATCGTTGATATGGCCAACACAGGCATGGGGGAGTATTTAGTGTGGAACATTGTAGCAACACCCATACTTGAGTCCATGCAAGACATGGGGAGACCTCGTCTCCCCATTGGCATTGTGGTTCCTCTAGGCTACCCACCAATCAGACAAAATTTGTTTATGGGGGCCTGGATAATGGCATTGAACCTTACATGCAAGAAGACAAAGATGAATAGCCCTTTTCTGAGGATGTCAACTATTTTTCCAACCCATAATTCACATTGAGATATCTTGGCCAATGCAATTGGCATGGATATGGGTTGGGCAGGTATGAGCAAGGAGTGCAAGTTCTTTGCCAACAAAGATATCAAATGTTGTATGACAAATTAGGAGTAGGGTTTAACCACCCCTTTCCCATGGACATCTGGGTAGAGAACATGCAAGGCCTAGGAATAGGCAACAAGGATGGGTTGGTGTTAGATCCATATGCAAATCCTAACACAACTTATAGATTGGGGGATTATCTCCCATTGCGAACAAACAACCTTGTTGACCTTAGCAACCCTTTCCATTCGGTCGAAAAGGGAGAAAGTTCGAGGAATCACTTACAAAAGGGATATGGACAAGACCTAGAAGGGTCTTCAGAAGATGAGTCAGAATATGAGGTAGCACCATGGGATCCTTTTGAGTCTGATAACAATCATTCACAAGTGCATCCCATGGATTATTATCAAGAGAGATTCCTGACAATGTTTCCTTTGGATGCTCCAATTGAACATATGCCACCTCAAGAGAATTAGGTCCCCCTGCAAAGAGTAGAACAACCCGAATGGGACCACACTAATTTGATTGAGCAAGATGAGCCTCATATGTCACAAACAGTTGTTGGAACCAATGAAGGCCTTTGGATCTCTGACAATGATTATGAATATGAAACTGAGATGGCATATCTCAATCATATGCGATAGCAACAATATACCTTAGACATAGATGACATGTTTCAACAACTACACATAGGTCCAAGGCATAGGTGGCACCTAAACTAGGCACGGTTATAGCAATTACTACACCCGCCACCCCAGGTATACATAGAACATCTTTTGCCTAGAGATCCTATAGCACCATCAGTGCCTAGGGCAGATCCTATCCTCTTATCTGCACATAGGGCCGATCCATTCATGCCAATACCTCTAAAGCCTGATCCAGAGCATAAATATCATCTAGGATGTCCGAATAGCCACACCCATGGTAATGGAGACCAAAATAACTTCATCAACATGATCTCCATTAATCTAATTGCCACCATCCATAATCCAGTTGAACCGACATGGTCATTGCATCTAGACCTAGATGCTATAGACTCGGATCGCACTGACACACTGCCATCCCCATTAGAGTAATGTCCTTGTGGTGGGATGTTCCATTTCACCTTGGGACAAACTCAGGATGTCTTCCATGTTGAATAGGAACCTGACGTTCCAAAAAATGATCTAAATTCAGAAAACGATATCCACTTGATCCCAACTCCACAGTAGTTGGAGGACGGGTCCCACATGTCAGTCGAGGAGACAACTAACATAGACATCGGCTCAGATCCAATGAATTTGCAAATCATCAAGCTAGGGGTAAGTCTATCCCCCAAAGAGCAAGCCGACTACATTGCCCTTCTCAAAGAGAAGAAGGAGGTTTTTGCATGGTCATACAAAGACATGTTGGGACTAGACCTGCAGCTACTCACATATAATCTAATGCTTGATCTGACAGTCAAGCTAGTAAAGAAAAAACTACGTAAGATGCACCCAACAGTGGCCTTAATGGTCAAATATGAATTACAAAAGTTGTTGGATGCATATTTTGTCATCTGCGTGGATTACCCACCATGGTTGTCTAACATGGTGCCTATCAAAAATCTCAACGGGAGGATTTGCATATGTATCAATTTTTGAGATCTAAACAAAGGAGTCCTAAGGATGATTTTCCCTTATCGAGCATCGATGCATTGGTAGATGCTACAGCGGGCCATGAAATGCTTTCCCTCATGGATGGTTTCTCAGGATACAATCAAATTTGTATCAATCCCGAGGACCAACTAAAAATGGCGTTCACAATGCCTTGGGGGAGATTTTGTTAGAAGGTCATGCCATTTGGCCTTAAAAATGTTGGCGCCACCTACCAACCTGTCATGACGTACATATTCCATGATCACATGCACAAAAATTTGGAAGATTACATGGATGATTTATTGGCCAAATATCTTTTGCACCTAGATCATCTCGATGACTTAAGCAAGATCCTTGATCGCCTCATTAAACATAAAGTTAGACTCAACCCCAAGAAGTGCATATTTGGCATCACATCTAGAAAGCTCTTGGGTTTCATAGTCTCCAAATGAGGAATCAAGGTGGACCCCAAAAAATTCAAGGCAATACTTGAAATGCTTCCCCCAACTACCATCAAGCAGCTCAGAAGTCTGTAGGGAAAGGTTGCGTCGATCAAGCGCTTCATCACGCAGCTATCTGACAAGTGCTGATCCATAAATAAATTATTGCACAAGGGGGTAGTATTTCATTGGGATGACGAGTTCCAGTCAGCCTTTGACGATATTAAACAATACTTGGCTTCACCACCAGTATTGGCACCACCTAGACTAGGAGTGATGTTCTACTTATACATCTCAGCTACTAAGGTGGCACTGGGTGCCATGCTGTCCCAAAAAAATGAATTGCACAAAGAACAGGATACTTACTATCTTAGCCACACCCTGGTTAGTTATGAACTTAACTATGCATACATCGAGAAGCTCTGCTTGGCAGTGGTGTTTGCTACCAAAAAGTTATGCCATTACATGCTAAGCAACAAGACATATGTTGTGTCTAAGGAGAATCCATTGCGATACATGATGAGTCATACTTATCATAGTAGCCACACAGCAAAATGGATCATGTTGTTGACGGAGTTTGAAATATAATTCATTGGACAAAAATTCATAAAAGGTCAAGTCATCACCGATCAACTAATAGAGGCTCCTATTGAAGATGATCAGCCTTTGACCATAGAATTATCGGATGATGGGGTCTTCAATGTTTCAGAATCAGCAGATTCTAATGAGCTTGAGTCATAGGCTGAAATGACCCTATTCTTAAATGGTTCAAAATGTGAGCAACGAGGTGGCACAGGAATTGTATTCTTCACACCGCAAGGGGTTCCAATGCATCTATCATTTAAATTAGACTTCCCGTGCACCAACAAAAATGTAGAATATGAAGCCTTGCTCATAGGTCTTCAAAAAGCAGTCACCATGAACATTAAACGTTTAAACATATTTGGTGATTCACTATTAATTTTCAATCAAGTAAAGGGGGTATTCCAATGTAAATGCCTAGTTCTATAGGCTTACAAAGCCCTTATGGACAAATTCTTGGCACAACTTGAATGGTATGACATCGAGGCACTCCCTTGATCATCGAATCATTTTGCAGATACTATGGCCTCCTTGGGGTCATTAATCCCGCAAGACCCTTCTGGTGAAATGACAACCATTCAGGTCAAAACATTATCTCAATCCACGATGGAACGTGCAAGCTCTGACTTGATGCAAGGAATCCACTTGATCCAGATTGAACCATATCAGGATAGGTTCTTTCAAATCCACGACTGTTTGAACCAATCCAATTGGGGGTCCTTGTTCTCCTCGACCCCTCTTAATAGCAACACAACGTTGTTTTTACAAGTCCTTTTTCTGTTCAGCTTTTTCTAGGGATGAAGTTCAAGAGGGATTGGCCATTCATGCAATCAAGGTTTCTGATTAGCAGGATTGGTACACACCCATAAGGGATTACCTCGAGCTAGGTAACCTCCCACTTGGATTGACATAATCCACAAAAATATCATTTAAATAGAAAGCGACAAAACATATCTTGTTAGGAGACATTTTGTATCATTGGAGCTATGAAGGAATCCTCCTCCGTTGCTTGGACCAGCAAGAGTCTGCTTGGGCGATCACCCAAGCTCATGATGGTACATATGGTGGCCACTTCAATAGTATGGCAATCGTAAAGTGCATTCTTTGCGTGGGTTATTATTGTCCATATTTAGAGTGATATTGTTGCACATATGTAATGAAGTGCGTAAAGTGTCAACAACATGCCAATTTGACACACATACCTTCTCAGGACTTGCAACTGATCCAATCAGCTTGGCATTTTTTGCAGTGGGGCTTTGATCTAATCAGAAATATCTCCCCTATGTCGTTGGGTCATCACACATTCATCATAATGGCCACAGAGTAATTCACCAAGTGGATGGAAGAAATTCTGCTAACCTCTATGACGGGACCCCACATTGCGGAGTTTATTTTGCATAACATCATATGTCGTTTTGGTATTCCATCCAAGATCATCTCAAATAATGTGACATCATTCAAGAATAAAGATGTGCATGCTTTGACAACAAAGTACAATATTCAACACAATTTTTCAACACCCTATTATCCGTAGGCAAATGAGCAAGCAGATGCGTCAAACAAAACACTAGTCACCATCCTAAAAGAGACCGTCATAGATAGTCATAAGGATTGACACATTCAAATTTTGTTTGCCCTATGGGCTTATCGCACTAGAATTCAGATGCCCACTAGGGCTACTCCATTTTTATTGGTGTATGGCTCTGAGGTTGTCATGCCTCTTGAGTTGGAAATCCCTTTCTTGCGCATTTCAATGCAAGAGTTCATCGATGATGACACTGCGCGGTAGGCCCAGTTAGACCAAATGACATTGGTCGATGAATGACACATCAATGCTCTCAAGAATTTGTGTATCTATCAAGAGTGACTTAATAAAGCATACAACATGAAGGTTCACCTAAGGGACTTTCAGGTTGGTGACTTGGTCTTAAAAGAGAACCAACCAAATTCTAATTTGTTGTCCCATATAAGGGACAAATTCATGTCAAACTGGTTAGGTACTTATGTGATTGACAGTAAAATAGGGCTTGGAACATACCAGCTCACCTCTCTTGAAGGAATCAAGGAACTAGAACCCTTGAACATTAGTCATTTGAGGCCATTCCACATCTAGAGATCCATAGTCCACCCAAAAGCTCCAAGGATTCCCACAATCGCTTGGTCAACCCAAAATGCCCCAAACGTGTCCATAAAACCTTTGGTCAAACCAAAAGCTCCAAGGATTCCCACAATTGCTTTGTCAACCCAAAATGCCCCAAATGTGTCCATAAACCCTTTGGTCAAACCAAAAGCTCCAAGGATTCCCACAATCGCTTAGTCAATCCCAAAATGCCCCAAAGGTATCTATAAACCCTTTGGTCAAGCCAAAAGCTCCAAGGATTCCCACAATCGCTTGGTCAACCCTAAAAATTCCCCAAAGGTAGCCATAAACCCTTTGGTCACACCAAAAGCTCCAAGGGTACCCATAACCGCTTGGTCAAAATAAATATTCAAAAACAAACAAAACCAATAAAATCATCAAAAATAACAAAAAAATTGCATCTCCATAATCCTTTTTGGTTCCCAAAGTCGTAATGATTCGTACTACACATCCCTAAAAAGGATGGGTAGTCATCCCTAAGGCCTAAAAGGATCAATTTCATTCACAAGCCACAAACCTACAAGGTCAAACTTACGAAGCTCAAACTGCACAATCACATAACAGTGGTTATCACCACTATTCAAAATCCTTGCTCAAAAAGAAAACACAAAAAGAAAAATAAACAATGATTTTCATCACTATGCATATGAGCAAGTATCCTACCACATTGAGCAAATAAAAGACTCCTGATATTGAATCCCTAGAATTATTAGCATTCAACAAATCATCTAGGTGATCCTCATTATGGGTTTGGTAGACAGCCTACCTGGCAATGGCGGTATCCTAAATGCATGACAATATGTCTATCACATTAGCTCTACGTGTGAGCAGACCAATGTTTGCATGTGGGTGAGGTAGCCTGTGGTACCTTAGATTGTCTCATGGATTAATATTACTAAATACAACAACAAAATTAGTGGAGCTAGTTAGGTGATCCTCAGTATAGGTTTGGTTGACAACCTATCTGGCACTGGCGGTATCCTGACAAATACCACATAAATGAAGTCAATTGCACACACAGGGATGTGATATAACTTGGTCAAAATCAAGTCTAATTTATACCTTGTTCAAAATTCTTGTGAGATAAATGTATAGTCTTGGCTAGTTAGTTAAAATATCTAAATATCGAAAAAGCTTAACTACATTTTAAAACAACTGGTACATTTCATTACATCCATCCCCATAAGAAAATACAAAAAAAAAAAATACAAAAACAAAGTTATCACATAAGTACAGAAATCCAATAAATCTTGTACATTCTATGGTGCCATTGACAAGTTATCAACAACTCATTTCATTCATTCCATATGCATACATCGTATAATTAGAAATATCGCATCCATAATACCACATGCATACATCATCATCCATAACTGTGTATAAACAGATAAACAAACCATGACAAGTGTATAAACAAAAAAGAAAGTCATCTGTATATATATCATCAAAAATTCCTGTAGGCTACAATGAACTGGTCCTATGACCTCGCAAAAAAATCCAAAAGATCAAAAACCCCCAAGCCTAGGGTGTCGACCACCATGATCACGCAGGATCGATGCGACGGGAACTACCCCCATGGTGTGGGTCGACGGGAACTACCCCCATGGTGTGGGTCCTATGGGACCCATGAGGGTGGCTGCTACTAGCCCCCACATCACACCTACTAGAGCCCCCCTCATCCAGTCGCCTACACTGAGAGGATGCTAAATGCTTTGTATCACTCCCTCTCGAGAGATGTGATGATTCACATCCACTCAGTACAGGGATTCGCCCATCGAGGTGGCTAATATTTGCCTTTAGCTCCAATCGATGTCACACAAAATCCATCTCCTGCTGGCGATACATAACCAAATTCTCATTGCACTATGCTAGCTGCATTCACAGGAGATCCCTCTCCTGTGTAGCATCGGTATCCCTCTCTTGCTAACGGTATGTATAAAATGTGTTCTCCCACTCTACTAGCTGAGTTCGTAAGAGATCTCTCTCCTACAGAGCCTCCACCAGCTCCTCATCCCGCCTTCGAAGTAGCCCCACCAATCGTACATTCTTAGCATGCAACCCTACCTCCATGTCCTCTGAAACTTCCTAAGGCATAGGCAAATCTAAGATAGTAGCCTACTCTGGCTCCCACTACTCCAGGACATCCTGCACCTCCGACTGGTTCGAAACTCCAAAATACCCCCAAAATCATCCACCTCTACTATGTTCTCATCCTTGAGCAGAACCCCCAACCCTCGCCTGGTGCCTCTACAACCTCATCACCTACTACTGTCGCCTTTGCACCACCTAGAGACCCTTCATCTCACCACCATCGTAGTATCCACCACTGCTCATACACAATAGTAACCTCGATTTCATCCATTTCTGGGACATCAATCATTGTATCTGAATCCTCACCGAGCGGCGCAATGACTGGCCAAGCTAGAGTCCTCTCATCACCCCGATGTCGATAGACCATGGGCTCCCCAGGAAACCCTTGGTGCACCCTGAACTATCGTGTAACCTGACCATATGGTAAAAACTCCTACTCAGTCTCATGATGCCCAATCAGCCACCACCCCCCAACGTACCTGTCGAAGCCAATCTCCAGCCTCAAGACAGGCTGGACAGTCTCGGTAGGTGCATCTGAACACCTCCCCTGGAGTAAGCTGAGTGAAGGCATCAGCATAGTGCCCTACAACACCTACCCATTGTAGACTCTAACCCTGCTCCTCAGATCTCTGCCACAATGACCTGTATCTGATCTCTCAGTCTACCATCTCTGCCTGAGTCATCTATGGCAACCCCATCGACCTCTTGATGGGGGACCGGAAAACACACACCCATAATTCCCAAATTCTCTTCTATTAATCTAGAAATTCTACAACAACAAAAACAGCCAATAGGATTTACATTAACTAGCGCTCGGCTTGGTTTTCTCTCTATCACACTTCTACGTGCGATCTCCAATCCACCACCCCGATCTATTACATAAACTGGGTTTTTATAGAGGTACCGACCCTCTAAAAACAAATCTAACAAAAATCGGAGCACCAACCCAATTTATGGCTCCACTCTACATGGCCCCTATCATCACCATCTGACCATTGCTTCCTATCAGATTACTTTGCATGACCCATCCTTTTCGTTTCCCATGCTTCTTGGTACTCGTCCACTTTAACTGCACCTTGGTGCCACGTGTCGTCCTTGCTCTACAACCATCGCCTAACCTTTGTCATCTTCTTCCTCTAGCTACATTGTAGCAGGGGTCGTGATATCACAACATGTCATGATATTATGACATATTCCTCATCCTGCCCTTCTTTCTCTTTTTCGATCGTGATATCGCGACATGTCGCGCTATCGCAACATTTCTCTTCCTCGCTCCTCTTTTCCACTTCGGGTCGCAAAATCGTGACATGTCATGATTTCATGACATCTTTTCTTCTTGCCTCCTCTCGCTCCTTCGGGTCATGATTTTGTGACATGTCACAAAATCGTGACATCTTCCCATCTCGTCTTCTCTCTCTCCTTCACGTCGTGAAATCGTGACATGTCGTGCTATCACGACATCTTCCTTCCTTGCATCCTTTCTTCTCCTTCAGGTCGCGACATCATGACAAGTCATGAAATCATGACTTTCTGGCTCCCTTGCCTTCTTTTATCCATCGGGTCACAAAATCGTGACATATTCCTCATTTGGCTCCTTCGCTCGCCCCTTCATCACTAAAATGCGACATGTCACAAAATCGTGACATCTTTCTTCCCTGGCTCCCTCTTCACATTTTGGCTGTGAAATTGTGACCTGTCATGAAATTGCGACGTCTCCTTCTCCTTCAGCTCCTTCTTCGCCCTCAGGTCATGAAATCGTGACATGTCACAAAATTACGACATCTTCTCCTTTCGTACTCTCCTTCTGCTCCTAGGTCATGAAATCACGACATGTCACGAAATTGCGACATCTTTGCTTGCAGCCTTCTCCTTCCTGCTTGGGTCGTGAAATCGTGACATGCCACGAAATTGTGACATCTTCTTCCTACTAGCTCTGTTCTTCGTTTGTGTCGTGATATCATGACACATTTTTTGTCATGATATCATGATAGCTTTCTTTGTCTGCTCCTCTCTCCTCTTCATGTCGTGATATCGTGACACTTTTTCTGTCGCGATATCATGACAGGTTTTTCTCCTCGCCCTCTTTGCATTTTTTTGTCATGATTTCATGACACGTCATGAAATCGTGATGCTTTTCCTCCTTAGGTAACTTTCAGAAGTGGCCCTCCTGCCACTGGATGCTTTTGCATCAGGTGCTACTAGATGCTCCTGCATCAGACACCCGGGGTTGGTGGAGAAGTGATTTTCACTTCTGTGCTATCTTGTCCTCACCTTCTACAACACCTCCAGACATTCACCTACCTCTTTAGCCTATTCCAAACCCTCCTCCTAGACAAAATGCCTTTTGTCTTCTTCTAGACAGATTCTACCACTGCTACACACTTTCTCATTTGCAACCTGCTTCAACTCTATCTCCTGTCCAGGTAAATTTCTATCTTCTACCAGACATATTTTGGCACAGTTGTGCTCCTCCTCATCTGTAGCCTTCAACGGCTTTAACTTCTGTTTATCCTCATGCTTTCTACACAACTCCTTTTGCAGGGCTTTCACTTGCCTCTGCAAATTTCTTTTGAGTAGCTCCTCTTGCAGGGCTTGCACTTACCTCTACAAAGCTTTGAAGTCTTTCATTGTCATCATATCTTCCTCACCAACAAGGTTTCTTCTTAGAGGTATTTTTCTCACTCTCTCACAAGCCCTTCCATAGATCCTAGTGTAACTACCTCACGTTTGGTGATCTGTTACACACTCAAGAGCTTTTGAGATCCTAAAATCTCTTTTCTCCCTCAGAACCCTACCATAGATCCTGGTGTAACTGCCTCACATATAGCAATCTGTTACACACTCAAGAACTTCTGGCTCTGATACCACTGATGGGGGACCGAAAAATGCACACCCACAATTCCCAAATTCTCTTCTATTAATCTGGAAATTCTACAACAATAGAAATAGCCCGTAGGCTTTACATTAACTAGCACTCGGCTTGGTTTTCTCTCTATCACACTTCTGCATGCGATCTCCAATCCACCACCCCGATCTATTATATAAACTAGGTTTTTATAAAGGCCCCGACCCTCTGAAAACAACTCTCACAAAAATCAAAGCACCAAACTGATTTATGGCTCCACTCTGCATGGCCCCTGTCATCGTCGTCTAACCATCACTTCCTATAATATTACTCTACATGACCCATCCTTTTCATTTCCCACACTTCTTGGTACTTGTCCCCTTTAACTGCACCTTGGTGCCACGTGTCGTCCTTGCTCTACAATCGCCACCTGACTTCTATCATCTTTTTCCTCCAGCTGCACTGTAGCAGGGTTCGCGATATCATGACATGTCATGATATTGCGACATCTTCCTCATCCTGCCCTTCTTTCTCTTTTTTGATCGCGATATCGCAACATGTCATGCTATCGCAACATTTCTCTTCCTCACTCCTCTTTTCCACTTCGGGTCGCAAAATCGTGACATGTCACGATTTCATGACATATTTTCTTCTTGCCTCCTCTTGCTCCTTTGGGTCACAATTTTGTGATATGTCACGAAATCATGACATATTTCCATCTCATCTTCTCTCTCTCCTTCATGTCACAAAATCGTGACATGTCACGCTATCGTGACATAGGGCCAATCCATTCATACCAATACCTCTAGAGCCTGATCTAGAGCACAAATATCATCTAGGATGTCCGAATAGCCACACCCATGGTAATGGAGACCAAAATAACTTCATCAACATGATCTCCATTGATCTAACCACCCCCATCCATAATCCAGTTGAACCGACACGGTCATTGCATCTAGACCTAGATGCTATAGACTCGGATCACACTGACACACCGCCATCCCCATCAGAGTAATGGCCTTGTGGTGGGATGTTCCATTTCACCCTGGGATAGACTCAAGATGTCTTCCATGCTGAATAGGAACCTGACGTTCCAAACAATGATCTAAATTCAGCAAACGATATCCACTTGATCCCAACTCCACACTAGTTGGAGGACGGGTCCCACATGTCGGTCGAGGAGATGACTGATGTAGACATCGGCTCAGATCCAATGAATTTTCAAATCATCAAGCTAGGGGTAATTCTATCCCCCTAAGAACAAGCCGACTACATTGCCATTCTCAAAAAGAAGAAGGAGGTTTTTGCATGGTCATACAAAGACATGCCGAGACTAGACCCGTAGCTAGTCACGTATAATCTAATGCTTGATCTGACAGTCAAGCTAGTAAAGAAAAAACTACATAAGATGCACCCAACAGTGGCCTTAACGGTCAAATATGAATTACAAAAGTTGTTGGATGCATAGTTTGTCATCTGCATGGATTACCCACCATGGTTGTCTAACATGGTTCCTGTCAAAAAACCCGATGGGAGTATTCGCATATGTATCGATTTTTGAGATCTAAACAAAGTGCTGATCCATAAATAAATTATTGCACAAGGGGGTAGCATTTCACTGGGATGACAAGTGCCAGTCAGCCTTTGACGATATTAAACAATACTTGGCTTCACCACCAGTATTTGCACCACCTAGACCAGGAGTGATGTTCTACTTATACATATTTTCTATTGAGGTGGCACTAGGTGCCATGCTATCCCAAAAAAATGAATTGCACAAAGAATAGGATACTTACTATCTTAGCCACACCCTGGTTAGTTATGAACTTAACTATGCATACATCGAGAAGCTCTGCTTGGCAGTGGTGTTTGCTACCAAAAAGTTATGCCATTACATGCTGAGCAACAAGATGTATGTTGTGTCTAAGGAGAATCCATTGCGATACATGATGAGTCGTACTTATCATAGTAGTCGCACGACAAAATGGATCATGTTGTTGATGGAGTTTGACATAGAATTCATTGGACAAAAATCCATAAAAGGTCAAGTCATCGCCGATCAACTAGTAGAGGCTCATTTTGAAGATGATCAGCCTCTGACCATAGAATTATTGGATGATGGGGTCTTCCATGTTTCATAATCGCCAGATTCTAATGAGCCTGAGTCAGGCCGACATGACCCTATTCTTAAATGGTTCAAAATGTGAGCAAGGAGGTGGCACGGGAATTGTATTCTTCACACCGCAATGGGTTCCAATACATCTATCATTTAAATTAGACTTCCCGTGCGCCAACAACAATGTAGAATACAAAGCCTTGCTCATAGGTCTTCAAACAGCAATCGCCATGAACATTAAACATTTAAACATATTTGGTGATTCACTGTTAATTGTCAATCAAGTAAAGGGGGTATTCCAATGTAAATGCCTAGTTCTATAGGCTTACAAAGCCCTTATGGACAAATTCCTGGCACAACTTGAATGGTATGAAATCGAGGCACTCCATCGATAATTGAATCATTTTGCGGATACTATGGCCTCCTTGGGGTCACTAATCTCGCAAGACCCTTCTGGTGAAATGACAACCATTCAAGTCAAAACGTTATCATAATCCACGATGGAACGTGCAAGCTCTGACATGACACTAGGAATCCACTTGATCCGGATTGAACCATATCAGGATAGGTTCTTTCAAATCCATGACTGTCTGAACCAATCCAACTGGGGGTCCTTGTTCTCCTCGACCCCTCTTAATAGCAACACAATGTTGTTTTTACAAGTCCTTTCCCGTTCAGCTTTTTCTAGGGATGAAGTTCAAGAGGGATTGGCCATTCATACCATCGAGATTTTTGATTAGCAAGATTGGTACACACCCATAAGGGATTACCTCGAGCTAGGTAACCTCCCACTTGGATTGACACAATCCATGAAAATATCATTTAAATAGAAAGCGACAAAACATGTCTTGTTAGGAGACATTTTGTATCATTGGAGCTATGAAGGAATCCTCCTTCGTTTCTTGGACCAGCAAGAATCTGCTTGGGAAATCACCCAAGCTCACGATGGTACATGCGGTGGCCACTTCAACGGTATGCCAATCGTAAAGTGCATTCTTTGCATGGGTTATTATTGTCCATATTTAGAGCAATATTGTTGCGCGTATGCAAATAAGTGCGTGAAGTGTCAACAACATTCCAATTTGACACACATACCTTCTCAGGCCTTGCAGTCGATCCAATCGGCTTGGCCTTTTTTGCAGTGGGGCTTTGATCTAATCATAAAGATCTCCCCTACGTCGTTGGGTCATCACACGTTCATCATAATGGCCACAGAGTAATTCACCAAGTGGGTGGAAGAAATTTTTCTAACCTCTATGATGGGACCCCACATTGCGAAGTTTATTTTGCATAACATCATATGTCATTTTGGTATTCCATCCAAGATCATCTCGGATAATGGGACGTCATTCAAGAATAAATATGTGCATGATTTGACAACAAAGTACAAGATTCAACACAATTTTTCAACACCCTATTATCTACAGGAAAATGGGCAAGCAGATGCATCAAACAAAATGCTAGTCACCATCCTAAAAAAGACCGTCATAGATAGTCATAAGGATTGACACATTCAAATTTTGTTTGCCCTATGGGCTTATCGCACTAGCATTCAGATGCACACTGGGGCTACTCCATTTTTGTTGGTGTATGGCTCTGAGGCTGTCGTGCCTCTTGAGTTGGAAATCCCTTCCCTACACATTTCAATGCAAGAGTTCATCGATGATGACACTGTGCGACAGGCCCAATTAGACCAACTGACATTGCTCTATGAATGACGCATCAATGATATCAAGAATTTGTGTATCTATCAAGAGTGACTTAAGAAAGCATACAACACGAAGGTTCACCTAAGGGACTTGCAGGTTGGTGACTTGGTCTTAAAAGAGAACCAACCAAATTCTAATTTGTTGTCCCATCTAAGGGACAAATTCATGGCAAATTGGTTAGGTACTTATGTGATTGATAGTAAAATAGGGCTTGGAACATACCAGCTTGCCTCTCTTGAAGGAATCAAGGAACTAGAACCCTTGAACATCAGTCATTTGAGGCCATTCCACATCTAGAGATCCATAGTCCACCCAAAAGCTCCAAGGATTCCCATAATTGCTTGGTCAACCCAAAATGCCCCAAACGTGTCCATAAACCCTTTGGTCAAAACAAAAGCTCCAAGGTTCCCACAATTGCTTCGTCAACCCAAAATGCCCCAAAGGTGTCCATAAACCCTTTGGTCAAACCAAAAGCTCCAAGGATTCCCACAATCGCTTGGTCAATCCCAAAATGCCCCAAAGGTATCTATAAACCCTTTGGTCAAGCCAAAAGCTCCAGGGATTCCTACAATCACTTAGTCAATCCCAAAATGCCCCAAAGGTATCTATAAACCCTTTGGTCAAGCCAAAATCTCCAAGGATTCCCACAATCGCTTGGTCAACCCTAAAAATGCCCCAAAGGTAGCCATAAACCCTTTGGTCACACCAAAAGCTCCAAGGGTACCCATAACCGCTTGGTCAAAATAAATATTCAAAAATAAACAAAAACAATAAAATCATCAAAAATAACAAAAAAATTGCATCTCCATTCCATGCATACTCGTAAAAATCAAAATACAAAAATATAGGTTGCATTAGGAATCGCATCCATACATTGCATATTTTCTAGTTCATACAAGTCAAAAGCACCATAGACTATAATTGCTCATTAATTCCATCATTTTCCACATCAATCCATTTTATAAACGCATACATCCACAATAACGCCATCCCCAATTTTAGCATAGTCAGTTGTCTCCTAATGAATGTAAGGTTTTCATCATTTAGCTGTCTTTAAATTTCTAGCCAAAAATTGTACAAAGTTAAATGGATTTTATAAGGGAAAGTTTTACTTGGGTCACGCCTCGTTATGTAACATCCCTACACAAGTTAAAACACATAAAATAATTCCCAAGTTGTGTGAACGGAAGATGAAAACTACAAAGCAGTCTAGGATACCATAGGTGAAAGATTAGCCTGTTCATCCCCCTGTGTGAATGGTTCAAGAGTGTTGAGAATTGACAAAAGGACAAGCTCTTCCCCATCCATTCCCCCTAATCAACAATGGTTTTCACCACTAACAAAAATCCCAATTACCATTGGTCCCTAAGGTTTTAAGGATTCATACTACACGTCCCTGCCAAGGATGGGTAGTCATCCCAAAGGCCTAAAAGGATCAATGACCATTCAAAAAAAAAAAATCCCCACAAGCCATCATCATGACCATTTCCAATCACCTTTGGTCTCCAAATTCGTAAGGATTCGTACTACACCCCCAAGGCCTAAGAGATCAATGCCCGCATTTCATAATCTCCATAATCCCTTTTGGTTCCCAAAGTCATAAGGATTCGTACTACACGTCCCTAAAAAGGATGGGTAGTCATCCCTAAGGCCTAAAAGGATCGATTTCATTCACAAGCCACAAACCTACAAGGTCAAAATTATGAAGCTCAAACTGCACAATCACATAATAGTGGTTATCACCACTATTCAAAATAAGAAAAACACAAAAATAAAAATAAACAGTGATTTTCATCACTATGCATATGAGCAAGTATCCTACCACGTTGAGCAAATAAAATACTCCTGAGCTTGAATCCCTAGAATTCTTAGCATTCAACAAATCATCTACGTGATCCTCATTACGGGTTTGGTAGATAGCCTACCTGGCAATGGCAGTATCCTAAATGCATGACGATATGTCTATCACATTAGCTCTACGTGTGAGCAGACCAATGTTTGCATGTGGATGAGGTAGCCTGTGGTACCTTAGATTGTCCCATGGATTAATATTACTAAATACAAAAATGGAATTAGTGGAGCTATTTAGGTGATCCTCAGTATAGGTTTGGTTGATAGCCTATCTGGCACTGGCGGTATCCTGACAAATACCACATAAATGAAGTCAATTGCACACACAGGGATGTGAAATGACTTGGTCAAAATCAAGTCTAATTTATACCTTGTTCAAAATTCTTGTGAGATAAATGTATAGTCTTGGCTAGTTACTTAAAATATCTAAATCTCAAAAAAGCTTAACTACATTTTAAAACAACTGGTACATTTCATTACATCCATCCCCATAAGAAAATACAAAAAAAAAATACAAAAACAAAGTTATCACATAAGTACAGAAAGCCAATAAATCTTGTACATTCTATGGTGCCATTGACAAGTTATCAACAACTCATTTCATTCATTCCATATGCATACATCGTATAATTAGAAACATCGCATCCATAATACCACATGCATACATCATCATCCATAACTGTGCATAAATAGATAAAAAAACCACGACAAGTGTATAAATGAAAAATAAAGTCATCTATGTATATATCATCAAAAATTCCCATAGGCTACAATGAACCGGTCCTATGACCTCGCAAAAAAATCCAAAAGCTCAAAAACCCCCAAGCCTAGGGCATTGACCACCATGATCACGTAGGATCGATGCAACGGGAACTACCCCCCGTGGTGTGGGTCCTATGGGACCCCTGAGGGTGGCTGCCACTAGCCCTCACATCACACCTACTAGAGCCCCCCTCATCCAGTCGCCTACATTAAGAGGATGCTGAATTCTCTGTATCACTCCCTCTCGAGAGATGCGATGATTCACCTCCACTCAGTATAGGGATTTTCCCACCGAGGTGGCTAATCTTTGCCTCTAGCTTTAATAGATGTTGCACAAAATCCATCTCCTACTGGCGATACATAACCAAATTCTCATTGCACTATGCCAGCTATGTTCGTAGCAGATCCCTCTCCTGTGTAGCATTGGTATCCCTCTCCTGCTGGCAGTATGTAGAAAATGTGTTCTCCCACTCTACTAGTTGAGTCTGCAAGAGATTCCTCTCCTACAGAGCCTCCACCAGCTCCTCATCCCGCATTCGAAGCAGCTCCACCAATTGTACATTCTCAGCACGCAACCCTACCTTTGTGACCTCTAAAACTTCATGAGTCATAGGCAAATCTGAGATAGCAGCCTACTATGGCTTCCACTACTCCAGGACATCCTGCACCTCTGACTGGTCCGAAACTCCAAAATACCCCCAAAATCATCCACCTCTACTATGTCCTCATCCTCGAGTAAAACCCCCAGCCCTCGCCTGGTGCCTTTACAACCTCATCACCTACTACTGTCGCCTTTGCACCACCTACAGACCCCTCATATCACCACCGTTGTAGTATCCACCACTGCTCATACACAACAGTAACCCCGATGTCATCCACGTCTAGGACATCAATCGTTGTATTTGAATCCTCATCGAGCGACACAATGACTGGCCAAGCTAGAGTCCTCTCATCACCCCGATGTCGATAGACCATGGGCTCCCCAGGAAACCCCTAGTGCACACCGAACTATCGTGTAACTTGCCCATATGGGAAAAACTCATGCTCAGTCTCGTGATGCTCAATCAGCCACCGGCCCCTACGTACCTGTCAAAGCCAATCTCCAGCCTCAATACAGGCTGGACAGTCTCGATAGGTGCACCAGAACACCTCCCCTAGAGTAAGCTAAGTGAAGGCATTGGCATAGTGCCTTATGACACCTACCCACCATAGATTCTAACCCTGCTCCTCAGATCTCTACCATAATGCCCCATATCTGATCTCTCAATCTACCATCTCTGCCTGATTCATCTATGGTAACCCCATCGACCTCTTGATGGGGGACAAGAAAATGCACACCCATAATTTCCAAATTATCTTCTATTAATTTGGAAATTCTAATACAATAGAAATAGCCCACAGGATTTACATTAACCAGTGCTCGGCTTGGTTTTCTCTCTATCACACTTCTGCGTGCGATCTCCAATCCACCACCCCGATCTATTACATAAACTGGGTTTTTATAGAGGCCTCGACCCTCTGAAAACAACTCTCACAAAAATTGAAGCACCAACCCAATTTATGGCTCCACTCTGCATGGCCCCTATCACTGTTGTCTGACTGTTGCTTCTTGTCAGATTACTCTACGCGACCCATCCTTTTCGTTTCCCATGCTTCTTGGTACTCATCCGCTTTAACTGCACCTTGGTGCCATGTGTCATCCTTGCTCTGCAACCATCACCTAACTTCTATCATCTTCTTCCTCTAGCTGCACTGTAGCAAGGGTCGCGATATCGCGACATGTCGTGATATCGCAACATCTTCCTCATCCTACCCTTCTTTCTCTTTTTCGGTCACGATATCGCGACATGTCGCGCTATCGCAACATTTCTCTTCCTCGCTCCTCTTTTCCACTTTGGGTCATGAAATCGTGACATGTCGTGATTTCCTGACATATTTTCTTCTTGCCTCTCGCTCCTTTGGGTCATGATTTCATGACATGTTGCGAAATCATGACATCTTCCCATCTCGTCTTCTCTCTCTCCTTCACGTCGCAAAATCGTGACATGTCGTGCTATCGTGACATCTTCCTTCCTTGCATCCTTTCTTCTCCTTCGGGTCATGACATCGCGACAAGTCATGAAATCATGACTTTCTGGCTCCCTTGCCTTCTTTTCTCCATCGGGTCACAAAATCACAACATCTTCCTCCTTTGGCTCCTTTGCTCGCCCCTTCGTCGCAAAAATGCGACATGTCGTGAAATCATGACATCTTTCTTTCTTGGCTCCCTCTTCGCCTTCTGGCTATGAAATTGTGACCTGTCACAAAATCATGACGTCTCCTTCTCCTTTGGCTCCTTCTTCGCCCTCAGGTCATGAAATTGTGACATGTCGTAAAATCGTGACATCTACTCCTTTCGTACTCTCCTTCTGCTCCTAGGTCATGAAATCATGACATGTCATGAAATCGTGACATCTTTGCTTGCAGCCTTCTCCTTCCTGCTTGGGTCATGAAATCATGACATGCTGTGAAATTGTGACATCTTCTTCTTGCTAGCTCCATTCTTCGTTTGTGGCGCGATATCATGACACATTTTCTGTCATGATATCGCGATAGCTTTCTCTATCTGCTCCTATCTCCTCTTCATGTCGTGATATCGTGACACTTTTTCTGTCGCGATATCGCGATAGGTTTTTCTCCTCACCCTCTTTGCCTTTTTCTGTCATGATTTCATGACACATCATGAAATCGCGATGTTTTTTCTCCTTAGGCAACTTTTCAGAAGTGGCCCTCCTACCACTGGATGCTTCTGCATCAGATGCTACTGGATGCTCCTGCATTAGACACCTGGGGTTGGTGGAGAAGTGATCTTCACTTTTGTGCTATCTAGTCCTTGCCTTCTACAACACCTCCAAACATTCACCTGCCTCTGTAGCCTATTCCAAACCCTTCTCCTAGAAAAAATACCTTTTGTCTTCTTCCAGACAGATTCTACCACTGCTGCACACTTCCTCATCTACAGCCTGCTTCAACTCTGTCTCCTGGCCAGGTAAATTTTTGTCTTCTACTAGACAAATTCTAGCATGGTTATGCTCCTCCTCGTCTGTAGCCTTCAATGGCTTTAACTTCTGTTTATCCTCATGCTTTCTGCGTAGCTCCTTTTGTAGGGCTTTCACTTGCCTCTACAAATCTCTTTTGAGCAGCTCCTCTTGTAGGGCTTGCACTTGCCTCTACAAAGCTTTGAAGTCTTTCATTGTCATCATATCTCCCTCACCAATAGGGTTTCTTCTTGGAGGTATTTTGCTCACTCTCTCACAAGACTTTCCACAGATCCTAGTGTAACTGCCTCACGTCTAGCAATCTGTTACACACTTAGGAACTTTCGAGATCCTAAAATCTCTCTTCTCCCTCAGAACCCTACCACAGATCCTGGTGTAACTGCCTCATGTCTGGCGACCTGTTGCACACTCAAGAACTTCTGGATCTGATACCATTGATGGGGGACCAAAAAACGCACACCCATAATTCCCAAATTCTCTTCTATTAATCTAGAAATTCTACAACAACAAAAACAGCCCATAGGCTTTACATTAACCAGCGCTCGACTTGGTTTTCTCTCTATCACACTTCTGCATGCGATCTCCAATCCACCACCTCGATCTATTACATAAACTAGGTTTTTATAGAGGCCCCGACCCTCTGAAAACAACTCACAAAAATTGGAGCACCAACCCGATTTATGGCTCCACTCCACATGGCCCTTGTCATCGCCATCTGACCACCGCTTCCTATCAGATTACTCTACATGACCCATCCTTTTCATTTCTCGTGCTTCTTGGTACTCATCCGCTTTAACTGCACCTTGGTGCCACGTGTTGTCCTTGCTCTACAACCGTCGCCTGACTTTTGTCGTCTTCTTCCTCCAGCTACACTGTAGCAGGGGTCGCGATATCACGACATGTCGTGATATCATGACATCTTCCTCATCCTGCCCTTCTTTCTCTTTTTTGATCGCGATATCATGACATGTCGTGCTATCACGACATTTCTCTTCCTCGCTCCTCTTTTCCACTTTGGGTCACGAAATCATGACATGTCACGATTTCGTGACATCTTTTCTTCTTGCCTCCTCTCGCTCCTTTGGGTCATGATTTTGCGACATGTCACAAAATCATGACATCTTCCCATCTCGTCTTCTCTCTCTCCTTCATGTCACGAAATTGTGACATGTCGCGCTATCCTGACATCTTCCTTCCTTGCATCCTTTCTTCTCCTTTGGGTCGCGACATCATGACAAGTCATGAAATCATGACTTTCTAGCTCCCTTGCCTTCTTTTCTCCATCGGGTCACAAAATCGTGACATGTCATGAAATCACAACATCTTCCTCCTTTGGCTCCTTCGCTCGCCCCTTCGTCACGAAAATGCGACATGTCACGAAATCATGACATCTTTCTTCCTTGGCTCCTTCTTCGCCTTCTGGCCGTGAAACTGTGACCTGTCACGAAATCATGACGTCTCCTTCTTCTTCGGCTCCTTCTTCGCCCTTAGGTCACAAAACCGTGACATGTCATGAAATCGTGACATCTGCTCCTTTCGTACTCTCCTTCTGCTCTTGGGTCACAAAATCATGACATGTCACGAAATCGTGACATCTTTGCTTGCAGCCTTCTCCTTCCTGCTTGGGTTGCAAAATTGTGACATGTCATGAAATCATGACATCTTCTTCCTGCTGGTTCCGTTCTCCGTTTGTGGCACGATATCGCGACACATTTTCTATCGCGATATCGTGATAGGTTTTTCTCCTCGCCCTCTTTGCCTTTTTTCATCGTGATTTCATGACACGTCATGAAATCACGATGTTTTTCCTCCTTAGGCAACTTTTTAGAAGTGGCCCTCCTACCACTGGATGCTTCTGCATCAGGTGCTGCTGGATGCTCTTGCATCACCTCTCCACCACTATGTGATGCCAAGCCCAATACTGCAACATATAGCTACATCCAATACCCTTTCACATTTGATAGCAAACGCCATATAGCTCATCATAGAGCTATGCCAATAGATTCTGTCCCCATCTCATGATCATCGGTGCCTCCGTCGGACACTCCACCAATCGAAACACCACCTCTAGCAAGTTCCATGGTAACCTCACACCCAAAGAGTCAAGAAGCAGCATGTTGGAAATGATGCCCATTAGTAATGCATGCCTCACTTCCAACACACCCCTCTCTAGCCACCATCGAATCAATATGCCACCAATATCCACACCCATATCTTCCCCATGCCCAAAGTAGCATGTCAGAACTACTGTCCACTGATCCCATGACATCATCCTGATCGACAGTCCATCTATCGAAATCCATAGAATCCAATAGACATCCTCCAAAGTAACTGTCATCTCCCTTGTTGGGATATGGAAGGTATTAGTCCAAGGATCCCACAAGTTGATCAAGGCCATTAGATAGGCCTGATCCCTAACCATCGGCTCCATCCGAGTCACCTGCTTGATCCCAAGGGCATCAAGCCACTCCCAGTCAGCCAAAGTCAGTGCCTCCCGCACTTAAGTAAACATTGTGGGCACACAATACCGACTCTTCACAACCTACAAAAGAAAATAAACAAAAACATTACAAACAATACAAAAAAAACTATACAACAAAAACATGAGTATACAACAACCATGTACAACTCAAAACAGCTAAAATAATGAACAACAAATTTCACACAATTCAAAAAATAAAAGATTTTTCAGTTCCTAGGGTTTTTTAACTCTAACTGATAAATAAAAAAAAAAAAAACAAATCAAACAATCATTTGTCAATCCTAGGGTTTTTAACTCTAAAAACTGATAAATTACAAAAAAATTAAAAAATTCAAAAAATAATTTGTCAGTCCTCGGGTTTTTAACTCTAAAGGTTAACTGATCAATTACAAACACAAAAACACAACCACACAAATAAACTAGGGTTAAGCTATGTTTTTATGCTCAGTTTTACCCTACATTTCTAACCTAAGTTTTGATTTTTGTTTAACTAGGGTTAACCTAAGTTTTAAGTTAAGTTTTGATTTTTTTTAGACTAGGGTTTCTTTTAGTTTATCACAAATGTCAAATCCACATGGTTTTAAATTGAACACGAAACACAAAGACAAAAAAAAATAACTTGCAGTTTTAAAAATGTAATGCAAACACATAATAACAAGGAGGATCACTTATCGGTCTCGCTTCGGCTCTGCCACTCAATCTGGTATGTGAAATCATGGTGGCGAGATAAATTTGGCAGTGCTTCACTTCGCAGAACTGACCTCCTCCTCCTCAGAGCTCTAAATCGCCAGAAAAAACAAATGCAAATGAACCCAAAACCCAGTTTTGGCCCTTAAATAGGCTTTTTGAGCCTGTAATCGTTCCTCCATAGGACGAGCACTGTATTTAACACTCTTCCCACCCAGTAATGAATACTAGACTAGTATTCATCCCACCCAGGGATGAATACAGAGCAAAAATTTCAAAAACATGAAAAAAATGCACCAAAAAAAGTAATAAAACTGTCCAATGAGAGTGCTTTTGTATTTGACATTTTGGACATGCAAAATAGATGTCGGGATTACAAATCCTCACTGTCATATTCCCTAATAATGCTACCATAGCTGGACCGCTCCATGAGAGGACGAATTTTCAAGAATTTCATCCCCAAACGATGTCACCAAAAGGGTCAAAACCCAACCAAAAATAGCAATAACATTACCGAAAGAAGGTGCATTTGCACCTAACATTATTGGCATACAAAATAGACATTGGGGTCACAAATTGTCACCATACTAATCCCTAAGAAGGTTACCATAGCTGGACCACTCCACGGGAGGATGGATTTTTGAGAATTTCATCCCCAAATGGCATCACCAAAAGGGTCAAAACCCAACCAAAAATAGCAATAACATTGTCGAATGAAGGCGCCTTTGCACCTAACATTATTGGCATCCAAAATAGATGTTGGGGTCACAAATTTTCACCACCCTACTCCCTAATAAGGCTACCATAGCCGGATCGCTCCATGGGAGGACGAATTTTTGACAATTTCAGCTCCAAGAAGCATCACCAAAAGGGTTAAAACCACCAAAAATAGGTCAGAATGTTCAGAAACTGCTTAAGCACTCAATGATAAAACAAATGAAGGCATCCTTACATAAGTCCTCTTGGGTCAAGTGACTCGTCGCTTTTCTCATGTTGGTCATTCCCTCATCGATTCGTCACTTGAGGGGGTAGTCACACTTAGTCACCAATCAACAAAAGCACACCCAATCAAGGAAATGACATGCATTCAAAGGATCATTGACAAAGATAATCATGCCCCTACTTGGGGAAGCAAACAAGCAATAATCAGAAGCTGATCAAACACTTGGAATTCATGAATAATGAACTCAAGGTTCCCACAGACAAAAGGTTGCGCCCTTTGCCTAGTCATGACTGATCAATGTCCAAGATCAAGTAACACCTCACCGAAAAAAGTTAGCACTTGAATTGAGATCCTTAGCTAGTCAAAAGCAAGGATTTAAGAATGCATGCCCTTTCCATACTTGGGGCATCAAAAGTTGGTTAGGTTACTAAGAAACCCTAATCATTAGTGCTTTGGTTATCTATTTTTTCTCAACGCTGCACCTTACACAATGCTTCCCAAAAAGGGGCATTTGTAGACACCAAAACAATACCAATCCGATTATGTGACAACAAACATTGATCGCATTGACACACACAACCCCCAAGGTAGCCCCCAGAGGTTAAACAGTGGTCCTAACCACTCCCATAGTAGTTTGGAAGGTCAAAGGTCAATTTGACACCTTTTTGGCATTTTAATCCCTACTCGTCCCACCCTGGGACGATTACAAACTGGCATTCATCCCACCCAGGTACAATTATTAGCATTTGCCCCAGGGTGAGGCGAATAGTAGGTTTGACAAGAAAAAATTCAAACCTTGACAAGTTTGCCAGTCAACTGCAGCTTTAGGCCATGCAATTGCGAGGAACGACTTCAAATCAAGGAGAGAGACTTTAGTCATGCATGTATTTAATTTTGGAGGTCTCATGCAAGGAGACTCTAAATCAGGGAATAATATTTTTCCCAAAATAGGACATGCAACTCAAGTGGTGCCCTTGCATGCGCATTCAAATAGAGAGACCCTAGGTCTACAAATTGGTGAGACTTATCACCCAAAATAAGGGAAGAGAGGGAGCATTTTGAGGAATTAAGTGCTGCCATTTTACATCCATACACACACCCTTTTGATTTGTGCCTTTCACATCCTTGATTTCTCTTTTGGAGGGAGGTTATTGGGTGATTATTGGAAGCCCAAATCCGGAGCCCAAACCCGAACATTTGGCCACAATATCCCACAAAATTTGCTGACAACACCCCATAAGAGGTTTTGGACCCATCCCAAGTGGATTGGTGCTGAAACAGAGTCCCAAATAGCAGTCGTCTTGCCCCTGGGCGCCCCCCGAGCTGTCGCAGTTCTAAATGCCCCACCCCAGAGTGATTAGAAGTATGTGGCATATTTCCTTTCTTTTCTTTTTGCATCTTATTATAGGTTATTTAAATAGGCTTTAGTTTAAATTTCACTTTATTCTGAGCATTTTTGACCATGTTTTTTTATCATTTCTTGCCTTTACTAAACTGCATATGGCATCATCAAAATTTGGGTGATAGAGGCCAAATTGGATAAATATGACCATCTGGGTCATCCCAAAATACCCCCAATTAGCTAATACCAACTTTGTAAGTCATTTTGAGCTTCCTAGATAGGACATTGAAGAGGGTTATTTCTAATAATTTGTTGCAGGTTTATTTGTCCCACCCTGGAGCGAATACAAATATGTGAGGAATTTCCTGACTGTTCCACTTGCAATTCCCTCTTGGTAACATATTCATGCTTTTGTCAATTTTCTAGGTCTTTCTGATGTTATTTGGTTATCGGTTTAATATTTTCATGCATACACTAACAGTAGGCTTTGGGAAACACATGTTCTATTCTATCTACAGGTGCTACTGATATTTTCTGTTTCCTTGAACACAGGTCTTCAACATCAGAGGAGCAGTGAGGAGTCAAAACTCATATACACAAGCGATGACGACATTTTGGTCTACCCATATTACATGTGGGCACGTGGAAGAAGGATTGCTATCCATGGATGTGACAAGAAACATATTTAACGCTCCTATCCCCTAAAAGGGAAGGAGATGTATTGTAACACAACTTTAAAAGCATATCAATAAATAAGGTCGTATTTCATATTGCTTTTATCTTGTGTCGATTCATTTATGCTCTTTCCTTTCATGCATTTTTCAATATATAGGCTTTTAGCGTTAATTTTGGTTCTACACGCATCGTGCTTGGCATTTTCTTTTTTGTTTCCGTATCCTTGTGCTTTCACTAGGATATCTACCAACATACCATCTAATGACAAAATATTGGATAGCATATGTATTCCAGAAAGCAAAAGATGTAAAAACCATAAAAAAAAGGAAATATGGAGATGGGGTTATAGTATCCTTACTCTAAATAAATGAACACATGGGTTTGATTCTCACTCATGTAGGATAACCACCAAGTCTATTTGGGTAAAGTTATCTACACTACAACTAGAATATTGGAATGATAATATGATGAGAGAGATAAGCAAATCTGTGGAAATTTTTATTGAAGTGGACTCAAAAAATTTAAATGGAATTCATAAATTGATTTCTTGAATATTAATGGAGATCGATCTTATTCTAGGATTACCTATGAATATGGAATTAGTAATAGAAATCTAGTCTTACACATAGAAGTTAGAGTACATTGAAGTCTCATTTTGATGTAGTTTTTGCCATCAATATGGACATATCAAAGTAGAATATAGAGTAGGAAGGAGCAATAGATATAGAAAGGAGTAAAAAGAAATTGAAACTCTCATTGGTACAAGTAGTAGAGAGAAGATAATAGTAACAAAAGTTAAAGTAGATAAGGGACAAGCAATATTCATATGAGCTCTAGAAGAAAAATAAAATATATCACTCAATAAACAAAAGGAAAAGGACCAAATAAATAGATAAATATTCATGGGTGCTATAGAAAATAAGAGAGAGGCTTTATAATATTTTGACAAAGAGCCTAAAGGACTAGATTTAGGTAATCCAATATTATCTTCATATGATGATTTGAATGATATAAATAGTAAATTTGTTTTCCTACATAAATTTAGCTTTAAATTGTCTTAGGAGTACCATGTAGATAATAGTTTTGAGAGAAGAAGGATAGAATAGTGTGTTTCTCCCTCAGTAAGAGTAATTAATAAGATAATGAAGGATAGATAGATAGAGGGATCAAGTAATGATGTAGGAGCATCTAGCAGTGTAAGAGTGATATTGGATCACCCAATATTTGTATTTATTTTATTTTGTTCTAAAGTTTATTTATTTTGTTATATGATGTAGAAATAGACCAAATGAAAAAATAATCATCCAAATATCCTAAGCAGTTTGGGAGATATGTAATTTTTAAGGTCTCCTACCCTATCAAAACTAGTGAAAATCCTGCTACTAAAACTTGGAGGTCAATTTTGAAGGCTTTAGAGGTCTGTTTAAGGAATAAAATATGGTGGTATTATATGTACACACAATATTGGGCCACCAACCCCTTTGAGAGATTTCTAAAAATATGCTCTAATAGCCATTTCAAGAAACAAGCGATGAGTTATGACCTCGAGAAGTTTACCCCCAAAATCCAAATATCAAATACATTGTTCTAGTCGGGAAAGAGAAAGCAAGGTATTTGGAGGAAATTTCAAATTCGTAAGCAATTAGTCTTTGTAAGCTCTATTTTTTAGAACAATAATTCAAGAAAGCTTTGGCTCATTTTGGTATTTTTTCTACTTTTTTGAGGATTGTATGTGTTTGTTTTAATGCAACTCTACTTCAAGTGGTAGAAAAGTAGTTCTTTAGTATGTAGATAGATCACCAAATGTAAGGTATTTTGCACTAGGACTTATGGTTAGGGTTTGGATAAACATGAGAAGAATACCTCCATGAAGAAATCATGGTGGTGGGAGAAATTCTATGGTGCTAGAAGAGGATTTTAGAGCTTTGTAGAGGTAATTTCAAGCTTTGCAAGAGAAGTTGCGTAGAGGATTTTAACCAAGGAGAGAGGATAAGAGTGAATATGAATCTAAAGAAGAATAGGCCTAGTTCAAGGAAGAAGAAGAGGTAATAGATCCTGCACGAGTGAGACTGTATAAGGCCATATATCAGATTGGGAAGAGACCAAAGTTTGATGTCTCTACGTATTTTGGAAATATCAAACCAGAAGAGTTGATCGACTCAATCAATGATATGGAATAATACTTAATGTATGAGGAGGTGGAATATCCTGAGAGGGTCGTATTTGCTAAGACCAAGTTGAAGGGTCATGTCAGTATTTGGTGGAAGGGAGTACGGTTGGATAGAAATAGAATAGGGAAAGAAAGGATAACAAGGTAGGATCATATGGTGGAGAAGTTGAAGAGATATTTTATTCCATCTAATTACGAGTTGGATATACTAAAGAAAATATAGATTTTGAGGCAGTCAAGCAAGTCTATCAAAGAATACATAGAGGAGTTCTATAAGATCCTAATCATAACAAGTCATTCTGAGGCCAACAAGGAAAAGGTAGCTCATTACATAAATAGATTGAGAGCAAGTATACAAGAGGAGCTAAGTTTGGTCAGGATGACCACCATAGAAGATGCTTACTAGTTTGCCCTAAAGGTAGAAGATAAGTTGAATAGAACATTTGAGAGCAATCAAAGAGGAAGAGGTCATGGTGGAAGAATTGGTGGGATAAAAAATGGAGGATGAACTGAGGATCAAAATAAGACTAGGAAAGCATGAAACAATCATGACCAGAAGGGGGAGAATGATTACTAAACTCATGAGTAGAATAATGGCTACCAAATAGGAAGAGGAAGGTCTATACGAGGGCTTGGAAGAGAAGGATTTCATGGAACATATTTCCAATGTTGGGAAGAAGTACATTGAGCATACAAGTGCCCAAAACACCAAGGGGGAACGAATAAGAGACATGAAGGTAATACCCGAGATGCTATTATAGATGAAGGTGATGAATTTAAGTACTCCAAGGAAGTAGAAAGAAAATAATTTATGATCACAAGGAGAGCCTTGCTAAATGAGGAGGAATATCCAGATCAAAGGAAGAGTCTATTTCACACAATATGTAAATGTATAGGTAAGGTGTGTAATATTATCATTGATAATGGTAGCACTGATAACCTAGTTTCATAATGGATGGTTATCATGTTACAATTAGAGAGAAGGAGGCAATTACATCCATATTATATTATGTGGTTGTATAAGCACCATAGGGATTTGGTCAGTGACTAATGTTTAGTAAAGTTCCATATTTTAAATTACCATGACGAGGTCTTGTGTGACATCCTACCTATGGATGCTTACCATTTACTATTGGGAAGGCCATGACAGTTTGATCAATGTGTAATACATGATAGGCATGCCAAAACTTACTCCCTGAGAAAGTATGGAGTGCACCACAAGCTAAAGCCCGTAAAGGAGATGGATAAAAATGTATGTAGTAGTTTCAGAATATGTTTAGTAGATGGTAGAATGTTTTTGGATGGCCTAAAGCATGAGAATATGTGCTATGCATCAATTCCTATAGTTAAGGATTAGCAATGCAAAGATATCCTAGTAGAGGTCTCAAGTATGTTAGAAGAATTCCCAGATATTATATCAAATAATATACCTAAGGGTTTACCACCAGTAAGCAAGATCATTCACCACATAGATTTGGTATTGGAAGATAGCTTACCCAATAAAGTAGCCCATATATTGAATCCTATATAAAGTGATAATCTAAACAGACAAGTCCAAGAGTTACTAAAAAAGGGATAGATTATAGAGAGCTTGATCCCATATGCAGTACTTGCAGTACTAGCACCAAAGAAATATGGGGAATGAAGAATGTGTACAAATTCTTGAGCTATTAACAAGATCACCATCAAATATGTATTTTTATTACCAAGGATGGATGACATTATGGACTATTTTAGTGCAGCTAAGTACTTCACAAATATTGACCTAAAGAGTGGGTACCATCAAATTTGTATGAGAGAAGGAGATGAGTGGAAGATAGCTTTCAGGACCAAAGAGAGTTTGTACGAGTGGTTGGTCATGCCATTTGGGCTAAAAATGCACCAAAAGCATTCATGAGGCTCATGAATGAGGTATTGAAGTATTTTTAAGGAAAAAATTGTCATATTATATTTGGATGAAATTTTAATTTTTAGTAAGTCTTTGGAGGAGCACCAGCTACGTATTCGATAAATTTTTAAGAAGCTGAGGAAGAAGTAGTTCCTGATTAATTTAAAGAAGTGCAGTTTTGTAAATAAGGAGTTGGTGTACCTGGGATTTGTCATCTCATATGAAGGTCTTAAAATAGACCCATAAAAGTGAGGGTCATCATGGAATGAGCTACTACAAGGAGCATTACAAAGGTAAGATCATTCCATGGTCTAGCCAGTTTTTAGAGAAAAAATATTAGGATTAATATAAGTATTAGAGAGGACAAGAAGGAATTTAGACCATGAATTAGGAATAATCTAAGTATTAGAGAGGATAAATATACACAATGAAAGGGGATAAGAATGAATTTAAGTGGACTTTAGGATTAGAGAGGAGTTTTTATATATTGAAGAAGAAATTCATAGAGCAACCTATTTTGGTACTTCCAAATTTTAATAAGGTATTTCAGGTAGATTGTGATGTTAGTGGTAGTGTCATAGGAGTTGTATTGAGTCAATAAGGTAAGCTTGTTGCCTACTTTAGTGATAAGCTTAATGATACTAGGAAAAAGTATTATGTTTATGATTAGTATTTTTATGCTATAGTTCAGTCTTTGAAGAAGTTAAGATACTATTTATTTACAAAAAATATTGTTCTATATACTAATCATCAAGCCTTACAATATATTAATAGCCAAGGAAAATTAAATTAGAGGCACTTAAAATGGGTTGAGTTTTTGTAGAGTTATACCTTTGTGTTAAAACACAGGAGTGGAAAGTCAAACAGAGTTGCAAATACCTTAAGTAGAAGGTAAAACTTGTTAACAAAAACGAATGTGGAGGTTATATGGTTTGATGAACTTAAGAGTTTATACCCTGAAGACCTAGATTTTGTAGAGGCTTGGAGAGCTTGCTTGGCACCTGTTACTTTAGACATAACTAAATGGTTGGATTTTCTAATCCATGATGGAATATTGTTTAGATGAATCTTATTGTGCATTCCAAGGAGTTTGATGAGAGAGAATCTAGTCAAGGAGAAGCACAATGGAGGGTTGGTTGGACAATTTGGTCGAGATAAGACCATTTCCTTCATTAGTGAGAAATACTATTGGAAAAAATTACAACAATATGTGAAGATATTTGTATAAATTTGCAGAGTATACTAGAAGGCCAAGGGTGTGAGGCAAAACACCGTATTATATCAACCATTACCTATACCAAAGAAACCATGGGAATACATTAGCATGGATTTTGTTCTTCACCTACTAATAACATAGAGGGGGAATGTCTCCATATTTGTGGTGGTTGACAAGTTTTCAAAGATGGCATATTTTTTTCCTTGCTAGAAAACTAATGATGCACTTCATGTTGCAGGGTTATTTTTCAAAGATATGGTATGACTACATGGTCTACCAAATTCAGATAGGGATACCAAATTTATTAGGTATTTCTGGAGGACTTTGTGGAAGAAATTGAAGATATATTTAAAATTCAATTCTACATACCATCCACAAAATTATGTACAAATGGAGGTGGTGAATACTATTTTGGGTAACCTACTAAGATGCTTTGTAGGAGATAAACCCAAAGGATGGGATTTATTTTTACCACAAGCATAATTTGCTTACAAAAATTCTATGATTAAAAGTACTAATAAATCCCCATTCTAGATTATATATGGGAGCAGTCCAAGGAATGCTTCTGAGTTGAGGTAGATGGACATAAGGGAAAAGAGCAGTGTTGAGGATTAGGACTTTACAGAGCACCTGAATAACTTGCATGAAGAAGTATATTACTAATATGAACACTCAATACAAGATAAGGATAGACTAGAAGCAGAATTTTAAGGAGTTCCAAGTGGGATATGAAGTTATGGTCCACCTAAGAAAAGAAAGGTTTCCTACTAAAACCTATAACAAGCTAAAATTTAAGAAGTTTGGACCATGCAGGATCATAGAGAAATGAGATTCAAGAAATGCATATGAAGTAGAACTAGCAAGTGGACTTAACATATCACCTGTATTTGATTTGGTAGAATATTATGAAGGGGACAATGATGATGGACCAGTAACAAAAATTTGGGATATTCCAACATCTACTCCAGAGAAGGAAGAGATAAAAGAAATTTTTGATACTTACATCGGTAAAAGACCAGAAATAGGAAGTATGAAGAATATTATGTTAAGTGAAATGGTAGGCATGTTGAATATTCATATTGGTTGTTGAATATAAAGGTTGACCACTTGTGTTTTTATTTAACACCAAATAAGTGAAGATCACTTATCAATTTTCCCTAGGTGTATGATGTAGGAGCATCCAACGGTGTAAGAGTGATCTTGCATCACCCAAAATTTATATTTATTCCATTTTGTTATAAATTTTATTTATTTTTTTATAGGATGGATAAATAAACCCAACTTCGAAATAATCATCCCAATATCCTGAGGGGTTTGGGAGATATGTAAATTTTAAGGTATCATACCCTATTAAAACTAGTGAAAATACTGCTAGTAAAACTTGGAGGTCAATTTTGAAGGCCTTAGAGGCCTTTTTAAGGGCTGAAATTTGGTGTTATTATTTGTGTGCACAATTTTAGGCCACCAACCCCATAGAGATCTTGCCAATAGTTATTTCGAGCAATGAACGATGAGTTATGAAATCAACAAGTTTACCCCCAAAATTCAAATTTCAAATACATTGTTCTAGGTGGGAAAAGGGGAAACATGGTATTTGGGAAGAATTTCAAATTTTTAAGAAGTTAGTCTCTGTAAGATCTATTTTTTAGAACAGTAATTCGAGAATGCTTTGGCTCATTTTTTCATTTTTCCTACTTTTTTGTGGATTGCATGTGTTTGTTTTAATGCAACATTGCTTCAAGTAAGGATTTAGTTTGGGATGGAATATGGTAGAATCTATATGAGATCATGGATAAATAAAAAGAGAAAAAATAAGTAAACTAAGAAAATCCTCCATTAGTAGGATTTACTCTCCCTGTAGTCCCTCATCTCAATATATATTTTTACCTCTTGTGACAAAATATGCTTTAAGATATTAGAAAAAGGTAAAGCAAATTAGAGCTTTGGGAAAATTTAAATGGGCCTAAGCTTTGAAGCTAGTTAATCTTAGGGTTCCTCAACAAGTAGGATCTCCTATCTAAAAATAGCCCTAAAAAGAGCTAAAAAACAAAGGTTTAGTTATGGGTTACTAAGATCAAGACAACCCCCTACGTTCAATAATCCACAATAATCTCTAAATATTAGAGGATTAGAAACTCTTGAAAAAAATATAACACTAAAAATAGTTATTAAACTTCAAAAGCTTGATATTATCTTGATCTTGGAAACCATGTATGTGGTACGAAAGACAACATCTATTCTTAATTCTCTCCTACCAAGATGTAATTTTATTGGGATAGACTCAAATGAAAAATGAAGCAGAGTTGCATTAACCAAAACCATAAAATCCATGAAAAATAGAAAACAAATAAAATACCAAAAGCTTTCTAATATTCCTTGCTTAGGATAATTGAGATTACAAAGACTAACTGCTTACAATTTCGAAATTCCCCCCTTTTGAACCAGTTTTTCCTTTTCTCACCTAAAACCATCTATTTCAAATTTGAAATTAGGGGGCAACTTGCCGAGGTCATCACTTCACACTCGTTGCTACAATTGACTCATATTGCACAATTACAATATTAAACAATTACAATTTTTTTGGGTGATGCAAGATCACTCTTACACCACTAGATTCTCCTGCATCATACACCTAGGGTAATTTGAGAAGTGACCTTCACTTCTCTATTTTTGGAAGAAAATGAAGGCGTTCAACCTCAGCCTTTGACAACCAAGATGAATCTTCAACAGGCCTACGCTTCCACTTAACCAGATATTTTGCATACTGCCTATTTCTTGTGTTTTTTTCTACACAAGTATATAGGATTTCTTCTATCTCTTATGTATCTGGAGTAGATGCTGGAATACTCCAAAATTATGCGATTGGCTCGCCATTATTATCACCTTCATAATACTCTATCAAATCAGAAATGTTGAATACAAGTGATATGTTCAACCCACTTGGAAATTCTACCTCATGCATTTCCTAAATCCTATCTCTTTGTGATTCTGCATGGTCCAAACTTCTTCATTTTTAGCTTGTTTTAGGTTTTAGTAGAAAACTTTTATTTTCTCAGGTGAACCATAACTTCATCTCCAACCTAGAATTCCTTCAAAAATCATTTTTGATCTACCCTTGTCTTGTACTGAGTGTTCATCTTAGTAATATGTTGCTTTAATTCTTCATGCAAACTCTTTAGGTGCTCTACAAAGTCCTCAACCTCAACACTTATCTTTTCCTCTCTGTCCATCTTTCTCAAATCAGAAGAATTCCTTGGGATTCTCCCATACACAATCTGGAATGAAGATTTATTAGTACTCTGATTGACAAAATTATTGTATGCAAATTATTCCTATGGAAAAACCAAGTCCCACCCCTTGGGCTTGTCTCCTACCAAGCATCTCAGTAGATTATCCAAAATCCTGTTCACCATATCTATTTGCCCATCAGTCTATGGATGGTACACAAAACTGAATTTCAGATTTGTCTTTAATTTCTTCCATAGGGTCCTCTAGAATACATAATAAACTTGGTATCCCTCTCAAAAATAATACTCTTTGGTAGACCATGAAGTCGTACCACCTCTTTGAAAAACAACCCTGCAACATGAACTACATCATTAGTTTTCTGGTAGGGAATGAAATGTGTCATATTTGAAAACCTGTCAACTACCACAAATATGGAGTCATTCCTCCTCTATGTCCTTGGTAAGACAAGAAAAAAATCCATGTTGATGTCCTCCCATGGTCTCTCTAGTACAGGTAATGGCTGATATAATCTAGTGTTCTATATCACACCCTTGGCCATCTGGCATACTCTACAACTTTGTAAAAATATCTTCACATATTGCTACAACTATGGCCAATTGTAGTTCTCACTAACGAGAACAAGGGTCTTATCCTAACCAAAGTTTCCAACAAACCCTCCATTGTGCTTCTCCTTGACTAGATTCTCCCTCATTGAACTCGTTGGAATGCATAATTGATTTCCTCTGAAAAATATTCTATATTGTATTAGAAAATACAACCACTTAGTCCTATCCAAAGTAACAGGTTCCAAGCAAGCCCTCCAAGACTCTACAAAATTAGAATATTTAGGGTGCAAACCCTACAACTTCCACCTTCATTTCTGTCAACAAACACTACCTTCTACTTAAGGCATCTGCAACTCTATTTTAATTTCCACTCTTGTGCTTCAACACAAAGGTATAACTCTATAGAAACTCAACCCACTTTAAGTGCCTTTGATTTAGCTTCCCTTGGCTATTAATATATTATAAGTCCTGATGATCAGTATATAGAACAAACTCTTTTGGTAACAAATAGTTCCTCCACTACTTCAGAGCCTGAACTATAGCATACAACTCTTGATCATAAAATTAATACTTCTTCTTAACATAATTGAGTTTCTCACTAAAATAAGCAACAGGTTTACCTTCTTGACTCAATACAACTCCTATGGCACTACCACTAGCATCATAATTTACTTGAAATACCTTATTAAAATTTAGAAGTGTCAAAACAAGTTTCTTTGTGACCTATGTCTTCAGCATATCAAAGATCTTATCTACTCCTGGATTCCACATAAACTCCTTATTATCCCATATCATTATCTCTATTAGGGGTGCACAAATACTACTAAAATTTCTAATAAACTTTTTATAAAAACTAGACATACCATGAAATGATATTACCTCTATAATACTCCTTGGGGTAGGTCAATCAATAGCCCTCACATTTTTTGGGTCCATTTTAATACCTTCAGATGAGATGAAAAATCATAGATACACCAACTTCTTCATAAAATGATACTTCTTCAAATTAATTAGCAACTATTCCTCCCTCAGCTTCTAAAAAAATATTTTAATATGCATCAAGTGCTCTTCTAGGGTCTTGCTAAATATTAAAATGTAATACAAATAGACAATGAAAAAAATTCCTAAAAACTCCTTCAATACCTCATTAATTAGCCGCATTAATGTGCTTGGTGCATTGGTTATCCCAATTGGCCTGACCAACCACTCATACAAATCCTCTCTGGTCTTGAAGGCAGTCTTCCACTCATCCCATTATCTGATATGAATCTAATGGTACCCACTCTTTAGGTCAATATTTGTGAAGTACTTGGCTCCACTCAAATAGTCCATAATGTCATCCATCCTTGGCAATGGAAATCTATATTTTATGGTGATCTTGTTAATGGCTCGGGAGTCTGTACACATCCTCCACTCTCTATATTTATTTTGTGCTAGTACTATAGGTACTATACAAGGACTTAGACTCTCCCAAATTAGTCCCTTTTTTAGTAACTCTTGGACTTTTTTGTTTAGCTCCTCACTTTCTACAAGAGTCATTCTATGGGCTGACTTATTAGGTAAACTAGCTCCTGGTACCAAATCTATATGGTGACTTATCTTCCTCACTAGTGGAAAACCCTTAGGCACATTATCTGATATAATATCTGGGAATTATTCTAATAGACCTGAGACATCTACTGGGGTATCTTTGCATTCTTCTTTCCTCACTCTAGGAATTAATGCATAGCACATATCCTCATGCTTAAAATCATTCAAAAGCTTTTTACCTTCAAATAAAAATATTTTGGCACTTCTACATATCTTTTTGTCCACCTCCTTCAGGGGCTTTAGCTTATGGCATACTCCATCCTTTTTCAAGGAGTAAGTTTTAGCATACCCATAATGTATTGCATGCCTATAAAACTACCATGGCCTTCCCAAAAGCAAATGGTAAGCATCCATAGGTAGGATATCACGATAATTCCTAATATTAAATTTTACTAAACATTGTTCATTGACCAAATCCCTATGATCCTTCTACAACCACACAATCCGATATGGATGCGGGTGTCTCTTATGTAACTATAGTTTGGCAACCATTCCTTTTGAAACTAGGTTATCTGTGCTACCATTATCTATGATAACATTATAGATCCTACCTGCATATTTACATCTTATGCAAAATAAGCTCTTCCTATGATCTAGATCTCTCAACTAATTCAACAAGGATCTCCTTGTGATCAACACTTCTCCTCTTTCTACTTCTTCAGAGTGCTCAGATTCAACATCTTCATCTACAAAAATAGCTCATGCATTACCTTTGGGCCTCTTATTTGTCCTCTCTTGGTGTTGTGGACACTCGTATTCTTGATTTCCTTCTTCTCCATAGTGGAAATAGGTTCCACGAAATCCTCCTCTTCAAAACCCCCATATAGACCTTCCTATTACTCTTTGGTAATCATTGTTCTGATCACAGGGGTGGTGAGCATTATATCCTTTTTTGTCCTGACCATTGTTGACTTCTCGATTCTTCATTTGATATTCATTTTTCTCTCCATTTGTTCTCTCACTAGTTCTTCGACCATGACCTCTTCCTCTTTGCTTGCTCTCAAACATCCTGTTCAGCTTCTCTTCAAGCCTCAAGGCAAATTGGTAAGCATCCTCTATGGTGGTCATCCTGACTAGACTTAACTCCTCTTGAATAATTTCTCTTAACCCATTAATATAACGAGCTACCTTATCCCTGTTGGCCTCAGAACTAACATTTAACATACTACATTCCATATAATAATAAAAATTAAACCACTAATGAATAAACATTATCCCATTCTAGCATAAATAAGTTTATACTATAACCTCTACCCAACAAGGGTACTTTATCTATCCAGATTCTATATCCAAATACAAATAATTTTGTTAATCTATATCTTATCCAAACATAAAGCAATTCATTAAAACTATCTCTCTCAAAGCATAGATGCATCTCTTGATCTATCCTTCCAAAACATAGGTTATTCATTTATCTTGTTCTTCCAAAACATATAGATTCATCAATCAAATCATCCTATCCAAACATAGATTATTCCTTTAATCTATTATTTTCCAAACAATGCTTGTTTGTCCAATCTAATCATTAAAAAAACACATGGACTAATCATTTAATTTATCCAATCCACAACACATACCTTTTCCTATTTCCTATCTCAATGCAAATGAAATAGTCCTTTAACTCTTTAATACAAAATTTGGTTCAACATATTAAACCAAAGGCTCCACATAATGCCATCTAAAATAATCTTCCCCTAAAATAAAATCATATTTATATATTTCCATCACTAATCACAAACAAGCCATATAACTTTTCAATTATAGATAGACCATTAAGGCTCCAAAATGTAAACTATTAAAGGTCCATTATTTCCCTATTAGTTATTTAATTGGCTCACCATTAGGAGTGTCATATTTACTTTAGATTCTCATTCATTCTCACTAAACATGCTAAATAAAAACCACTTACAATTTATCCATGAAATTATTCTTTGGTTATCTTACATCATCTCATAAGATGTTTTTGCAATACCTATCAAATATTTCCTAAAATTAGGTTTGTGAATGCATTCCAAAATATTTTCCTCATTAGAAATCAATTTTTCTATAAGAATTTATCTATGAAACATAATTCTTACTTCCCAAAAATTCTCTCTATTTTCCATAGGTCACTTGAAAACCCAAGAGTAAATGAATCAACTACACGGTTTTCAAGAAGTGAATATGCCAAACTTAGGTTGCATCATAGGAAAATAAAGGGAGACAGTAGATCTATTTGGGATTAGACACTTGCCTACGAACCTATAGTTTATAGGCAACTTTTAAATTACCTTTATCTCACCTCCTTGTGTATGTGGGACAAGGGATATTTTCTAAAACAAAGGTCTATACTGCGTGAACTTGTCAGGCGTGACTTGAGTAAATGTAAAGGGCTTCACTTATTTCCAGAACCACTTATGGAAAAATCTACCACCCATATTCTTTCTAGTTAGGATCTTAATTTTGTATAACATATGCTCAAAACCATCCAAAAATTATCGTTAGATACTAAAATCATAATAACCCTATCCAGATTAAACAAAGGTAAAAATCATCATTTGAGCAAAGAAAACTCAATATAATTCCCATCACCAATAAATTATTTTCCATTATAGGAGAGAACCTTATCTCTCTTAAGCAAGTACTATAAACATATCATTACATAGAATATCATTTTTCGCTAATGTGAGGTCTACACTATTTCTATAAAAGATAATAAATAGAATTTCACAACTGGAGCACACTCAGTGCCCATGCACAACATATACATATAATATAAATATATAAAATACCTTTAGGAAGCACAATGTTTCCATTTCCAAATCAATTTATTAATCCCAAATAGAATTCACAAGATCAGTATTAAAGCAACCCACTCACCTCAGCACAACTAGCATACAAAAACACAACACCCATATTCAAACTACAACATTAAGATATCTAATATTTTTGCCAAGGTATACATTCAAATATGAATAACATCTCAGGATTGCTCATATATCAAACCAATAGGTGGGTGTTTAGGTAAGGTCAAAAGAATTAGGTTCAAAGAAATGTTTGTCTATCTTTGTCTTAGGTTAATTTACCTGTAGAAGACGTACGACTCAAGACACTTAACTAACATCACCAAGATACGTTCTTGGGAACACATTTTAACCTAGCTGCACTCTTATCTTAGGTAAATACCTAAATAACACATTGGTGCAATACTGATAGGGTGATCAATTCAATATTTGGTCAATCTATGACTTTTAATTCCATTCCAATAATTTCTAGAACAACAATTCTTGAAATCAAAACATTCATTGCTCTTGAATAGAATCATTCAGATCAACCAAAATAAACATACATGCATACTCTTTTCAATAAACAAGAAGTGCACATAAGAAACTTGTATATCCAAATAAAAAAAGTCCACCTAAACTTGGTATATAAATTCATTCAAACCAAGTGAAGTTTTTATTTCTCTATCCAATCACACCTTTTTCCACTCTCAAAAAACCACCCCCAAAAAAATCTTTTCCTTAGCTACCGGCTATCCATGCTTCCTATTTGGCCATCGTGAATACATTCATGAGGTCACTCTTCACTGATTTTGCTTTCCATGATGTTCACAATCAAGGTAACTAACCAATCTTTTGAATACCCCATAATTATTTTCCAAGGGCATTCCATTTATCAACATGAACTTCATTTAAAACAAGCCACTCCTAGTTGTAATGTATTCAATGCTCAAACATCATTTGAAAATAAATTAAATTAAATTCTTTTTAAAATTTTAATGAAGTTTTCCATTACTTCACCAAATACATAATCTAAAATAAAATAATGATTAGCTTAGATATAAATGATATATATCTAAAAACACCGAGAGTTATCAATCTCGAGGCACCTATCTCATTTATTGGGGTTGTTGTCTCCAATATAAGTGCCTCGAGATTGATATATCTTAGTGTTTTTAGATATATATCCTTTATATCTAATCTAGTTTAAATATTTTAAATATTTTTGTTAATGTTGGTTTTTTTAATAAAACAAAAAATTGTTTATGGTGTGACATGTATTACCTCTTTTCCTCCCACCCCCTATCTGCCATTGTAGGAATGCGTCTTGACGTAAAAATAAGACACAGAAAAAATATCTTGCTAACATAATATCAAACATACCTTATGCAACAAAGAGAAAATATTTTTCAGATATCAAAGCAATCATCACACATAACCCATCACTCTTTTTTTTTGGCTTCAACAACCTCATTGTCGATGGTTCATTCCATGTACCAATTAACCGTGCAACTATAAATGAAGGAAATCTATCCTTTCTTTTAATGATCATCCTTAAGGGTAATCATCATTTCTATTTTTAGACATCCCACATGTAGTGGATGATTCTTTCTCCTATTCATAAGAATGGCTATTCCTGCAACACATATTTCTATTAGCAACATCATATCCTTTTATAAATAATTTATTGAAACAATAAATCATTTAATTGTCAAACACCAATTCATTAGAATGTATCTTATTTCCTACAAACCATCCATACTTGTAGAAATACAATATAGCATGTCAATCATTCCATTGAAAGATATCTTAGCTAATAAAAAATCCATCATGTGCAAGATCTTGCCAAGGGAGGGTCATGACATACTACCCCCATTAGGCTAAACACAGTCCCTTGTGTTTCCCTAAAATACAAAAGCATATACAAACCTGAACATTGATCTTCATTGCTTCACTTTCCTTAGTGGCATATAGGTCAAATAGTGATTCTAGTGGATCTTACTTTATCCTTTCATCTACATCATAGAGATAGTTTAAACATAAATATAATTGTCATTACATTTTTTGGATAATTCTAGTCACTTACTCACTCTATGTGAGGTGTTACAATAGAAGTTTTATCCTTAATAACATTAACCATACTTATTTCTCTTAAAGAGTCGCTCTTTACAATATCATCTTCTGCATATGATATAAACAACCACACTTTATCCATGTAAGAGTGTTGTTTCATGGTATTATAATCTACTGACAATTTTCTAATTATACACACTCCATATAGGGTGCTCATTTTGTGATTACTATCATCATTTGATAATCACATAGGTTCATTTCAAACAATGACCAACATGAGTTGATCATATCCCTCTTGAAGAGAGTCCCTTGATCCATTTCTATGAATATTTTTAGGTCCCTTCAAATGTTTACCTTTCATTATTTTGAAATATGGAGTCATAATATTTACTCCTTTCACAAGTCCTTTAATGTAGGAGTTTCTAAGGACTATGTCAAAACTCTACTCTCTACACAATCTCTTATGTGTGGAAGTGGTAAGTGCAAATTACTAAGAACTTTTCCTACTTTATTCTATGACCTCATTTTATTAGATTAGCTAGGACCAAAGGATTCATCCTTCTCTAGAGGTTGACTTAGAGACCCCTATTCTTGAGGCATCCAATATTGGCCAAGGTCTTGAGAGCACAACTCATCCACTTAGGCAAATTTTGGACCAAGAGTTTTTTGGCATGCCTATTGGGACACAAATATCACCATCTTGATTGATTAGAATTTTGGTGATATTATTCTCTAATATATAAAAATTCAATCACCTAGTGACTACTAAAATAATATTTTAAATAAATCTAGTTGTCATTCATCTTGTAATCTTTTACTCATGTGAATAACTAAGTAACTAGAGAAACCAATATTATTTGTAGAAATACCTCCTTTAGAATTCATAAGAAATAAATCCGCATTATATCTTGCATATCCATATTATATAAGCCCTATAGAAGGTCAAGGATCTACTCATTTTGCATCTCTAACTTCAGTCCACTCAACCAGATCCAAAAAAATGGCTCAAAACTAATCTCAATAAAACTTCCTAAACTAGAATAACATAAGACCTCTAAATCTAGTCAATTAGAATCTCATTTCTCTTGCAAATATTAAATATTTGGCAACATATTATGGTACTGCAAAAATATCCTATGAGCACCATTAATATGTAAACTTATTGGCCACAATCTATAATATTCATTATGAAGATGTTATGATAATATTTTTAATCGTATCACTAAAATAAAAGGTGTTGTATTGGTACCAAACCCTTCAATATGATTGCATCGATTTATGGGCACAACTTGTTGGCATATTGGTACAAGAATATAGTGAGCAAGAAAATTTTCATTATTAACTTAGTTTACCACCATACAAAAACACCGAAAAGAGATAGTAATGGAATTTAATATAAAATTTAGCAAAACATGGAAAAGAGTACCATAAAAAATTAGGCCAATAGATGTCCAAGCACTGTACTACAATTTATGTGCCTTCAACACACATGTAGGTTTGATGATATGGTAATATAATGTGTTAACATATCTAGAATTCTATCAAGCAATTGTAGTAGTAGAAATAACTTTAATAGCTATAGGTAGATTTTCCCCCTGGAATGTCATGCCAATATTTTCAAAAATATTGTAGATAAAGCATAAGAAGTAGACACTAGTTACAATCAATTATTTTACCAATGTAGCATTGACACTTACACCCAAATTTTGATGGAATACCAACTCCAACATTACTTACACTTGCCACTATACCTGCATTATCGACCCCTAAGCCTCAAACTACTAGTATGAATGGTATCATAACCACATTAAAGAACCTAAAAAATGATATTATTATCATAAGGAGAAGGGAAGCTAAGATAAATTTCTAGCCAAGGATATTTTTGGACATCGTAAAATATCAAGCAGCTTCTACTAGTAATATGGGAGGAAATCATAATGTAGTATATAATAATCAGGAAGAAAGTCTTACCTCTACATCTGAAGCATACTATTGGTGTTTAACTTTCAATTACCGACAAGGTGAAAACACATGCATGCTCCACTAGCATGAAATGTAGAAGATTATTGTTGAAAATTCATAGAGAGTATATAAATGTTAGGTAAATATGTTGTGCAAAGAAGAAAAAATCTAATGGTGCAATAAGAAGAGCCAATTTCAATGCTAGATGAATCAATAAAGAATCATTTATAGGTAGATTCCAGAAATCTATATCCATTCAAGGTTCTAGACTAATAGAGAAAATAGCTAGAAAAGAAAGTAGCATAAATTATTCAGTGAATATAAAATCCCGTAGTAGAGATTTTGAAAAACAATATAAGCCTATGCAAGTGAAAGAGGCTAAAACTCAAGAACAAGCTAGAAATAGAATTTGGTATCATTTTATCACTAAGTGACATAGGATTGAATCAACACAAGTATACTAGAAGGAATTCAATGAGATAGATAAGGTGGAAGAGAAGCAACCAGAATCCTCTAGCTTCAACATTATCGATGAGCTAAAGAGAACACCTTCCAAATCTAGTATGTATGATGCTTTAATAATTCTATTATAATTTTATATTCTCTAACCATCACTGAAGTCCATCTGGTCAAAGGATCAACAATAACCAAAAATTAATTTAACACAAGGAAAACCTTCTCTAGGATCAAGAAAAAATAGGCCCCCACATTTCTACATGCCCTTGCGTATGGAAGGGTGGGTTGTGCACAACTACATGGTGGATTATAGAGTATCAATAATGGTTATGGAAAAATCTATTTGTGAAGTTATGGAGATGGAATACACATGTTCTAGTTATGGAGTGCTACAGTTGGATGAAACTCTAGTAAATATAGCTAGAGTGATCAAAGACATTCCTATGGTGCTAAAAAATATTACCTAGATAATAGTAATACAATAAGTAGTTTGGTAGACTTAGAGCCTTATATTGGTATGTGCATATCACATGAATTCATAGTAAAACTAGGTGTATATTTGTCCTTGGATTATTCACACATAGAAATTCCTCATAAGAGTATAAAGATAAAAATATTTGATAAAAATCCATCTACCTACCTTATAGCAAAAATTAAATATGAAGTGCAATAAGATAATAGCATTGGTATGATTAGTGAGAAAATTGATCCAATGGAAGAAATCATAAAAGAACTATAGATTGAGGATCAATTCTTTCTAAATAATTTTAATGCTATGGTTGAAATAGGAATCAACACTTACTCTATTTCAACGCTAAAAAAGAACAATTCTTTGACTATAGAAAAAAATGATCTTCAATAGAATCATATATGGAAGCTTTATTTTGATGGAGATAGGTGTAAAAATGGCACCATAGTGGGCATTGTGCTAATTTTACCATCTAGAGAAGCTAAAATATTATCATATAGGCTAATTTGGAGTTGTACCAATAATGCAAAAATGTATGAGGTATTATGTATTGGGCTCAAACAAGCAAAGAATATGGGAATCAAACTTACTAATAATCAATGGGAATTTTGAATCAATGGTAAATCAAGTGATACAAAAGTGTAATAGTAAGCAACATTATTTGAAAGCCTATCAAAATAGAATTATGGACCTATTCAAAAGCTTTTATGAACTAAACATAAAACCAATTACCAAATAACTAAATGTGTAAGTTAATGCATTGGATTCTCATGGAGCCAACTTTTGTCCAACATATGATTGAAGAAAAAAGTCAAGATATGTCAAATTGGTATTTAGGTCATCTATGCCGAATAAGGAAACCTTCTAGAAAGTATTTGACAATGACAAGAAGGTAGTATATTTCTTAATTCAAGAGATGGACTACACAAATGTAGCAAAAGAAATAAGCAAGGATGAAATGGTCCAACTAAATAACAACCACATTCCCAAGGGATTGATCATATTAATAATTTATTTGATAATATTGACTAGCCAATTCACCAAAATATGAATAGCAGATCAAAAAAGTTCAATTGGATCCAAAGAAGAATTTAAAGGTTAGTATAAGATGCTTTGAAGACATTTAGCAACTTGTAAGTCTATGCAACACATTTTGTGATATCACCGCTTGGATCTGTGATGACCTAAAATTATATAAGGATAACATCTAGTATACTATAGAACTATTGCCCAATTCCAAGCCATTCTAGCTAAAGCAAAGGATGATAAATAAAAAAATAGAAGCATTGATGAAATAAGAATTATTGAAGCTGCTAAATGTAAAATTATCTACCCAATCAAACATTCAATCTAGGTATCCAGTTTGGTCTTAGTTACAAAAAATAATGGATATATCCACCTTTGCATGTATTTTAGAAATGTAAACAAATCCTCTTCAAAGGATCATTATACTTTACCCCAGATCAATTAGATCTAGCATACAGTTGGTAAGGCAAAAATATATTTTTGGATGGATTTTTAGGTTTTAACAAAATTTGGGTTAGATAAGAGGATCAATATAAGATTGCATTCACAACTAAATGGGGAACATTTTATTATCAAATAATGCCTTTCAACTCATCCAATGTTGTAACTAATTTTCAAAGGGCTATAGATTTAGCTTTTGGTAAGCTTGTGAATAAAGTTACACTAATCTATCTCAATGATATTATAGTATTATCTCATCATAAAAATTAGAGTGTTGAATATCTTAGAATGGTTTTTCAAAAATACAAAGAATTTAGGGTATCACTCAACCTAAAAAAAATCAATCTTCATTGTCCATGAAGAAAAAATATTGGGTCACATAGTGTTAAAGGAAGATATAGGTATTGATCTAGATAGAGTTAAATCTATATTAGAACTCCCTTTGCCTCAAATAAAAAAATGCTTACAATATTTTTTTTACAAATCAACTTCATCTAGAAATTCATATCTGATTTTTCTCAAATAGTAAGACCTATGATAAAAATATTAGCTAATCCATACTGTAAAAAATATTTTATTCTAAATGTATTTGGAGCAAGAGAAAGTTATGCCATTGTGATCACTCAGAAATACAAGGATCATAATGAGCATCCCATAACTTTTTTTATACAAACTTTGCATTATCATGAAGAATGATATAATATCATAGAGAAACAAGTTTTTGATCTAATAAAATTGCTCAAAAAACCAAGACACTATATTTATCAAAGCAAAATATTGTTGTATGTAGTACACTCAGATGTTCAGATATTTATAGTGCAAGGAGAACTAGGTGAAAATTGATTCAACTAGATCATGAAAATATAGGAGTATGAATAGATATTAAACCAACTTAGTCAAAGGAAGAGAATTATGTGAATAATTAGAATATTATACAATGCTAGACTCTAATTTATCAATTGAACAACAAGAAGAACATTAGAGAAAAGAGATTTGAATAGAGCAAAATAATTGGGTAAACCAGATGACTCATTTTTTAAGACTGGAAAGTGTTCATATGGTTTTAAAGTCTCTCAAAGGTTTAAATATAAGTTGTAAGCTTTGAAATACACTCTAATTAATGATATTTTGTACCATAGAAAATTTGATTATGTGTTTCTAATATGTGTGTAACCAAAAAATGTGGAAGATATATTAAAGGAGTTTCATGTTGGTTTCTTAGGAGGACACTATTCTAGATAGGAAATGATGGCTAAAATGATCAAAGATGGATATTATTGGCCTACACTATTTCCTATGATTTTAAAATTGCTAATACTAATGAAAAATATCAAATATTTATTGGCAAAAGCAAGAACTTGATAATGTCTCTACAACAAATTATTGTAAAATCCTTTCAGCAATGAGGATTAGATTTTATTGGGATGATCAACCCAATTTTTTTTTTGATACAAATTTATATTGACAAAAATTGATTGTTTCACTAGGTGGTCTAAAGTAGAGTTAACTAGACATGTAGATCAAGATAATATAATAGTATTTATAGAAATATTGATCACTATATTTGGGGTCCCTACTACAATAGTGCTCAACTATGTTAATTAGTTTATAGGAGCTAAAACCATGGATGTTACAAGAAAATATGGTATTTACAAAATTATTATCCTTAAGGTAATGGACTAGCTGAGTCTACCAATAATGAGGATAATTAAGTGAAACATTGGTAATAATAAAAAGAGTTGACATTTATCAACCAACAACATGGATGAGGTGAGAGCTCTTTATCAAGATCTACTTTTCCTAGAAGGTTTTGGCTCTAACAACTTAATCATTGAAGTAGATTCCTTTTTGATCATCAACTATCTCAAAGCTTCTCAATATTCTTCATGGATCTTTTCCAATATCATTTATAAATGCAGGAGGCTTGTTAGAAAGTAATATAATATTATTATCCAACACATATTAAGAGAAGGAAATAAAGTTGCTGAATCACTTGCTAATAGAGTCATTGAGTAAGAGACCCTTCGGGTTTGGTATGGTGATTTCCCTCAGTACCTCAGGTTTTCCAATTAGGATGATGATATTTATTTACTCTAAATTTCCTTTCAATATTTTTGTAGTTCTTGTAACTGGTTGTACTTAGTTTTATTTGGGTTTCCTTGCTCTCTTCATTTGGTTTGAGATGTTGTTTTAGTTGCTTATTTTTTGTTTCTTCTTGGGTTAATCTTGTTGATTTACCCAGTTTCACTTTAATGCTTTGTAAAAGGTTTAAGGTGCTACTTTCAAAATTCTTTCCCATCAATCCAAAAAAAGAGTTGGCATTTAATGCTAAACCAAGTGTTATGGGTAGAAAAAATCATAATCAAGAAAGCTTGAAAGACCACACCATACTCTCTAGTTTGTGAATAAGAAGTCATATTGCCAATCAATATTGAATTACCTACCTTGAAATGCATAGACCAATAAAAATTAGAGTATATTAAGCCAATTAAAAAAAGAATGCCAAAATTATTACTATTAGAGTAAAATCAACAAAAGTTCTATAATGATTTTTGACAACACCAAACAACTATGAAGCGGTTTTTTAGTAAAAAATCATCATTAAAATCCTTTAAGAATGGTAAATTAGTGTTTAAGTGGGATTTAGATCGTAAAAAACTAGAAAAACATGAAAATATAGAATAATTATGGTTTGGTCCATATCTAATATTATGAAAAAAACAATTAAATACATACGAGTTTCAAGATATACATGGTCATATTTTGCCAATTTTGATGAATGATAAATACATAAAATATTATGTAGAGAAGAGTGTGCCACTCATATGTACATAAATAAATAGAAACATGTGTAAATAATCATGTAGTGGCAATAATTATAGTAGCACTTTCTAAATAAAAGCAATTTGATTTGTTAAGGATTGTGTTTGGTAGCTACCATATTTTGATTTCTTAGCAATGTTATTTCTTGAAAAAGCTAGAAATATTGAAAAACAACATGCATAGTAAATGCTTACATGAACTTGTAGTTCCAAGATAATATTGTCATAGAAACTAAGAATGTAAAATCCATGACATTTAATTAGCAATGACCATTCGCTATAGGTATTTCTTGCTATATAAGCAAGGCTATAAAGAGGTAATATGCATTTACAATTTTTTTAAAGGAGGAGATACTACTAAATTATAAAAATACTTTGTGCAAGAAGAAGGCTATACAATTTATTAGTTCCCACATTTACATAAGAAGTCAATTGGTGCAAAATAGATTGAGGTAATAGATAGAAAAGAATACAAAAGACTATAAAATACTTGTAATATGACTTGGTGGACATCTATGATCCAATTATCATGATACAAAAAAAGTGGAATAGCTTCAAAGAAGGGTTGGAGATGAAAGAAAAAATATCCACCAATAGACCTGAGGCTACTCCATGGAATTCATTACTATATAGGTATATGCCCAAATTTACCCATCCCTATCCTCAACTTATCAAAGCAATTGTGAAATATTATGATTCGAAGACAATGATGGTGTATAATGCACAAAAGGAGAAGTTTTTCACCATCATAGAGGATGAAATAAAAATTTCATGTATAGTAGAAAAACATCTAGATACAAGACTTAAGCCCATTAGTATAGATGAGCAAATGAGTTATTTAGACAAAGATACATTCAAGTCTTGGCTGACTAAGCTTAAAGGAAAAACTTTGAAGGATTTTCAAAAAACTCCTTTTAAAATTGGCAACTTTAGAGATACCTTACAAATAGTCTTGTCCATATTGGATTTAATTCTAGGGTTATATTTTTAAGAGTTTGTATATGACTACCAAATATCCTTTGCATATCTAGTCAATAATATTCACAACTATGATGAATTTAGTGCTAGTAACCCTACATTATTTAGCTAGACTCATTTCTTAAGATGTCAAATTCACAATCAGTACCTTGAAAATAAAAGGAAGCAATAAATTCCACTATCCATAATTTTTAGCATGGTTTTTTCTCTTCCATATATCCCTAGATTTACATAATATGAAGCTCACTCAAATAAAAAAAGCCTAGCTATACTTAGTAGTTGATTGGAATCCACTCCTTAGGGAAACCTCATCCTATTTGGATTTTAACAAAAGGTTTATGGGACCTTCATTAGCACCTATCTATGGTCAAATAACTCACCTCAATTTTAAAGCCATAGATAAACTAAGAGGTAAGAAGTGAGAAATAGCGAATTGGTACTTTATGTTGGATGACACTATAATCCAAATATATGGTTTTCTCAATATGCCTTATTTGCTATCATACTATGTCATAGACTGGGTATTCGATATGGAGTTAAGTAATCAAATAGAAAAAAATATGGACATTTTGGATCTAGGGCCAATTTTTTTTGCATCTATCACTACCCCTTTATGTTTTAAGACAACAATGAAAACAAATTACCAAGAAAAAATATGGATGATAAGCTTAATGACTTCCAATTACCAATCATACCTTACATGTGGTATTATGACTAGAATGATAAGTTAAAAGAAAAATTGGCACAACTGAATAATAAGCCACAAACATTGACCATCTATCATGGTTAGTAGTTGAGCAATTTAGAAACAATGATTAGAATTAGGCCATGGAAATCAATATATGAAATTCAAGAAAGATCCCCATTGACGACATGCTTCAAGTTCAAACAGGTTTATGACCCAACAAGAAATAAATACTAATGGATAAGCGATGAACTCATAGAAAAAGCTAAAGAGGATCTATATTGGGATCACAATAAGATTAGGGAGTGGTCGATGTGAACATGGTAAGAAAAAGAAGGCCTTCTCCAACACTTTTGATAAGTTATTTGAAAATGAATTCAAGGTTAAATATGAAAAGTGGGTGAATGACTACAATGGAGGTATATGTTTAGATCTAATGATACTAAGAGATTTGGAGGAAGAATTATATCAAGAAGAAGAAGAATAAAAATTCCCTCAACAAACTCCCACACAAGCAAATTATTTTGTAGGCTACAAGGACTCAAAGGGGGATACACACTCAAAAGATATTCCTCTAAAATAAAATCATGAACATAATCCAAAAGAGAAGAGGTGCCTAAAAATAAATCGATAATTGAGATAGCATCATACTATGGAAAATAAGAACCAGTAGGACAAAGTATTGAATCTAAAGTAGCTCAAAACATAATGATCATAATAAAAATAATTGTTATAGCAAGTTTAGAAAAGGTCAATCCCTAGGCTAACCACAATATACCTAGTTAGAGGGTAAATCATAAAGAGCATTTAAGGACTAATAAATAAGAGGATATAATACTGACCAAAAGGCAATAATTAGAGTAGGAAGTACTAAATATAGACACAAGTTGCATTATTTGATGCAATAGTCTAGGAGCCAATACCAAAATTAATAGGAATAGGTGTGTTTCCTTCCCCCTCTAGTTTAGTTAAAATTGGTACATCGTATCAACAACATATACCTATATAGCCACCTTCACTACCCATATCTACTGATGAAGCCACTCCCTTGCTTAATATATCATCAATAATAATTTCTACATCCCATGCACAAAAGTCATCAGTAACCTCAACCAATGTATATACGTGAACCCTTGTAAATACCACCACTATATCATTGAACCCCTCATCTATGATTTTCTCACCTTCCAAAGCTACCTTCATACCTTCCCTTACTACTAAGCATCCATTTATAGACATGTTTTCAAAAATATAGGGTATTGAGATGAACAATTAAACATTGGTAGAACAATAAGAACCATAGGATAAAATAGAGTTGGCAGCCACCCAAACATATGATGGAGTAGATCCAATTGATGGAGAATGAATCAAGATGATTGCATATCCTAAATAAAAAAATGTGGTTGTAGATATGACATCAAAGGATTATCATTTTTAAAATGTAAAAGTATAATATCTCAAAAATACTTAAAATTGATACACTCTAAGATCTATGTACTGAAGTGGATACTTTATTCCTTTAGATATATCAATCAAATATAAAAATCTTGGTTGTAGAGATAAGGATTAAGGCTCTGAACCAGAAGCTATGAAAAGAAAAGGTTGAGGACAACCTCAAGAATGATATTTTGGAGTTGAAGTAGATAATACACAAATCTCCCACCGAGGAACAACTATGGTAGAGGGATGAGAATATCCAGAGATTGGAAGAGTAATTGTAGTAAGAAAGAACATAATGCATGCACAATAAAAAGCATTACAAGGATTGAATTCAAATTTCCAAGGACAAGAAGAAATTTTGGTAGCTACACAAGAAAAATTAGAGAAATAAAGAGAGAAGCCTTATAACCAAATGGTCTCCAATGATATGTTGAAATAGTTCAAAAGTCAATTCTAGATCAAGATCAAAAATATGTCAATGGATGTGTTCCATTTGATAAAAAGAACAAACAATATTGTAAAATTGATCTACGATGCTAAGGAATAGTTCAACATAGGCAAATATGATTATGATAAATATATTGCAATAGATAGATATTGCATGACATATGTTGAGAAACAATGAAGAATATCCCCAACTAGTCAAGTGCTCACAAAGATACCTAGAAGAGTCAAAGTTACATATAAATTTGATCATTTCTAGAAGCTAGCTATTTATATTTTCCAATACTTTACTAGACATTGGGAGCTATATCCACTTTGTATTATCCAATGTGTTAGGTTTTCATGCCTTAGAATATTTTATATTTTGGCTCTATTCTACTATGATGGGTTTTTGTGTCATTCCTATTTACATCAACATTTAACATTAATTGGTATTCTATTTACCATGTAGCTTAAAATTATTGTACCCAATAAACTTTGCTACTATGTCAAATGTCGGGATTCCATACATACTTAGCCAAAAAATATTTCTTAATGTGTTGGATGATTCTTCATGCTATGCTAGATGTTGAGTTTTCATCAAGTCATTACTGACATAAACAATTTATTTTTTTGTCTGTGTTTGATACTTAGTAAATATTCAATCCTTGAGTCTTATGCCTTCAACTATCAAGTGCGAGATGTTTTCATGTTTGTTTTTTATGTTATCGCATCAAAGTTTTTGGCAGCTTTCTACACTTAGTATAATTTGGCATTATTTTTTCCTTCCTTGCCTTCCTCTGATATGATGATTGGTTTAGGTGTCTAGATGCCTTTCCTAAAAAAAATGAAAAAATATTCTATTGACAAAATTCATCTTCTTCTAAGGATGTAGATGTGGCGAAGAATTCTTACCCATGTTTATTACAAAATAAAAATAAAATCAAGAGAACAAATTAACCTAAATTAAAGGATTAAAATAATTAAATGACAAATTATTTTATTTATAAACCATCAATCCAATTTATATGTAGTAGCTTCATATATTTTATGAAAGAGAAGAAGGATAAGAAACTATATTCCCATTATCCTAATGAAATATAAGGTATGATATATATATATATAATTTATATTTTAAATAAGGTAAAGTTAAATAAAGAATATAAAATTTATTTATTAAATTCTTGGTTATGCAGGGAACCTCTATAAACCTTAGTTTATTGGGTAAAGATGAAGCCAACAAGACCCTAATCATTGATGGAATCATACTGACTGCTACCAACTAGCCTATTTTTTATGGTGTACACTTATAATACTTGTAAACTATTGATGTACAATTATAATACTTGTTAACTATTTGAGAAGTATTGAAAAATAGACCCTATAAACGTTGCTCATTCCATGCCCGAATGTAAAATAACTCAACTAAGGGAAGTTATTAAAATATTGAATAATAACCCATTACTGTCCTTAAGATACATGATATATAAAGTATAAAACATATTCAATTAACAACTAAATCCCTATCTTTAAAAGGGATAAACTATATAATTTCTACAATTTTAAAATATGCATAGTGAACCATATCAATGAGTCAAGATGTCCTTTAATAAAAATATATAATATTTTATTTTTAAATATATTTTTATTATACTAAAATATTTCATAGAAATAACATTTTTTATATTTATATATATTTTTTTGTTCTTTCTTTAAATTAAAGTTAGATTATATTTATTCATTAACCAGAATATTACAATATAATGCTGCTAGTACTGACTACCACTTTAAAAACAAAATTAGGTGGATAACGAGTAAAACATCCATAACAGAATATGCATAAGAATAGAAGCTTTTAGCAACAAAAAAAACTATAGCTATATCTTTCTGCAATACACCAAATATCAACATTCATCTATGGAAAATTTTGTTATATGAAGAAATTATGGACATGTTTTTCGTGATATCCTTAGAAGTTTTCAAAGAAGAAATAGAAGTAATAAAAATCTAAACCTTTTCATAATTTTTAATGGCCCTTTTAATTTTCTACTAGACCTTCTAAAGATCTCAAACCATATGATAAATCTGATGAAGTAACATCTCGTGGTGTGCTAGAAGTTTCATAGAATTATAAATGAATGCATCTCACATGTAACAAAATATCAAAGGTTAAGTCTGCTAAAACTATATCTTATGGAGGAGTAGATCTAGTAAACACTTTTTTACATCTGAAATTCTAAATTTACATGAGAAGGATGAGTGTACAAACATCCCATAGTTTGGGGTATTGATCCAACTGAGAAAAACCAAGCAGATAGATATTCCAAGATCTAGTGAAAGAGTAGAAGACATCCCAAAATTTTTTAGCCATGTCACAAAACCAAAACAAGTGAATAATATTTTCTAAAGCATTACAAAAATTACATTGAAGAATATGTAAAATCACAGCCAAACTTTCAATATTTTTGAAGTTTTCGATGTAAAATCATCCATCCAAGAAGTAGATTTTTGGATTCAATAGGAACTTTCTAAATTTGAGTAGCAAGAAACTGTTATTGGTCATTGGTAAAATTCTCTTACCACTTGACATTGATATTAGAGTCTAAAGGAGGACAAAAATGATTTTTGTATATCCAACTAGAAGTAATGGAAGAGATTCTATGATCATTAGGACATCTCTATTCATTCCATGTATTATAGATAGTTGTTATCAACTTTATAAGGACCTCACAATGGATGGAAGCCATGACTAAGCCATAAGACTCTTTCAACTTAGAGAGAAGGAAACAATAATTGCATATTAGGTTCCAAGTAGGAATAGAGTAGCTACCGAATCTTAGATATCTCTAATTCTATTAATATATTTCTTAAAAAATGCTAGACCTTGAATAACATTGCATAATGATAAAGGTTTATCATTATGAAGGATACATTTATTCTACCAAAGACTATTTAGACTAATGCGTAGACCATGTCTCAAGGAGTCAAACTTCTAAACTAATAAATAAGAATCTGATTGCCAAGCTTTCTAGTTTTGGGTAACTCAAATAGATCCTTTACCCATAAAGTAAGGTGCATTAAGGACCTTATCCTCCCATGAGGTTTCTTTCGATTTACCTTTGTGAGCAACTAGAAAAATTATGTAACAAAATAGGCGTTTCCAATTTTCATCACCAGTGATGGCTCTAACAACCCATTTTGTAACTAGAATTTTGCTTTGGGTAAGAGGATCAATGATATGTAGACCTCCTAAAGCCTTAGGTTGGTTACAAAGCTTCCATGAGATGGTAGTCATTCCCACCTCCTCATCCCATTTGGTTCATAAAAAATTATGAATGATCTGAGGTAATATGTTATAGGCTACCTTGGAGGCCATATCTAGCAAGAGGAGTAATAAACATGAATATATGCCATAATTTTATTTGTAACTTGAATTGTTCCTACTAAAGAAAGACACTGAGTTAGCCAAGCATTAATTTTTTTTTATGTATTTCCATAACCCAATTTCACATATCCTTAGGAGAGATATTAATCCCAAATAGAATATTCAAATAACACACAATCATACCATGATGGATGATCTTCCACTCAGTCGAGGAATTGCATCCAAGAGGAGAGGAAGAGGTATAGAAGACTTCAATTTTAGAGTTGTTGATACGAGAGTGAGAGACATCACAAAATAGTTGAATAATATTTTTAATGGAACAATAGTTGAATAAATCATTTACATGAATTAAATAGTTTAAAGTAGTTGATTATCATGCTTACTCAAGAAAAATAAAATAAACCATTTACATAAATTAAAAAAATATAAAATAAATATAAATTGAAGAATAAATGTTTAATAAATTTTATTATGATAATAATAAAAACCATTAGTTAGCATACACTCAATACCTAGTTTTTGAAATAATATTATACAAATTAATATGAGAAGCCAATGTTAGTGGCTAATTATTTAATTAAGTGAATTTATACACCTTGTCCTAATCGATCTCTAATGTTATTCAGAGTTGATATCATTCACCACCTTCTAGTTATTCTAATATATAAGGAGTATAATGGTTTAGGTTTTTTTTTTTTTTGAGAGGTCTAAGGTTCAAAGTGTGAGACGGCGGGTGAGTGTGTGAGAGGGTGGGTGTGTATGACTATGTGTTTGATCCGTATTGAAAATCACCTTATAAAAGGTAATGGTTGGGATGGATATGCCCAACCTTAAACATTGAGGACTGTAGAGTTACTTACATTAACCTCAATCAATAAATTATATATATATTATATATATATATATATATATATATATATATATATATATATATAATAACACAAAATATTTTATAATTTTTTTAATATTTTAAAAAATTAAATGCAATAAATAGTTCGTGAATCTTTATATATATATATATATATATATATATATATATATATATATATAAATAAATAAATAAATAAATAAATAAATAAGAGAGTTGGTCATAATCACATTGTTTTGATGATTAACAGGTGTCCAACCACTAAATACATTATACTAGCTATATAAATATTTTATTATGTAAAAATATTTATATAATTTTTTATTTTAAAAATAAAAAATAATATATAATATATGTATATAGATCATTATCTTTTTATTTTTTCATTTGAAAATAAAAAATTAAGACGGTGCACTGTTATTTAGGAAAGGTACATTACAAGGAGGTTGAAAAGATGAACGTGGTAGACGACATAGGCTAACGATAGTTGAATTTAATCCAATTATAGGAATGAATGGAGAGAAGGCAAATGGACAAATATATCTAGGAATATGGATGACGAAGGAGGTTGAATAGATGAACGTGGTAGACGACATAGGCTAACGATGATTACTGTAGTTGAATCAAATTATAGGAATGAATGGAGAGAAGGCAAATGGACAAATATATCTAGGAATATGGATGACGGAGGAGTTTGAATAGATGAACGTGGTAGACGACATAGGCTAAAGATGATTACTGTAGTTGAATCAAATTATAGGAATGAATGGGGAGAAGGCAAATGGACAAATTTATCTAGGAATATGGATGGCGGAGGAGGTTGAATAGATGAACGTGGTAGACGACATAGGCTAACGATGATTACCGTAGTTGAATCAAATTATAGGAATGAATGGAGAGAAGACAAATGGACAAATATATCTAAGAATATGGATGACGGAGTATCAAAAAAGAATGTGGATGTCGATCTCCGTCGACATATGGCTAAAATACAAAGGGAAGCTACAAAGGGGTTTGTCTAATTCTCGTCGAATGGATATTGCATCTTTATCGCCTTTTAGTTGCTTGGTCTGGTAAGACGCTGAACTCAAAGTTTCCTTGTCGGACACAGTTGGACGGCCGATTTGATAATTAATATATTCAGGATTACGTTTTCATGCATACAAAGAACGAAGACTCCTAAGAGAATATATATATAATTCGTGTAATCTCTATAAAAAGCTTTGGGATCGTCGACCTATGAAATCAACTTCTATAACATCATCAGAAATAAGATCCTTTTCAGAAGACGCCTTGTATTTGATCTCATCAATTGGCCCTCCAGGATCACAGTGTTAAAGTAGCCATGAATATAGAGATGGATGCAAGGAGTCTCGTTCTTGGGCTGTTAGTCTTTCTATTCGCCTGTCATATGTGCAGAGTCGAGACTGGTGCAGCAGATGCTGAGCGTGCATCAACATATATTGTCCATATGGATAAATCCGCAATGCCTAATGTTTTCGCAACTCAGGAACATTGGTATAAATCGTTGCTTCATTCTGTCAAAGGAGGACGGGGACGGCAAGTCAAAGAGATCGAGGATTCACATCTTTACACCTACCATAATGTGCTGCACGGTTTCAGTGCAAAACTCAGAGAGTCAGAGCTTGATATGCTGGAGGAGATGCCCGGACATGTATTAACGTTCGTTGACCCCCTAGGAACTATGGATACGACTCATTCCACAGAGTTCCTAGGATTGAGGCCCGACTCGGGTCTGTGGCCGGCGTCCCGCTTCGGTGACGATGTAATCGTTGCCGTTCTCGACAGCGGTATTTGGCCCGAAAGCCGAAGCTTCCTTGATGATGGAATTGGGCCGGTGCCCTCCAGATGGAAGGGAACGTGTGAGAATGGCACCGCTTTCGACCCTGCCCTCTGTAACAGAAAGCTTATAGGAGCTCGCTATTTCAACAAAGGCGTGGTGGCGAAGTACGGGAATATCGACCCTGAATCAGACTTCAACTCTGCACGGGATTTTTTCGGGCACGGAAGCCATACTTCCTCGACCGTAGGAGGTAACTACGTCGATCACGTGGATTTCTATGGGTATGCCCCGGGAACCGTCCGCGGCGTCGCTCCCGCAGGCCGAATCGCAATGTATAAGATCGGATGGTCTATCGGAATTATGGGATCCGACGTACTGGCGGGTATGGAGAGCGCCATTAACGACGGAGCGGACGTTTTGTCTCTCTCCCTCGGCTTCGGTTCCACTCCCTACTTTCAAGACAGCATAGCGCTCGCAGCCTTTGAGGCCATCAGGAGAGGCGTGCTAGTTGTTTGCTCTGCAGGCAACAATGGGCCGGAGCGCGGAATAATGAGCAACGGTGCGCCGTGGATCTTCACCGTCGGAGCCAGTACCATCGACCGAGATTATGCCGCTTCGTTGTCGTTGGGCGACGGCACCGTCATGAATGCTTCTTCCTTCTACATCAACACCAACCTGACGGGGAACTTGAGGGTATCTCAGGCTCCACTTGTTTACCAGAGCGGAGATCCTGCGTGCAAGAACGAGCTCGACCCTGGGACAGTCGGAGGTACGGTGATGTTGTGCATGAATACAAGCTCATCACTTTTGCAGGCTGCTAAATCCGCGGGAGCGTTGGCGCTGCTCTCGGCCATCAATACGGATAGTTTCTGGTTGTCACCGGAGGAGGATTTCCCTGTTGTATACTTAAAAAGCGGAGAGAGAACCACGTTGGTTAACTACGCTTCTTCTACGCCAAATCCGGTGGTGGAAATTCAGTTCGGCGTCACGGTGCTTGGCGCTAAGCCCGCGCCTGCCGTGGCTGATTTCTCATCTCGAGGACCGTACGAAGAGAGCCCCAATATTCTAAAGCCCGACGTCATAGCTCCCGGCGTAGACATCCTGGCGGCGTGGCGGTCCAACGTCACAAGAGTACCTGATTACGTTATAATCTCTGGCACGTCGATGTCGTGCCCGCATGTGGCAGGGCTGAGCGCTTTGGTGAAAGCCGTTCACCGCGACTGGAGTCCTGCGGCGATCAGGTCTGCTCTCATGACCACTTCCTACACTGTAGATAATTCCAATAACAGCATTACAGACGTTGGCTACCAAGGCAACCCGGCCACGCCTCTGGATATGGGCGCAGGCCATGTCGATCCAGAGAAGGCCATCGATCCTGGTCTCGTCTACGACCTGACCGCGGAGGACTATGTAAACTTCCTGTGCACGCTCAATTACACGATGCAGCAAATTCAAATCATCGCCCAGACTGCCGTTTCTTGCCCGACTGGCGTCGACTTCGGTTCGGACGCATTGAACTACCCTTCATTCACTGCGATTTTCAATAAGAATGCCCCGGTATCTTCTTCGGTGACATTCAAAAGGACGTTGACAAACGTAGAAGATGGAACATCTTATTATGAAGCAGTGGTGGAGCCTCCAAAAGGATTCACCGTTCAGGTCTATCCTTCTGCTCTCGAGTTCAAAGACAAGTTTCAAAAATTGAATTTTACGCTTACGGTGGAGGCAGAGGGAGGTACAAGCGTGGGGAAACAAGACGTGAGATATGGATATTTAAGTTGGATTGATAAAAAAGGTCATGTTGTGAAGAGCCCTCTCGTGGCGCTCCTTCAATAAGAGCAAGAACTCGTTTCCAGATGTGCAGCGTGTGCTAGGCAAAAAAACAAGAAAATCCATAGCTGCACTCTGCGAATGAAAGTATGTAAGGTCATTTAGTTTGGACGGTTTCATGGTATTCACATGTTAATGTTGGGAATATAATAAGTGGTACTAATAATTTATTACAACAATTTCTATAGCAGAAAAGGCGTGTTTCATAAAATTAATATAAGAAGTACTAAGTATTACTAAGTACCGAATCAATAAGCAAGGAACCAAAGTATCTTTTTGTTTAGAATCTTCATCAGCGGTTAACCTCGCTTATGCTTTTACATTAGGAAAAATGTTAACAGGTCTGAAATCGTCGACATGCCATGTGCTGTAATGGCAAAGGATTTAAACGATTACACTAAATAATGCAAGCCAAGTATGTGGCCTCCGCGTGAAATAGTACTCAAGAGTGAGGAGTTCGCATTGAATTAGACATTCTGTAATCCCAGCAAACACCATGGCATACCACAGGATTCTGTAATCCCAACAAACACGAAGGCATAACATCCTGTGTATGACAAGGATGCAGTCGGTCCAAAGAAAGGTCAATTCCAACTGTTAATTAATTTTAACTTTTTAATAAGAATGATGCAATATTTTATTTCTTAAAGATTGATTTAATAACAAGGATAAGAAGGGGTTTAAAGAAAGAAAATGGATTTAGAACACAATTCCACATGGAGTTACGAGCTCGAGCCGATTCTACAAGCGCTCAAGAGGCAGGAGCAAGGTAAAAGGTTGGCCAAGATAAACGGGGATCCAACAATTCCTAAGACTGTTTATAATCATAGGTGTGTGAAGCGTAGTCTCCATTATTTCGAATGATGTTTTAGGTGCAACTACAAAGTATTAAAAGTAGGCCTTTAATTTTGAGACCATAGATAGATAAATATTAACGTGGAACAAAATTTTAATCATGGAATATGTCACTAGACACTAGACTTGCATCATCACATTAATCGGTCCGAAAGCAAGAGGGCCAACCCCCCACACACATACCCAAACTCATGTTAATAGGGGTGAAGAATCTCACAAAATGAGACCAAGAACTTGCAAGGAAAGAGAAAACTCTAATATATATTATGTGAAATTTTTAAATGGTTGGATCTACCATTAGTATAACATAAGGTATAGTGTATTTATTTAAGTAAATAATTAACATATCATACATATATTTATATTATATTAATTTATTAATTGAATTATACTATTTAAAGTAAAAGTAAAACAAAGTTTAATTTAAAGCAAATGTTTGTATTTAGTTAAAATGCATTTAATTTTTTTTTTCTTTATTATCATTATGATAATCATTTTAACTTTTATAATAAATATTTAAATTTTAATTATTAATTTTTTTAAAGCCATGTGCCAATTAGCATGTGTAATTTTTTTTACAAAACTAAAGCCATGGACACTAGAATCAAAGACATCCTTCCCTAGATCATAGACCCTTTCTAAGGTAGTTATGTCAAAGGGAGAAATATTACTAATGGTATTATCACTCTACATGAAGTTCTCCATTCTGCTAGCCTCAATAAAAAGTAACTATGTTCTTCAAGATTGACATGAACAAAGCCTTTGACGGAGTTAATAGGGATTTTCACATCTCTGTTCTTCTCAAATTTATATCCCATAAAGAGTGGGTTGACTTTTTTCATGGTTGTATTTCTAATTCATGGTTCTCAGTCTTAGTTAATGGGTCCACAATAGACTACTTCCCAAATTGTAGGAGCTTGAGGTAGGGTGACATGTTATCCCCCATTCTAATCATTATCCTCACTAAGTCTTTGGTAAGAGCACTCAAAAGTGCTTGTTCCAGGGAAATAATTTTAGGCATGAAATATGATTCCAACTTGAGGGCTTTGTCTCATCAACAATTTATGGATGATATCATCATTGCTACTCATACATCCGTGTGGCATGCAAGGCCAATCAAAAGTATTCTTGATACCTATGAAGATGTTATGGGGAAGAAAATTAATTGCGCCAAAAGTAAAAAAAAAAAATCCTCAATATCCCCCTGGTAGGAAAACCAATATTGCTCACATTCTTCAATGTGTCATATCCTAGTAGCTCACAAAATATTTGGGCCTTCTGCTCTTTTCCAATCACCCCAAGGTATTCATGTTGAACAATTTCATTAGAGAATTAACTAAAAACTTGCAATCTAAAAGGATACCCCCCTATCTCAAGCTACTAAGGCCACTTTGACTATGGCTATTCTCCAAAGTATTCCTATTTATTTCTTATCAGTATTACTATTTACTTCAATATTGAACAAATTTAGAAGAGGTTTCTTTAGGCTAGTTCTGAGGACAGAAAAATATTCCATCTTGTTAGCTGGAAAAAGGTTTGTACCCCTAAAAATCAAGGAGACCTTGGTCTTCAAAGGATAAGTAATTTGAACATAGATCTATTGGCTAAAAAAGAGTGGAAGGTGTTCTCAAATTATAATATTGAATGGGTTTCGATCATAAATAGGAAATAAATTCAAAATTGTTGCTTCATGGATGAAAATAACCCAAGAGATGAGTCTACTTTCTGGAAATCAATTATTTGAACTGAATCTTTTCTTCAACAGGGAATCAAGTGTCAGCTTGGTACTGGTAACAATGTCAATTTTTGGATAGACAAGTGGATCTCAAATCAACTGCTCATAGAAAACAATACATTTTCTATTCTTAAACCCTCCTTGGATACTTTAATTAGATGTAAAGTTGAAGAATTCATTGATATGTCTATTGATCCTAAGAGATGGAAATAATTCCATATTGCCTAGGTCCAAGAAGCTACAAGAATTCTTAAAACCATGTTGAATGCATCTATCATCCCTATAGGTAATTCCCCTAACATTCCCTTTTGGAAGGAAACTGATTATATTCCCTAATTTTAATCATGGAATATGTCACTAAACACTAGACTTGCATCATCACATTAATCGGTCTGAAAGCAAGAGGGCCAACCCCCCACACACATACCCAAAATCATGTTAATAGGGGTGATGAATCCCACAAAATGGGACCAAGAACTTGCAAGGAAAGAGAAAACTCTAGTATATATTATGTGAAATTTTTAAATGGTTGGATCTACCATTAGTATAACATAAGGTATGGTGTAAATGATTAACATATCATACATACATTTATATTATATTAATTTATTAATTGAATTATACTATTTAAAGTAAAAGTAAAACAAAGTTTAATTTAAAGCAAATGTTTGTATTTAGTTAAAATGCATTTAATTTAATTTTTCTTTATTATCATTATGATAATCATTTTAACTTTTTATAATAAATATTTAAATTTAAATTATTAATTTTTTTATGTTTAATGAATATTATTTATATATAATTTGTTAAATTATATGATTTTTTTCAAATTACATATTAATAATTAAGTTGAGATGTTTTTAAAGAATATTTTATGCATATTGTTTAAAGAGAAGACTCGAGTATGTGAAATTTTTAAATGGTTGGATCTACCATTAGTATGACATAAGGTATGGTGTATTTATTTAAGTAAATGATTAACATACCATACATACATTTATATTATATTAATTTATTAATTGAATTATATTATTTAAAGTAAAAGTAAAACAAAGTTTAATTTAAAGCAAATGTTTGTATTTAGTTAAAATGCATTTAATTTTTTTTTCTTTATTATATTTTAAATTTTAATAATAAATATTTAAATTTTAATTATTAATTTTTTTATGTTTAATGAATATTATTTATAAATAATTTGTTAAATTATATGAATTTTTTCAAATTATATATTAATAATTAAGTTGAGATGTTTTTAAAGAATATTATTTTGAATTTTTTCAAATTAAATGAATTTTAAAATAATTTATCTTTCATTAATTCAATAATTTATAATTATATATTTTATGAAAAACGAGTAAAGTATTGATAAATACGAACATTATCTTATGGTTAGTAGCCTAATGTAAAAAATTAAATGCAATTCTATCTAAGGTTTTTTAGTAGGTTGAAAATAAAGTAAATACCATGAACATCAAAAATAAATAAATAAAAAATAATAATATGTACATAATCACCAAAATAAAATTCAAACAAAATACCAAGGATATTATACTATAAAGGTATAACCATAATTCTTAAGCATTTACTACTACATTACATAATATAGAATATATTTGTTTCTCATTATCATATCATATAGTTTAAAAAAGTTAATTTGGCATAAAATCCCATTTTAAAGTAGGGTTTAGGGATTTTATGATATTTTTATTAAGAAGAATTTATTCTTCTTAATAAATGAATTACATGTTTTATTATTAAGTTAACTAAGAGATATGAAAAATATTTTTTAAGAGTTTATGATCACCCTATTCTTTGGAAATACATGGTGGTTTTACAAGTATTTGTTTGAACCTTTTAATTGAGATTTTTCTCGTTGTAACTATTGTTAACATGATAGAAAGTAAATTTAGGGGAACATATGTCATATTAAATGGATAATCTATTAAAATATTTTAGTTCTCTAATGTATATTAATATATGAACTTGGGTAGACTCAAGGAGGATGAAACAATAGAAAAATAGTATCATTCTCAATTGGAGATATTGAAGTTGAAGTCCTAAATTATTTTCACAATTAATTTTCTATATATACTATGATACTATATTATAGTTATCAATATTTTATATAAATTCAATTATTGTTAAGGACTAGTTCATAGAAAAATCTACCATTTTCCATATAAAGATATGTCATATTTTTTAATTATCCTTTGCTAGATTAAAATACATGTTAAAAATAAATCCTACAAAAACACAAAGCTAAAAAAATTAATGTAATCGTAAAAAGGAAGCTACCAAACCTCATATTTGTATTCGAGATAAAAAGAATTTAAGAACCCTCTCTTTTTTATGGAAATTTTTATAACAAGTTAAGCTTACCAAATTGTATGGATTTTTTTTTTTCTAGAGGATAGATTTGGTCAAAGCCATTTTTAACAATATCATCCTCCCACATAAGATATATTACAAATTATTAGGTTTAGAAAAATTTACTCTAAGCCAAATTTATTTTTATATATATAAATATATAAAACATTGTATTGACATGAAAATATTTAATTGAATATTATTTAGCAAATACACTTTTTTATTTTTGACCCAAACATTGGTGATGTGCTTGAATTTTAATGTGACATAGCATATTTATTATAAGTTTTTTTTCACAAATGATTTATAAAAGGATTCAACTAAAAACCTTTACTTTTATAGTTCACAAAAAAAATCTTGATCATAAAAATATGTATCTACATTAAAAATATTATGCACTATTAGTACTTGTTATCTTAACATGTAATTACACTACTAGATATAATAAATATTGCTTAGTGATGGCCACTATGATTGTGACTACAGGTGAACATATGTATCAAGGTGAGAAAGGGAATTTGGATAGAAATTAGTCGTTAGTCAAGGGAGGAACTTCTCATTAGAGCAATGCGAAGCAAGGTGATGTTGGTGGTGTTTTGTCATCGGGCCCTAAGTCAGAACCTCATGGTCCTTACGAAAGCGTTGGGAACACGAAATCGATTGGAGGTAAAAACCCCCTGAAAAAACCTAAACAAGGTGGGATCCCTCTTCAAGGTACCTTTCTAATTTATTTCACTGATAAACTCAAAAATATTTCTTATCATTATTTTGGAAGCAATAATTCCCTACTCCTTAAGTGTGAAGACTTGATTATAATCGAAACCCTAGTGGTGGACTACCTTGCTCTAGAATCCCATAATTTGGTTGAAAATTTTATCAAGGATCGCCCTGATATGAAATCTATTTGGTGGTGGGCAGTTCTAAAATAGAAAACCCTAGGTTATATGGAGTTGATTGCTCTCTCAAGAGGATTATCACTAGGGGTCCATGATTTTTTGGATGCAAGATTATATCTCTACAAAAATGGGGTGAATATTTCAACATAGAGACAAAGTATAAATTATGCCCTAATTTTGGTATAGTTGCTGGACATGCCCAATCAATTTTAACATAAAGATATTTTGAAGGCAATTGCTAAATACATTTGAGAGCTAGTGGTAATTGATCCCGTGACTCGAGTGCATTTAATAATAATTTATGCTTGAATTTGCATCAATGCTAACTTGGATTCTCAGCTTTCCTCTCACATAAATATGGTGTATGCCTCCTATCGTAGATGTCAAACCATCGAATATGAGAATAAATTTACTTTCTATATATAATTTTAGGCTCAGGGTCATCTTAAAGATTAGTTTCCTTCTCTTAGAACCTCAAATAAGTTATTTAAATTCCCTAACTCTTCCCAAAATAGGCCACATATTGGGCAACAACAAGATAAATTCTAGGCTGAGCAAGCTCAAAGTAGATACTTCCAAAAGGAATCAATATCAGTAGTACATAAAGGAAAATAGGTTGTAAATGAAGATTCAGTGTATGACCATTCAAAGGTAAGTTTCCTATTTTCTTTCCATAATTATTTTGATATACTTAAAGAGAATATTATTCATGGATCTGAGAGTGGTAAGGAAGATGTTTCTATTAATCTATTTTTTCTAGAATCCTTACTTCTTGTCTAAAAGGTACCCCAATATCCATCTAGATCTATGCCCTCACATACCTCATCAAAACCAGTTCCTACTCCTAAGGAGCATATTGAAATCGGTAGTCCCATGTCGAACAAGGTAAACAAAGAAGCTAACTCATATAAACCTTATTTTAGCCCCATTAACACTAGAAGCTTTAGGAAGGCCACATTGCATATTGATAGTGAATGTAAAAAGAGAAGACCTTATACAAATGACTAGAAAAAAAATAAAATGGAGAATGACATTGCAAATGGTACTCAAAAAATCCTATTCTAGAATTTTTTCAATTAGGAAAAGGATGATCCAAAGTATCCCAAACCTCCCTTGCAACAACCAAAGGGAGGGTGAAAAGCTTCTAAAATTTCTAAATGAGGATCCTCTCATAGAACATGAGAGGCCTCAATAGTGCAGTCAAGCAAAGGCTTGCTTGCACTCTAAGTAAAGAATATAAACCCACAATCATGATTTTACAAGAAATAAAAATTGACCATAATAAAATTTAGAAAGTAGCAAATGATATATGGAAGAATGGGGGTTTTAATTTTTTCCCTATTCAAGGCACGTTTGAGGGACTCCTTCGCATTTGGGACCCAGGCAAATTGGAGGGAAGATTAATTTCTTCCTCTAAAAATATCCTCAACTTGATTTTTTTTGTAGAGAAAACAAATTATCTTGGATCCTATCTACTATCTATACCCCCAACAATCCTAACAGTAGATGGGTTTTGTGGTATACTTTAGGAATCATGTGAAAAACTTTCAAGAATTTCTCATGAATTATTGTCAAATATTTTAACTCTCCCCTTTTCCCATCAAACAAACAAGGGAGGAATATCATTCCCACCAAAAGCATTGAAGAATTTCATAATTTTGTTATTGAGTTAGTTTGGACCAGTGTCCTTTGTTGTTTGAAGTTGATAAAGGCCCTATTTTTATAACCCCTTTTAGGTTCGAAGCAATATGGATACAATATCCTAATCTGCATGATCAAATTATTGAATGGTGGCAAGAAGACCATCATTGTTATTTCATGATCAGAGTCCCAAAATCTCAAGCTGATAAAATAAAATCTTAAATTATATAAAATTGAAGTCTTTGGAGATATCTTTGAAAATAATGAGCATATTTTGAAAATGCTAAAATATATTGAACATCAAATTCAAAATGGACCATTGAATATCCAAATTAAGAAAAAGAGAGACAACTTCTTGTTGATTACAATAATGTATTGGCTAAAGAAGAATTTTTTTGGAGGTAGAAATTGAGAGCCCTATGGCTCAAGGAGGGAGACTCTAACACAAAATTATTTCATGCCTCCATCCTTAGGCACAGAAGCTCAAATGAAATCAAATAACTTACCAGTAGTGATGGTTCCCTTATTAGGGATATCTTTGAAATCCAAAATGAGGCTTCCTCTCACTTTAAAAATTTATTAGGGTCCCAACCCCATAATTCTAACCAATCCAAAAGATATTTACTCCAACATATCCTAAACTTGGTCACTCTTGATATGAATTTGATTCTAATAAAGCCTCTTACCCCTCATGAAATTAAAGAAGATCTATTTTCCATGCACCCTGATAAATATCTAGGTCCCGATGATTTTTCCCCTATGTTTTTTAGAATTTTTGGGATATCATTGGCCATGAAATTTGTAATACTATAATTTAACTCTAGAAATATAAAACTATTCCCAGATGTATTAACTCCACCTTCATTACTCTGGTGCCCAAAGTACCTATTTGTAAATCCCTATCAGAATACAAACCAATTAGCATGTGCAATTTTTTTTACAAAACTAAAGTCATGGACACTAGAATCAAACACATCCTTCCTTAGATCATAGACCCCTTCTAAGGTAGTTATGTCAAAGGGAGAAATATTACTAATGATATTATCACTCTACATGAAGTTCTCCATTCTGCTAGCCTCAATAAAAAGTAACTATGTTCTTCAAGATTGACATGAACAAAGCCTTTGACGGAGTTAATAGGGATTTTCACATCTCTGTTCTTCTCAAATTTATATTCCATAAAGAGTGGGTTGACTTTTTTCATGGTTGTATTTCTAATTCATGGTTCTCAGTCTTAGTTAATGGGTCCACAATAGACTACTTCCCAAATAGTAGGAGCTTGAGGTAGGGTGACATGTTATCCCCCATTCTAATCATTATCCTCACTAAGTCTTTGGTAAGAGCACTCAAAAGTGCTTGTTCCAGGGAAATAATTTTAGGCATGAAATATGATTCCAACTTGAGGGCTTTGTCTCATCAACAATTTATGGATGATATCATCATTGCTACTCATACATCCGTGTGGCATGCAAGGCCAATCAAAAGTATTCTTGATACTTATAAAGATGTTATGGGGAAGAAAATTAATTGCGCCAAAAGTAAAAAAAAAAAATCCTCAATATCCCCCTGGTAGGAAAACCAATATTGCTCACATTCTTCAATGTGTCATATCCTAGTAGCTCACAAAATATTTGGGCCTTCTGCTCTTTTCCAATCACCCCAAGGTATTCATGTTGAACAATTTCATTAGAGAATTAACTAAAAACTTGCAATCTAAAAGGATACCCCCCTATCTCAAGCTACTAAGGCCACTTTGACTATGGCTATTCTCCAAAGTATTCCTATTTATTTCTTATCAGTATTACTATGTACTTCAATATTGAACAAATTTAGAAGAGGTTTCTTTAGGCTAGTTCTGAGGACAGAAAAATATTCCATCTTGTTAGCTGGAAAAAGGTTTGTGCCCCTAAAAATCAAGGAGACCTTGGTATTCAAAGGATAAGTAATTTGAACATAGATCTATTGGCTAAAAATGAGTGGAAGGTGTTCTCAAATTATAATATTGAATGGGTTTCGATCATAAATAGGAAATAAATTCAAAATTGTTGCTTCATGGATGAAAATAACCCAAGAGATGAGTCTACTTTCTGGAAATCAATTATTTGAACTGAATCTTTTCTTCAACAGGGAATCAAGTGTCAGCTTGGTACTGGTAACAATGTCAATTTTTGGATAGACAAGTGGATCTCAAATCAACTGCTCATAGAAAACAATACATTTTGTATTCTTAAACCCTCCTTGGATACTTTAATTAGATGTAAATTTGAAGAATTCATTGATATGTCTATTGATCCTAAGAGATGGAAATAATTCCATATTGCCTAGGTCCAAGAAGCTACAAGAATTCTTAAAACCATGTTAAATGCATCTATCATCCCTATAGGTAATTCCCCTAACATTCCCTTTTGGAAGGAAACTAATTATATTCCCTAATTTTAATCATGGAATATGTCACTAAACACTAGAATTGCATCATCACATTAATCGGTCTGAAAGCAAGAGGGCCAACCCCCCACACACATACCCAAAATCATGTTAATAGGGGTGATGAATCCCACAAAATGGGACCAAGAACTTGCAAGGAAAGAGAAAACTCTAGTATATATTATGTGAAATTTTTAAATGGTTGGATCTACCATTAGTATAACATAAGGTATGGTGTAAATGATTAACATATCATACATACATTTATATTATATTAATTTACTAATTGAATTATACTATTTAAAGTAAAAGTAAAACAAAGTTTAATTTAAAGCAAATGTTTGTATTTAGTTAAAATGCATTTAATTTTTTTTTTTCTTTATTATCATTATGATAATCATTTTAAATTTTTATAATAAATATTTAAATTTAAATTATTAATTTTTTTATGTTTAATGAATATTATTTATATATAATTTGTTAAATTATATGATTTTTTTCAAATTACATATTAATAATTAAGTTGAGATGTTTTTAAAGAATATTTTATGCATATTGTTTAAAGAGAAGACTCGAGTATATATTATGTGAAATTTTTAAATGGTTGGATCTACCATTAGTATGACATAAGGTATGGTGTATTTATTTAAGTAAATGATTAACATACCATACATACATTTATATTATATTAATTTATTAATTGAATTATATTATTTAAAGTAAAAGTAAAACAAAGTTTAATTTAAAGCAAATGTTTGTATTTAGTTAAAATGCGTTTAATTTTTTTTTCTTTATTATCATTATGATAATCATTTTAAATTTTAATAATAAATATTTAAATTTTAATTATTAATTTTTTTATGTGTAAGGAATATTATTTATATATAATTTGTTAAATTATATGAATTTTTTCAAATTATATATTAATAATTAAGTTGAGATGTTTTTAAAGAATATTATTTTGAATTTTTTCAAATTAAATGAATTTTAAAATAATTTATCTTTCATTAATTCAATAATTTATAATTATATATTTTATGAAAAACGAGTAAAGTATTGATAAATACGAACATTATCTTATGGTTAGTAGCCTAATGTAAAAAATTAAATGCAATTCTATCTAAGGTTTTTTAGTAGGTTGAAAATAAAGTAAATACCATGAACATCAAAAATAAATAAATAAAAAATAATAATATGTACATAATCACCAAAATAAAATTCAAACAAAATACCAAGGATATTATACTATAAAGGTATAACCATAATTCTTAAGCATTTACTACTACATTACATAATATAGAATATATTTGTTTCTCATTATCATATCATATAGTTTAAAAAAGTTAATTTGGCATAAAATCCCATTTTAAAGTAGGGTTTAGGGATTTTATGATATTTTTATTAAGAAGAATTTATTCTTCTTATTAAATGAATTACATGTTTTATTATTAAGTTAACTAAGAGATATGAAAAATATTTTTTAAGAGTTTATGATCACCCTATTCTTTGGAAATACATGGTGGTTTTACAAGTAGATGTTTGAACCTTTTAATTGAGATTTTTCTCGTTGTAACTATTGTTAACATGATAGAAAGTAAATTTAGGGGAACATATGTCATATTAAATGGATAATCTATTAAAATATTTTAGTTCTCTAATGTATATTAATATATGAACTTGGGTAGACTCAAGGAGGATGAAACAATAGAAAAATAGTATCATTCTCAATTGGAGATATTGAAGTTGAAGTCCTAAATTATTTTCACAATTAATTTTCTATATATACTATGATACTATATTATAGTTATCAATATTTTATATAAATTCAATTATTGTTAAGGACTAGTTCATAGAAAAATCTACCATTTTCCATATAAAGATATGTCATATTTTTTAATTATCCTTTGCTAGATTAAAATACATGTTAAAAATAAATCCTACAAAAACACAAAGCTAAAAAAATCAATGTAATCGTAAAAAGGAAGCTACTAAATCTCATATTTGTATTCGAGATAAAAAGAACTTAAGAACCCTCTCTTTTTTATGGAAATTTTTATAACAAGTTAAGTTTACCAAATTATATGGATTTTTTTTGGTCTAGAGGATAGATTTGGTCAAAGCCATTTTTAACAATATCATCCTCCCACATAAGATATATTACAAATTATTAGGTTTAGAAAAATTTACTCTAATCCAAATTTATTTATATATATAAATATATAAAACATTGTATTGACATGAAAATATTTAATTGAATGTTATTTAGCAAATACACTTTTTTATTTTTGACCCAACATTGCTGATGTACTTGAATTTTAATGTGACATAGTTAGCATATTTATTATAAGTTTTTTTTCACAAATGATTTATAAAAGGATTCAACTAAAAAAAATCTTGATCATAAAAATATGTATCTACATTAAAAATATTATGCACTATTAGTACTTGTTATCTTAACATGTAATTAGACTACTAGATATAATAAATATTGCTTAGTGATGGCAACTATGAATGTGACTACGGGTGAACATATGCATCAAGGTGAGAAAGAGAATTTGGGTAGAAATTAGTCGTCATTCAAGGGAGGAACTACTCCTTAGAGCAATGCGGAGCAAGGTGATGTTGGTGGTGTTGAGTCATCAGGCCCTAAGTTAGAACCTCATGGTCCTTACAAAAGCATTGGGAACTCGAAACCGATTGGAGGTAAAAACCCCCTGAATAAACCTAAACAAGGTGGGATCCCTCTTCAAGGTACCTTTCTAATTTCTTTCACTGATAAACTCAAAAATATTTCTTATCATTATTTTGGAAGCAATAATTCCCTAATCCTTAAGGGTGAAAACTTGATTATAATTGAAACCCTAGTGGTGGACTACCTTGCTCTAGAATCCCATAATTTGGTTGAAAATTTTATCAAGGATCGCCTTGATATGAAATCTATTTGGTGGTGGGCAGTTCTAAAATAGAAAACCCTAGGTTATATGGAGTTGATTGCTCTCTCAAGAGGATTCTCACTAGGGGTCCATGGTTCTTTGGATGCAAGATTCTATCTCTACAAAAATGGGGTGAATATTTCAACCTAGAGACATAAAGTATAAATTATGCCCTAATTTGGGTACAGGTGGTGGACATGCCCAATAAATTTTAGCATAAAGATATTTTGAAGGCAATTGCTAAATACATTTGAGAGCTAGTGGTAATTGATCCCGTGACTCGAGTGCATTTAATAGTAATTCATGCTTAAATTTGCATCAACACTAACTTGGATTCTCAGCTTTCCTCTCACATAAATATGGTGTATGCCTCCTATCGTAGATGTCAAGCCATCGAATATGAGAATAAATTTACTTTCTATATATAATGTTAGGCTCAGGGTCATCTTAAAGATTAGTTTCCTTCTCTTAGAACCTCAAATAAGTTATTTAAATTCCCTAACTCTTCCCAAAATAGGCCACATATTGGGCAACAACAAGATAAATTCTAGGCTGAGCAAGCTCAAAGTAGATACTTCCAAAAGGAATCAATATCAGCAATACATAAAGGAAAATAGGTTGTAAATGAAGATTCAGTGTATGACCATTCAAAGGTAAGTTTCCTATTTTCTTTCCATAATTATTTTGATATACTTAAAGAGAATATTATTCATGGATCTAAGAGTGGTGAGGAAGATGTTTCTATTAATATATTTGTTCTAGAATCTTTACTTCTTGTCTAAAAGATGCCCTAATATCCATCTAGATCTGCGCCCTCACATACCTCGTCCAAACCAGTTCCTACTCCTAAGGAGCATATTGAAATTGGTAGTCCCATGTCGAACAAGGTAAACAAAGAAGCTAACTCATATAAACCTTATTTTAGCCCCATTAACACTAGAAGCTTTAGGAAGGCCACATTGCATATTGATAGTGAATGTAAAAAGAGAAGACCTTATACAAATGACTAGAAAAAAAATAAAATGGAGAATGACATTGCAAATGGTACTCAAAAAATACTATTCTAGAATTTTTTCAATTAGGAAAAGGATGATCCAAAGTATCCCAAACCTCCCTTGCAACAACCAAAGGGAGGGTGAAAAGCTTCTAAAATTTCTAAATGAGGATCCTCTCTTAAAACATGAGAGGCCTCAATAGTGCAGTCAAGCAAAGGCTTGCTTGCACTCTAAGTAAAGAATATAAACCCACAATCATGATTTTACAAGAAATAAAAATTGACCATAATAAAATTTAGAAAATAGCAAATGATATATGGAAGAATGGGGGTTTTACTTTTTTCCCTACTCAAGGCGCGTTTGAGGGACTCCTTCGCATTTGGGACCCAGGAAAATTGGAGGGAAGATTAATTTCTTCCTCTAAAAATATCCTCAACTTGATGTTTTTTGTAGAGAAAACAAATTATCTTGGATCCTATCTACTATCTATACCCCCACCAATCCTAACAGTAGATGGTTTTTGTGGTATACTTTAGGAATCATGTGAAACGCTTTCAATAATTTCTCATGAATTATTGTCAAATATTTTAACTCTCCCCTTTTCCCATCATACAAACAAGGGAGGAATATCATTCCCACAAAAGGCATTGAAGAATTTCATAATTTTGGTATTGAATGTAAACTTATGGATGTTCAAATTAAGTGGTCAAGTACACATGGAGTAATATAAGAATTGGTGACCATCACATTCAAGTCCAACTTGACAAGTTTCTATTGTCCCTAGAAACTATCCCTATGATGGGTGATGCCACTGTTAGTTACCTTCCTAGAGTTAGTTTGGACCAGTGTCCTTTGTTGTTTGAAGTTGATAAAGGCCCTATTTTTATAATCCCTTTTAGGTTCGAAGCAATATGGATACAATGTCCTAATTTATATGATCAAATTATTGAATGGTGGCAAGAAGACTATCATTGTTATTTCATGATCAGAGTCTCTCAAAATCTCAAGGTGATAAAATAAAATCTTAAATTATATAAAATTGAAGTCTTTGGAGATATATTTGAAAATAATGAGCATATTTTGAAAATGCTAAAAGATATTGGCTAATGGACCATATACATTATGGTAATCAACAAGAAGTTGTCTCAAAATGGACCATTGAATATCCAAATTAAGAAAAATAGAGACAACTTCTTGTTGATTACCATAATGTATTGGCTAAAGAAGAATTTTTTTGGAGGTAGAAATTGAGAGCCCTATGGCTCAAGGATGGAGACTCTAACACAAAATTATTTCATGCCTCTGCCCTTAGGCACAAAAGCTCAAATGAAATCAAATAACTTACCAGTAGTGATGGTTCCCTTATTAGGGATATCTTTGAAATCCAGAATGAGGCTTCCTCTCACTTTAAAAATTTATTAGGGTCCCAACCCCATAATTCTAACCAATCCAAAAGATATTTACTCCATCATATCCTAAACTTGGTCACTCTTGATATGAATTTGATTCTAATAAAGCCTCTTACCCCTCATGAAATTAAATAAGATCTATTTTCCATGCACCTTGATAAAGATCTAGGTCCCGATGATTTTCCCCTATGTTTTTTAGAATTTTTGGGATATCATTGGCCATGACATTTGTAATACCATAATTGAACTCTAGAAATCTAAAACTATTCCCAGATGTATTAACTCCACCTTCATTACTCTGGTGCCCAAAGTACCTATTTGTAATTCCATATCAGAATACAAGCCAATTAGCATGTGCAATTTTTTTTACAAAACTAAAGCCATGGACACTAGAATCAAACACATCCTTCCCCAGATCATAGACCCTTGCCAAGGTAGTTATGTCAAAGGGAGAAATATTACTAATGGTATTATCACTCTGCATGAAGTTCTCCATTCTTCTAGCCTCAATAAAAAGTAGCTATGTTCTTCAAGATTGACATGAACAAAGCCTTTGATGGAGTTAATAGGGATTTTCACATCTCTGTTCTTCTCAAATTTATATTCCATAAAGAGTGGGTTGACTTTGTTCATGGTTGTATTTCTAATTCATGGTTCTTAGTCTTAATTAATGGGTCCACAATAGACTACTTCCCAAATAGTATGAGCTTGAGGTAGGGTGACATGTTATCCCCCATTCTAATCATTATCCTCACTAAGTCTTTGGTAAGAGCACTGAAAAGTGCTTGTTCTAGGGAAATAATTTTAGGCATTAAATATGATTCCAACTTGAGGGCTTTGTCTCATCAACAATTTATGGATGATATCATCATTGCTACTCATACATCCGTGTGGCATGCAAGCCAAATCAAAAGTATTCTTGATACCTATGAAGAGGCTATGGGGAAGAAAATTAATTGCGCCAAAAGTAAAAAAAAAAAATCCTCAATATCCCCCTGGTAGGAAAACCAATATTGCTCACATTCTTCAATGTGTCATATCCTAGTAGCTCACAAAATATTTGGGCCTTCTGCTCTTTTCCAATCACCCCAAGGTATTCATGTTGAACAATTTCATTAGAGAATTAACTAAAAACTTGCAATCTAAAAGGATACCCCCCTATCTCAAGCTACTAAGGCCACTTTGACTATGGCTATTCTCCAAAGTATTCCTATTTATTTCTTATCAGTATTACTATGTACTTCAATATTGAACAAATTTAGAAGAGGTTTATTTAGGCTAGTTCTGAGGACAGAAAAATATTCCATCTTGTTAGCTGGAAAAAGGTTTGTACCCCTAAAAATCAAGGAGACCTTGGTCTTCAAAGGATAAGTAATTTGAACATAGATCTATTGGCTAAAAAAGAGTGGAAGGTGTTCTCAAATTATAATATTGAATGGGTTTCGATCATAAATAGGAAATAAATTCAAAATTGTTGCTTCATGGATGAAAATAACCCAAGAGATGAGTCTACTTTCTGGAAGTCAATTATTCGAACTGTATCTCTTCTTCAACAGGGAATCAAGTGTCAGCTTGGTACTGGTAACAAAGTCAATTTTTGGATAGACAAGTGGATCTCAAATCAACTGCTCATAGAAAACAATACATTTTCTATTCTTAAACCCTCCTTGGATACTTTAATTAGATGTAAATTTGAAGAATTCATTGATATGTCTATTGATCCTAAGAGATGGAAATAATTCCATATTGCCTAGGTCCAAGAAGCTACAAGAATTCTTAAAACCATGTTGAATGCATCTATCATCCCTACAGGTAATTCCCCTAACACTCCCTTTTGGAAGGAAATTGATTATGGGCTTTTTTTTAAATTTACTCATAGCTTGACTATCAATCCTCAATGTGTTCACATCCCTTTCAATCTAGTTTGGCTTAAATACCTCATTTCAAAGGTTACCTTTTTTAGCTAGTTGACCATCAAAAAAAAGATACTTACAACTGATAACTTCATAAAAAGAGGCATGATGGTCCCTAATAGGTGCTACTTATGCATGGTTTCCTGGGAATCTGTACATCATCTCCTGTTGGAATGTTTTTTCTCAAAGACTATTATGGATCGCATTTTATCCACTTTCCACATATCTTGGGTTCATCCAAACTCCTTGTCTAACATATTTCTTCAATGGCCTACTCCCTTTAAAAATCTCATATTGTCCTCCTTATGGAAAGTGTGCCTTCATCACATTCTCTGGAAATTATGGCTTGAAAGAAACAACAAATATTTTAATTCTTCATCAAATGATCCTATCTCATTTTCCAATAGATCTATTTCCTTTGTTGTCGAGAGCTCCTAGTTTTTTTTGTGTCCCAAACCCCTTTATTTTGAGTTGGATTCTATTTTATTATTATCTCTAAAAATTCCCTACAAATCCAACTCTAGTTTCTTAGCTCCTCACCCCAAGAATGGTACTCAATGGATTCCTCTCCCTATAGGGTGGTTAAAACTTAATTTTGATGGATCTACCAAAGGTAATTCGGGAGATGCAGGTGTGGATGCCCTAGTTAGAGACCACAATGGGTAAGTAATTATTGCCTATGAGAAGTATTTGAATTTCTAGACCAAACATTTAACTGAAGGGTGTACCTTATGGAGAAGGCTAGAAATTCTTAAGGACTTCAAAGGTAATATTTAGGTTGAAGGAGACTCATTTAATATCACCAATGCCATGAAAAATAGTCAAATTACCTTTTGGAATGTGAGGATTGTCATCCAAGAAGCTAAAAAACTTATTCAAAATTTCATCAAGTTTTCTATCAGCCATATGTATCACAAATATAACAAGCCTACTGATATCCTAGCTAACATGGGAGCTATCTACAAAACCCTATCCATCTAGAGGGAACACTTTACTCAATAAATTTTAAATATTATTACTAATGATATGGTTTGAAAGTTATGGTTACAGGTTATTGTGAGTTAGTTGTCTCAATAAAGGGTCTAGACTCTCCAACGTGATCCCTTACACTACAATACTTCATGAGAAGAGCATAAAATTTAAATTTTGGTGTCGGTGGTATTTAGGTCTTAGTTCATTTATTCTCAGGTATGTCAAGTTCCAAAGTGGGTATCCATTCTGTAATTGAATTAGAGTAGCCATAGTCAGGTATGTCAAGTCCCAAGGCAACTATATTTTATGAGTCTCTAAGACTAGGAAATATAATTTTATTTGTACCCTCACTCATTCTTTCCCAAGTCCAATTTTTATGTTCTTTGATCACCCTTGTGTTGTTTTGGAATCACCGTGTATCACTTATTGATGGATCTACCAAAGGTAATTCGAGAGATGCAGGTGTGGATGCCCTAGCTAGAGACCACAATGGGTAAGTAATTATTACCTATGAGAAGTATTTGAATTTCTAGACCAACCATTTCACTGAAGGGTGTGCCTTATGGAGAGGGCTAGAAATTCTTAAGTACTTCAAAGGTAATATTTAGGTTGAAGGAGACTCATTTAATATCACCAATGCCATGAAAATTAGTCAAATTACCTTTTGGAATGTGAGGATTGTCATCCAAGAAGCTAAAAAACTTATTCAAAATTTCATCAAGTTTCATATCAGCCATATGTATCACAAAGATAACAAGCTTGTTGATATCCTACCTAACATGGGAGCTATCTACAAAACCCTATCCATCTGGAGGGAACACTTTACTCAATAAATTTTAAATATTATTGCTAATGATATGGTTTTAAAGTTATGGTTACAGGTTATTGTGAGTTAGTTGTCTCAATAAAGGGTCTAGACTCTCAACGTGATCCATTACACTACAATCCTTCATGAGAAGAGCATAAAATTTAAATTTTGGTTTCGGTGGTGTTCAGGTCTTAGTTCATTTATTCTCAGGTTTGTCAAGTCCCAAAGTGGGTATCCATTCTGTAATTGAATTAGAGTAGCCATAGTCAGGTATGTCAAGTCCCAAGGCAACTATATTTTATGAGTCTCTAAGACTAGGAAATATAATTTTATTTGTACCCTCACTCATTCTTTTCCAAGTCCAATTTTTATGTACTTTGATCACCCTTGTGTTGTTTTGGAATCACCATGTATCTCTTATTAACGAAAACATACCAATTACCTTACCTCCTATGCAATTTTTACCATTGGGGTGGCCATATTATCTGGTAATTTTTTATATATCTTCTACTTTGGGCTGAAACTTGTCATTTCTATCCAATTTCATCTATATTCGGGTACTATTGGTGATAGGAAGTTATGTATTTGGGTTTTTTGGTCTGTCTATTTCCAATTCCCTATCCCTATTATCATGGCTCTATTCAAACATTCAATATTACAGCTTGATCCCCTATCCCACTCTTTTTTGGAATCCTAAGGTCTCATTTTATTTCTTAGTAAATTCAAAGGTATCAATCGGGACATCACTAAAGCTTTAGTCAATATGTGGAACAATGGTTACGTAATTATTAATAATATTTAATTATGTATCACTATTAATATTCTAGCTAAGGTGAAAAAATTACCCACTATCGAGCGGGTGGTACAAAGAGATCATCACAACGGGGAGTCTAAACTCAATGACTTTCCTAACCATACTAAAATATTCAAGTAGAAATGTTTTGCTATAAAGCATGATTCTCTACCTACTTCTTGGCTAATTTTTATGGTTCTTGTGCTCTAGTACCTGATAGTAGATGATACCGCCAAGCCTCTGTATAGTTTGCATATTGCTTTGGCCAATCACCTTAGGGGTTTCAATCCTATCAATATCCCTGATTTATTTTTTTGATCAATCAGATACTCTATCCATAATTTCGAGAAAATAAAGTCTCAATCCTCTCCTACCCATCAAGGTCTCTTTGACATTATTTTTTGCCATTTTTAAACCACTCTCTCGCTTTCCCTCCCTGCCTCACTTTTTCATTCCAAAATACATCCATATTCCCTTGCCCTTAGCCCCTCCCAATCCCTTTATGATAATAAATCTATTTTTCAAAATCCCTCCCCTGGCCCTAAGGTGAAATATACTTTTGATCCCAACCCCTCTTTTTGCAAGCCTTCAAAGCGTAAAGCTACTATTGAAGAGAGCTCAACCAAAGTTAAAATATTTACCCTATTTAAGAAGCCCAGTTTGAAGTAATTCAAATATTTTCCCATCACATATCGGATGATGACAATGGTGATTGTGGCATGGGCATCAACAGTAAAATTCATTTCAATAGCATTGCCAAAGCCATGGACGAGATTAGTGATACCCTTAAGTTATTGATTAAGAATCACGTCAAGAATGATATAGAAAATGAAGATATTCCAAATACCCAGACCTAACGCTATGTCGAATAGTGGTTGGTATCCTTTTATTTTCTTTATATACTTTTGATCCTATGATCCCTTGCACGGGACTTGTCTTTTTTCTAAGGTATCTTCTAGTGCCCTGCATGGGTTCTATTTCTTCTATATTTTGCACCCTGTGTGGGTGTTTTGATTTGGTTTTTATATTTATTTTTATATATGTTTTTCTCACATCACCTACCCTTGTGTGGGTCTAGTTTTTTTTTACTAATGTATTTTCAGGTTTTGTTTCTCTGGTGCAACCCCTATATGGGTACCACAGGTTGTAAGTCCATGGTTCGTATTATTGATATCATTCTTGGTTATTGTTAGCCCTTGCATGGGTATGTTCCCTTTATTGCTTCTATATTTCTACATGCTTATGTAATTGGTTTTGGGATCCATTCAAAATCCATATCTAAGCAATTTTACTTACCAAAAAAAATATTAACATGTGATTGGTTATTTTGGTTAATAAAAATTATTTATGAAAAACTGTTATAATTTTACAATCTTGAAAATATAATAAATCATGATTCAATTTTAAAATGATATAATATATCATAAAACATATTTTCAAACTCCAAATGATGTATCATTAAAATTTATTCAAATTTATAGAAACATATTTTAGTGGCACAAAAGCCTTAAAACTATGTCTTATTTTCTTGAATCTTTATAGGTATGGATGATTATTTCCCATTCTTAGACTTTTTAATGATTATATTGGACCCTGTATTCCTTCCCCTCACCCTTTATATAATGGAAATAATACAATTTACCACACACTTGAGAATTATATATTATAGTCACACCTCCATTGAAACATTGAAGTATTAACTTTTAATGTAATTAGAGAAGTTATGATGAATAAAAATATACTTGCACCTATTTTGAGGGTCATTTTTTAGGTTATTTTTTTTACCTTGATTATCATCCACTTTTTTTAAAAGTAATCATCAATAGATTTTTTTTACTTTTGTTGATGTTTTCAAAGCACATAATTGGACTTAAAATATTACTGAAATGCTATGTTGTCATGTACCTTAAGTATGGGTATTGAAGAGGAATTTGAGGTGGGTTTACATAATCTCATGTATGTTGACAAAACATACTATTTGAGTAAGTGTTAACCTAAATTTATTATAATTTTTAATGTTGTTTATTTTTGTTCACAAATTTTAAGCTAAATTTTACATACTTTATATATTATTTAATTTATAGATTTGAACATGTTGGATACTAAAAAAAAATGAGTAATCACTTGTGTTAAAAGAAACATGAAGGTTATGATCCTTAAATTTGGAACTAAACTTTAGATTAATTAGAAGAATCTGATAGAAAAAATATCATCCATTAAAAATAAATTCCAAGAAAAGGGTTATTTTATGAGGGTTAAAAAGGTTTGATAATATATCATTGTTTGTAGAGAATAAACATGGCCATGAAAGTTATGAAATATATAAGTAATCATATAATTATTTTATAACCTTATTTAACTTAGTTATATACATACATATATATATAGATATATATATATATTATATATATATATATTTTTTAATATCAGAAGGGAGTGATAGGTGGATGAGAGATAGACAGAAACTAAAGGTAAAGAGAATTTCAGACCGTAATGGTAGTAGAGAGACTGAAAAAATAAGGGATTCAAAGTATAGAATGATAGTTGGGAAGAAGAAAATAGAACAACAAAAAGCTAATAATACAACAAAACAAAAAATGACAAAAATAAACAACAAGATGAATAAAGGGTATATAATGAAGATGGTGGCCAAAAGAAAAATGAAGGAGATACGTTGGGATCCAATAGTAAAAAACTAACAAAATAGTCAAATTTTTTAAAAAATTCCATAGTAGAACTCCTAAAAAAGGGCAAAGTAGAACAAATATTGGATAAATATATGTTGTATGGAATAATATAGAATAAAGAAGTAAATGTAGTGGAGTACATAGAGGGACTAGTTGAACATTCAAATGAATCGATCTTTTATTTCCAATAGGATCTAATGGAATTTTATAATAAAATAATAAATAGTTTCACAAAATAGACCCCAAAATAAGTGGAGTAAAGTATAATAGAAGTAGATACAAAATAAAATATTCCAAACTCAACACTAACCCAAGACCAAGATATTTTAAATCAATACGTCTCTTGTCTAAATAAGGGAATAGGTAAGAGAAAACTTTGTCCAAAAAATAAAAGGATATAGTGAAAATATTAGGAGGTAGGAGATCTAATCATTGAATAAATTTAACCATAACCATTGAAATATAATTCTTTGGTGCGAAGGTTCATGGTATGCTTGATGAAAATAAAAACTCTTTGTGATTGGATAATTTCAACATGGTTCAAGTTGCTACAATATATCCCAACATACCATGTAATGTAAAATATTGGATAGATTTTGTATTCCAAAAATCAAAAGATACTAAAAATATAAAAAAGGAAATATGGAGATGGTATCATAGTATCCTTACTATAAAAAATTGGACACTAGGGTTTGATCCTCACATAGAGAGGACAACCACATAGTATATTTTGGTCGCATTACCTACACTACCAATAGAATATTAGAACGAGAAGATGATGAGAGATATATGAAACTCTTTTGGGGTTTTTTCTTGAAGTGGACTCAAAAAATTTAAATGGCATTCAAAAATTGGTTGCTCAAATCATAATGGAGATAGACCAAAGTCTAAGATTACTTGAGAATATGGAAATAGTAATAGGAAGTTGTTATCAGACATAATAGTTGGATTACATTGGAGTGTCATTTTGATATAGTTTTTCCATAAATATGGATATGTCAAAGAATAATATAAATAAAGAAGAAGCAATAGATACAAAAATGAGCAAATACAAGTTGAAACTCCCATTGGTACAAGTAATAAAGAGAATATAATAGTAACAAAAGTTCAAGAATATAAAGGACAAGCAACAATCATAGGACCTATAGAAGAAAAATTATATTTATCACTAATTCAACAAAAGGAAAAGGACCAAGAAACTAGATAAATATTCATGGGTGCTATAGAAAAGAATAGGGGGGATTTACAATTTTTTTATAAAGAGCTTAGAGAACTAGATCTAGGTAATATAATATTATATCTACATGGTTATTTGAATGATACAAATAATAATTTTATTTTTGTACATAAATTTGACTTGAAATTTATTTTAGGAAGAGCATATAGATAATAGTCTTTATAGAAGAAGGATAGAAGAGTGTGTTTCTCCTTTAATAGGGGGAAATAATAAGATAATGGAGAATAGAAAGATAGAGGGATATGTACGGATTTATTTTTTTATGGAAGAGGGTAGACTCTCTCTGAGATCTTGGAAAAAATAAAAAGAGGAAAAGAAGTAAACTAAGGAAATCCCCCATAAGTAGAATTTTATCTCCCTCTAGTCTCTCATATTAATATAATTTTTTACCTCTTGTGAGAAAATATGCTTTATGATATCAAAAAAATGTAAATTAGATAAGATCTTTGGAAAAATTTAAAAGGGGCTTAGCTTTGAAGCTAGTCAAACTCACGACTCCTCAATAGGTAGGACTTCCTATCTAAAAATAGTCCCAAAAAGAGTTGAGAAAGAAATTATATCTAGTAAACAAAGGTCTATTTATGAGTTACTTAGAGTAGGATAACTCCTTGAGTTAGATACCCCATGATAATAATATATCTAAATATTATAATATTAGGGGCTCTTGATAAAATGATAATCCTAAAAAGACTTATTAAACTTCAAAAGCCTAGTATTAACTTGATCTATAAAACCATGTAAGAGGTAGCAAAGACAACATCTATTCTTAATTAGTTATTACCAAGATGGAAATTTATTGGGATAGACTCAAATGGAAATTCAAGGGGAATTGTTTTAATATGGAATGATTCTTACAAATTGATTTATAATTTCTTTATAGAAGTAGGAGTAGTATCCAATATCCACTAGAAAAAATTAGGAAAAAACTATAACTGTTGTAAATATGTATGGTCCATATAGAGATAGGTAGGTTTTCTAGAAGGAATTATTTGGAAAATATATTTTTTTAAAAAGGAGAATTTAGTGGTGGGAGGGTATTTAAACTTTGTTACAAAAAGAAGTGAAATATGTGGATTACAAATTAAAAAGGATTCACTAGTTGATTTCTTCCTTCACAAAATTTAGAGCACTAGACTTTGTGATATAGAAGAAACACAAATTTCTCCTACATGGAGGAACAATCAATATAGAATTCATGTGATATCTAAAAGGTTGGATAGATTTCGAGTTTCAAAAAATCTCCCAAATTTTTGTAATAATATGGGAACTATGATATATTAATAGGGAGGATCAAATCATTCTCTAGTCATTTTATAGCTAGAAAATAAATAGGAAAAACCATCAAGTCATTTCAAATTCAATCCCATTTGGCTAAGGTATGAATAATTTAAAAACTTATTAAGAACAAATTGGAGGCATCATGACCTAAACTCATAAGATATAGCCATGTTTTAGTTTCCTAGTAATATCAAGAGAATACAATTAGTTACTTTATTCTGAGCCAAAGCAAAATACTAGGAAGTAGAGGTAAGACTTACTCAATTTGAATTTTCTCCAAATCATATTTACAATACCATAAGCAATAATGGTTTTTTATAAATTGAAATCATGCAATTCAAATATGGACAAAAAGAATAGAGAACTGCTAGAATAGGAGGAGGCAAAATGAAGAATGAGAAGCATGAATTTATGGCTAGAATAAGAGGATGAAAATGTCATTTTTTTCAAAATCATGCAAATCAAAGGAAATATACAAACAAAATTTGGGAGATGAAATAAGAATGAAAACACTTTGAGAAGATTCCAAGAATAGGTACCATTAGTAGTAAATTACTTCAAAGACTTGTATGAATATTCAAATGGAGCAAATATAGCAGAGATAATCAAAGTAACATTAAATTTTTCCAAGATGGTCAATCAAGAACAAAAGTAAGATTTGTTCTTAGAAATCACTAATGAGGAGTTATAATCAACAGTCAAATCATTCCAAAAAAACTTGTAGGTCAAAATGGATGGACAATTTATTTATATTTGGATTTTCATAGAATTTTGGAGGATGATATTTTAAAAGTGGTAGAAGAATCAAGTGTTAGTAGATAATTTATAGGATACATAAAATCTACCTTCTTGGTTTTGATATCAAAAATGAAAATCCAAAATATTTTGAGGATTATAGACCTATCTCTTTATGTAATACCTTCTACAAAATCATATAAAAAATTATAGCTAATATAATAAAAGGGATATTCTTAGATAATTTTCTAGAGGAATAGTTTAGGTTTTTGATTAAAATGTAGATTCATGAAGTAATACGAGTATCCCAAGAAATACTACATTCAATAAAGATAAGAAATCAACAAGCAATGGTAATAAAATTGGGTCTACCAAAAGCTTTTGATAAAGTAAATTGGTTATATATCAAGCTAATACTAATTCAAATTGGATGTAGTATTCCATTTGTGACTTGGAATATGGGACATATCAATTCATCCACTTTTTCTATGCTTATTAATGGTTCAAGTTATAATTTTTTCAAGGCTTCTAGAGGTCTATGAAAAGGGCATCCTCTTTCTCCTCTTATTTTTATTTTGGAAGCATAAGGTTTGAGTAGATTTATTATGTATAAACAAGATAGAAAATGGTCAAGTTTATCAAAATTGATAACTCTTTGAAGGTAACTCATTTGCTCTTTGCAAATGATGTTTTACTTTTTGAAATGTGACATTGAAGAAAGCATTAAAGTATAAAGAAGTGTGTGAAAATAAATCTACAAAAAATAAAAATAGCCTTCAATAGGTTTCCACTAAGTTAAATAGATGTGGTAATGAGAATTTTTGGTTTCAAATAAGTAGACTTTTATAAAGGGATAAAATATTTAGGCTTCCATCTAAAACCTAATGACTATGGGTACTAGGATTGGATTTGGTTATACACCAAAATAAATAATGATGCAAGATCACTCTTACACCAATTGTAATATTTTACTTTTTATGTTCTAAGTGTTTAGTTTTTAGGGTATGGAAATACATAACTAATGTCAAAAAAATCATCCTAATACCCTGAGTGGTTTGGGAGATATGCCAAAACTAGTGAAAATCCTAGTGAAAACCCTACCAAAACTAGCGAAAATTCTACTAGTAAAACTTGGAGGCCAACTTTGAAGACCTTATAGGCCTATTTTTGGGCTGAAATATGGCAATATTGTGCATTGACATAGTACTAGGTTTCAAAACCCTTCGAGAGCTTCTGGAAAAGGTACTATAATAGTTGTTTCGAGCAATGAGCGAGGAGTTATGACCTCGGTAAGTTTACCCCCGAAATTCAAATTTCAAATACATAGTTTTAGGTGGGAAAGGGGAAAACATGGTCAAAAGGGGGAAATTTTGAATTTGTAAGAAGTTAGTCTCTATAAGCCCCATTTTTTAGACAGTAATAGAGAAAAAAAGCTTTGGCTCCTTTGCATTTTTCTTTAGCTTTGGGTGGATTATTTGTGTTTATGTTTAATGCAACTTTGTCTCAACTAGTATCAGAGTGGAAGTTACTGAGTGTGTAAACATATCGCCGAATGTGAGATTGTTTACACTAGTATTTATGATTAGGGTTTGAGATAAATGTGATTAGAATGACTCCACAAAGAAACCATTGTGGTGGAAGAAATGTGGCACAAAAAGAAGATTTTAGGGCTTTGTAGAGACAAGTTCAGGCTCTATAAGAGGAGCTACATAGAGGGTTTGAGCCAAGGAGAGAATATGGGAGTGAAGATGAAGCTGAAGAGAAAGAGGTCCAATTTTAAGAATAAGAAGAGGTAGTAGATCCTACACAAGCCAGATTGTATAAGGCCATATCCCATATTGGGAAGAAACTAAAGTTTGATATATCTATGTATTCTTAAAATATCAACCTAGAAGAGTTGATCAACTGGATCAATGACATGGAAGAATACTTCTAGTATGAGGAGGTGGAATATCCCAAGAGTGTCAGATTTTCTAAGACCAATCTGAAGGGTCATGCTAGTATTTGGTGGAAGGGATTATAGTTGGATAGAAAGAGAAGAGTGAAAGAGAGGATAACAAGGTGGGAGTGGATGGTGGAGAAGATGAAGAGATATTTTATTCTAGTTTATTACTATTTGGATCTGCTCAAGAAAATGCAAGGTTTAAGTTAGTCAAGAAAGTATTTCAAGAAATACATAGAGGATTTCTATAAAATTTTAATTATAATAGGCCATTATGAGCCCAACAAGGAGAAGGTATCCCATTATATATATGGGTTGATAGCAAGTATTCAATAGGAGCTAAGTCTAGTGAAGATGACCACCATAGAATATGCTTACCCATTTACCTTGAAGGTGGAAGAGAAGTTGAATAGGATATTTGAAAGAAAATAGAGAGGAAGATGTCATGGTGGAATAATTGGTGGGAGAATAAATGGAGGATGAAATGAGGACCAAAAGAAGAATTGAGAAACAAGCAATAGTCAGGAATAGAAGGGGGAGAATGCTTACCATCCCCGTGAGAAAAATAATAGCTACCAAATAGGAAGAGGAAGGTCTCGATGAGGGCCTAGAAGAGGAGTATTTCGTAGAACCTAGTTCTAATGTGGATAATAAGGTCATCGAGCATACGAGTGCCCACAAAAACAAGGGGAAACAAATAAGAGACCTTAAGGTATTTCCTAAACCGCTATTGTAGATGAAGGTGCTAAATATGAGCAATCTAAAGAAGCATAAAGAGGATAAGTTTTGGTCACAAGGAGAGCCTTGCTAAATGAGGAGAAGGATCCAGATCAAAGGAAGAGCCTATTTAAAACAAGGTGTAAATGTACAAGTAAGGTGTGTAATATTATCATTTATAATGGTAGCACTGATAACCTAGTTTCAGAAGGAATGGTTACTAAGTTATAGTTAGAGAGAAGGAGGCACCCGCATCCATATCGGATTGCTTGGTTGTAGAATAACCAGAGGTATTTAGTCAATGAGCAGTGTTTAGTAAATTTTTAAATTGGGAATTACCATGATGAGGTCTTGTGTGACATCCTACCTATGGATTCTTACCATTTATTGCTAGGAAGGCCATGGCAGTTTGATTGACATGCAAGACATGATGTGCATACCAACACTTACTCCCTGACAAAGGATGGAGTGCACCACAAGATGAAGCACCTAAATGAGATGGACAAAAATGTATGTAGTAGTGCCATAATATATTTAGCAGATGGTAGAAAATTTTTATATAGCCTGAAGCATGAGCATATGTGCTATGCATTAATTCCTAGAGTTAAGGATGAGTAAGGTAAAGATATACCAGTAGAGGTCTCAGGTATGTTAGAAGAATTTCTAGATATTATATGAGATAATGTACCTTAGGGTTTACTACCAGTGAGTAGGATCAATCACTTCATATATTTGGTACCAAGAGCTAGTTTACCCAATAAAGCAGCCTACAAAATGACTCCTGTAGAAAGTGAGGATATAAATAGACAAGTCCAAGAGTTACTAAAAAAGGGATTGATTCGAGAGAGATTAAGTCCATGTGTAGTACCTCCAATAATAGCACCAAATAAATATGGAGAGTGCAGAATGTGTATAGACTCCCTAGCTATTAAAAAGATTGCCATCAAATATAGATTTCCATTTCCAAAGATGAATAACATTATGTAATGTTTGAGAGGATCCAAGTACTTCACCAAGATTAACCTGAAGAGTGGGTATCATTATATTCGTATCAGATAAGGAGATGAGTGGAAGACAATGTTCAAGACCAAATAGGGTTTGTATGAGTAGTTGGTCATGTCATTTGGGCTAACAAATACATGAAGCACATTCATGTGACTGATGAATGAGGTATTGAAGAATTTTTTTAGGAAAATTTGTCATTGTATATTTATAAGACATTTTAATTTTTAGTAATACTTTGGAGGAGCACCTATTGTATATTCGATGAGTTTTTGAGAAGTTGAGGGAGGAGCAGTTGTTGATTAGTTTGAAGAAGTGCAATTTTGTGAAGAAGGAGTTGGTGTGTCTGGGATTTGTCATCTAAATTGAAGGTCTTAAAATGGATCCAAAAAAGTGAGGTCTATCATCAAATTTTCTACTCCAAGGAGAATTACAGAGGTAAGATCATTCCATGGTCTAGCCAGTTTTTACAAAAATTTATTAGGAATTTTATCAGTATTTATGCATCCCTAACATAGATAATGAGAGAGGATAAGAAGGAGTTTAAGTGGACTCCAGGAGCATATAAGAGCTTTGATATGTTGAATAATAAGGTTAGAGAGCAACCTATTTCGGCACTTCTAGAATCTAATAAGGTATTTCAAGTAGATTGTGATGCTAGTGGTAGTGCCATAGGAGTTGTACTGAGTCAAGAAGGTAAACCTATTACTTATTTTAGTGAGAATATCAATGATGCTAGGAAGAAGTATTATGTTTATGATCAAGTTTTATGCTATAGTTCAGGCTTTGAAGAAGTGGAGGCACTATTTGTTTCCAAAAGAATTTGTTTTATATACTGATCATCAGATCTTATAGTATATCAATAGCCAAGGGAAGCTAAATCAGAGGCACCTAAAGTGGGTTGATTTTTTTTAGAGTTATACCTTTGTGTTGAAGAATAGGAGTGGAAATTCAAACAAAGTTGTAGATGCCTTAAGTATAAGGTAAAACGTGTTGATATAAATGAAGGTGGAGGTCACAGAATTTGATGAACTTAAGAGTTTGTACCTATAAGATCCATATTTTGTAGAGGCTTGGAGAGCTTGCATGGCACATGTTACTTTGGATAGGATAAAATGGTTGGATTTTCTAATCCAATATGAAATATTATTCATAGAAAACCAATTGTGCATTCCAACGAGTTCAATGAGAGATAAACTGGTCAAGGAGAATCACAGTGGAGGGTTGGTTGAACACTTTGATTGAGATAAGACCATTGCCCTCATTAGTGAGAATTACTATTGGCCATAGTTACAACAATATGTGAAGATATTTGTACAAAGTTGTAGAGTATGCTAGAGAGCCAAGGGTGTGAGGCAGAACACTGGATTGTAGTAGCCATTACCTGTATTAGAACAACCATGGGAAGATATCAACATAGATTTTGTTATTGGTCTACCAAGGACACAGAGGGGGAATAAATCCATATTTTTGGTGGTTTACAGGTTTTCAAAAATGGCACATTTCATTCCTTTCTAGAAAACTAATGATGCAGTTCATGTTGCAGGGTTTTTGTCAAAGAGGTGGTACGACTACATGGTCTACCAAAAATTATTGTTTCATACAGGGATACCAAGTTTATTGGGTATTTTTGGAGGACTTTGTGGAAGAAATTGAATATAGATTCGAAGTTCAATTTTGCATACCACCCACATACTTATGGGCAAATAGAAGTGGTGAATAGAATTTTGGGTAATCTACTGAGATGCTTAGTAGGAGATAAGCCCAAGGGATGGGACTTGGTTTTACCACATGTAGAATTTTATTATAACAATTATGTCAATAGGAGTAATAATAAATCCCCATTCCATATTGTGTATGAGAGCAACCTAAGCAATTATGAGTTGAGAAATATGGATAGAGGGGAAAAGAGCAGTGTTGAGGTTGAGGACTTTGTAGAGCACCTGAAGAATTTGCATGAGGAGGTAAAGAAACATATTAACAAGATGAACACTCAGTACAAGATAAGGGTAAACCAGAAGTAACAATTTAAGGAATTCCAAGTGGGATATGAAGTTATGGTCCACCTGAGAAAATAAATATTTCTTGCTAAAACCTATAACAAGCTGAAAATGAAGAAGTTTGGACCATGCAGGATCATAGAGAAACGAGATTTAGGCAATGCATATGAAGTAGAATTTCCGAGTGGGCTTAACATATCACCTATGTTCAAAATTTCATATTTGGAAGAATATCATGAAGGAGATAATGATGAGGGACCAATAACAACAACTTGGTATATTCTAGTGTCTACTCCAGATAAGGAAGAGATAGAAGAAATCCTTGACACCCGTGTTGGCAAAATTACAAGAAATAGGTAGTATGAAGAATATATTATTAAGTGTAAGGGTAGTTCTATTGAAGATTCATATTGGTTTTCAAAGAAAGAGGTTGACCACATTGGTTTTCCTCCAACAACAAAGAAGTGAAGGTCACTTCTCAATTTACCCTAGGTGTCTGATGCAGGAGCATCTAGTGGTGTAATAGTGATCTTGCATCATCCAAAAAAAATTGTAATATTTTACTTTTTATGTTCTAAGTGTGTTTAGTTTTTAGGATATGGAAATATAGAACTAATGGTGAAAGAATTGTCCCAATACCCTAAGTGGTTTGGGAGATATGCCAAAACTAGTAAAAATCCTAGTGAAAACCCTGCCAAAACTAGTGGAAATTCTGCTAGTAAAACTTGGAGGACAATTTTTAAGGCCTTAAAGGTATTTTTTGGGCTAAAATATGGTGATACTATATGCAAAAATAGTACTAGGATTCCTAACCCTTCGAGAGCTTTCTAAAAATATACTATAATAGTTATTTCGAGAAATTAACGATTTATTGACCTCGGTAAGTTTACCCCCGAAATTAAAATTTCAAATATATAGTTTTAGGCGGGAATGGGGAAAACAGGGTTAAAAGGGGGGAATTTCAAAATTTTAAGCTTTTAGTATCTGTAAGCCCCATGTTTCAGATAGTAATAGATGAAAAAATCTTTGGCTCCTTTGCATTTTTCTTTTGCTTTGGGAGGATTGTTTGTGTTTCTGTTTAATGCAACTCTAATTAAAATAAGAATATAAAAACATGGTGCATTAGGTGGCTATCATTGTGGGGTCACCTTACATTGGTGAAATCAATTTTGAAAGCCACCCTAGTATATTAGCAATCCCTAGCTTACATTAACATTAAAATAGTAGAGAAAATAAGGAAGAAATGTTTTAAATTTCTTTGGTTATGGAAAAAATAAAAGGATGTAATGACACTAGTTAACTAGAATAGAAATGCTAAACCAAAATTAGACAAAGGATGGGACCTCAAGAATATGCATAATTTTGGAAAAGCTTTAGCAACAAAAAGTTTATGGATATTGATAATTTACAATGGATTATGGTCAGAGGTAATTCAAGAGAAATATTTAGGTACTTTGTCCTTTGTAGACTAGATTAGATTGCAAAATAAATTAGTTTCAAAATACATGACTATTTGGAAATTACTAGCGATAGATTTTTTCTTAGTTGGGGATTTCTTGGATTGGAAAATATAAAATAGAAATAAAGTAAGGATAGGAAAATATCCTTGGATAGGAAGCAAAGGATACTATTAGTGTCTTCAAAATATAATAAATCATGTCCATGGACATGGAAAGATGGTATTGATACATGTATCAATAGAGGGTACTAATTTATGAAAACAATAATATATAACAATAAAAGAACAAACATTGGAATGAAATGATGCACATATTTTACATGACTATACAAATGAACTAGAAAGAGTAAATATAAGACTAAATCAACAAAGAGGCTATCTAATATGGTCTAAGAATCCATCAAGTGAAAATTAAAATTTAAATAAAAAAGGTATAATAAAAGCTTTGATAACAAAAATGAGGAAAGGATTTGGTGGTGAAGTATAATATGGATGATAAAAGCTCTTCTAAAAACTAGAATCTTTACTTGGTTAGCTCTAGCTAAAAAATACCTAACATTATTCAAAGGAGTTTTTGGTAATGACCTTGTAAGTCTATCATGTGTATAAAGGAAGAATAAATAATAAACCATGTTCTAGTTCATTGCTCTATCACAAGAGACCTGTGGAATTTAAATTTACCTTTGACTCAAGGGCTTATGACAATGGCTTGCTATAAATATTTTGGATAATATGCAATAGTATATGTGTGTCCATTTGACAGTGATATGGGTCTTATGGATGGCTATAAATTCTAGGCTATTTGAAGGTGCGGTAACTGTAGTGATTCATGTACAAATGTAGGTTACAAATATTTTTTTAATTCTAAAAATCTCCCCAAAACCAAAACTGAGTAGGCATATAGGAATACTAATAGTGGATCCTATGAAGACATTGGCCTTATTTGATGGAGGTTGCTAAGGAAACCTGGGTAGGTGTAAGGTAGGGGCACTTTATTTAAATAAAAATCATAATATCACTTTCAAGGAAGGCTTAGTTGAAGGAACAAATAATATGGAAGAAAGGAAAGCATTGATTCTCTTGATTAGAATAGCAATGTGGAAAGAAATTACAAATTTACAAATTTATGGATATTCAAAAATAGTGATAAGTTGGGTTATGTTTTATTTCTACCCTATCAAAATACATTAAATACACCTTAAACAAATGATAAATTAACATCAAATGGAGTCAAGTAATAGGGAATAGCCTAAAAAGATAAATTGTAAACCTCAAAGAATGATACAAATTACAAGTCAGTATAATACCAAAGGGGAAGGAAAAAGCTAGCGATACATGTCACCAAGTTAAGAAACACAAGACACATTTCAAGGAGAAATAAAAAGAAATATACACAATATAATTTTAACATTCTCCCTTAGTGTGTACTTTCCTAAAAAATAATAAGTCAACATTAGATACATTCTCCCTTAATGTTTACTGCCATTACAACATACATAGAGAATTTTGATAAACTTTGAGAATTTTTCAAATCCAAGTGACTTGGTGAATATGTCGGTCACTTGATATTGAGTAGGTACATACTCCAACTATATGATGTTCTCTTGGAAAATTTCTCTAATGAAGTTATTATTGATCTTAATGTGCTTTTTTCACATATGGAAGACTAGATTCTTGGTCATATTAATGGTACTTTAATTATATTAATATATATGTGTTCAACCATCTATAATTAGACCAATATCTTTAGGTAGTTCTATTAACCAAATTGCTTCCTTATTTGCCTCAATTATTTCCTTATAATATGCTTCTCTTGAATATAAGGAAACAATGATTTATTTCTTGATGATACGTTATCTCAACCTAACTAAAATCCATAACCAGTAGTTGATCTTATAGTTGTATGACAACTAGCCCAATATAAATATTTGTACCCAATCAATAAAAAATTATGATATATTTCATACATAAGACCATGATGAGGGGTATCCTTAAGAAATCTCAAAATTCTCTTAGTTGTTATCCAATGACTTTTGTTGAGTTCATGCATGAACCAGGAAATAAGTCCCACTAAACAGGTGATATGTAGTCTAGTTAAAGTTAAGTAGATCAAACATCCAACTAGTTGCATGTAAAGGTTGTCATCAACCCTTTCTTCATCATCACTATTAATCAATTTCAATCAGGTTTCCATGGAAGTGGGGGATGATTTACACTCCAACATGCAAAACCTATCCAATAGAGAATGCATATACTTGGCCTAGGAAATGAAGATCTTGTCAAAATTTTTCCATACTTCTATTCCCAAGTATTAATGAAGGATGTCTAAATGAATTATTTCATTTTTTTTGCATAAGTCCACTTTTAGAAACCTCACTACATTTGTGTCATCATCTGTAATAAGAACATCATCCACATACAATGTCACCAAAATTATGTGGTTCTTCAATGTTTCACATAGAGATTAGATTCTTCTATAGATATAGTGAAACATAGGTTGATGAAATAAGAATCAATTTTGGTATACCAAGTGCTTTAAATACACAAATTCCTCTTTTATAAACCTTATTAGATTTGTATTATCACCTATAATGAGAACATCATCCACATATAATATCACCAAAATTATGTTGTTGTTCAATGTTTCACATAGAGAGTAGATTCTTCTGTAGATATAGTGAAACCAAGGTTGATGAAATAAGAATAAATTTTGGCAAACCAAGATATTGGTGCTTGCATCAACCCATATAGAGCTTTCTTTAATCTAATGACTTTTTTTCTTGGACTTTTATTGTGTACCATCATGGTTGATCAACATACACTTCTTCTTTCAACGTACCATTGAGAAAGATACTTTTTACATCCATGTAATATATAGTCCAATGTTTTTTAGTAGCTAAAGCAATAAGAATATAGATTGTAGTTATTTGTGCCACAAGAACAAGGTCTCCTCATAATAAATCCCTTCTTGTTGCTTATAGCCTTTAGCTACTAGACAAACCTTGTAGTGATCTAATAAACCATGTGATTTATACTTTACCTTGTACACCTACTTTGTGCCAATCATGTATTTTACAAGGGGTAAATCAACTAACTCTAACTCCCATATATTATTTTGTTCAATTAAATCCAATTATTTCTCCATAGAAAGAGTCAATTTAGGATCATTAAGTTCTTATTTGATATTAGAAGATTCTGGTTGGGTCAAGACATGAGCCATAAGAGTATATTTCACTTGGTATATTAGGGTAGAAGGCCTTTTACCTATATAAGTGGGCAAGTGGGTTTGGGATAAATATATGGTATATTAAATCAATTTAGGTAAATGATTTGATGATCTGAAAATATCATTAGATGGAGGTAAAGTAGGAGGGGTGAGGACATGGATCATGAGTGGTAATATCCTCATTTTGGGGAAGGATTTTACTTGTGATGGAAGAGGAATGATCAGGTGAGGGAGTGGATGCCAAGGGACCAGCTGTTTCATGATTTTATTGAAATTAAAGGGCCATAGGATAAGGATTTTGTGGTGAATACTCATTAAAGGTGAAATATCTAGAGAGAAAAATCCTCTTGGAAATAGGATCATATAACTTATAAGCTTTTGCAGTTTCACTATAGCCTACAAACATGCATTTGTGGCTCTTTTCATTACATTTATTTATTTATTGATGAGATATGTGAGCATAAGCATCACATCCAAAGACTCTAAACTGGACCACAAAGGGTATCTTTCTACTACTTCCTTTGGTGTTATATCATCCAAATTTTTAGTATAGGACCTATTGGTCAAGTGTATTATAGTAGTAAGGATATATTCCTTTAAAAATTTATTTTATAATGCAACAAAAACTATCATAGATTTAGCTATATTTATGATGGTTTGATTAATCATCTTAGATACTCCATTCTGTAAAGGTGTGTAACGAGTTGTGAACTACCTCCTTATCCCATGACTCTTACAAAGACTAGAAAAATCTTTGGAGATGTATTATCCACCATTATTTATCCTCAAAGTTGAGATTTGATAACCACTATCTCTAACAACATGTAACAACCGTAAAAATAAGAAATAAGAAATACACAGGTTTTTTATTTTTGACTAAGGAGAGGGATTCATAAATTCCTAAGAAACCTTAGGTTAACTTAATGTTTAACAAAATCCAAAAGTTCCTCAAAGAGCTACATATCATATGATTTCCCCACACAAGTCCATATGCATAGGCATATTGTATGTCATGCAAATAATTCTATCAATATCATCAATATTGATGATCTAGACTTATCACCTTCAATCTATCGAAGGTATACACACATCTCCATACTCTACACAAGCCAGTATGTGTAGGTATACTACATGTATTATGAGTTAAGCTATCAATCTCATCTTTCAAAAATCTATATTAACTTAGATGTAGTCCTTCCATAAACCTAGTTACCATTATCCCTAAGGGTTCTTAATCACTTAAGTTCACTATGTTTACCCTAAGGGGATCTCAATCCCTTAATTTACCCTATAAGTTTACTCTAGAACTTATTACTTATTCCTTTTAATATTATTAAGCAAGGAAAACAAAGATAGATCTAGATACTAAATCTAACAAAGCATAACTCATAGAACAAAAATAAGTATTAAAAAGAGCAATATCTAAGAAGATAAACATGAACTAGAAAGGATTTAAATACAAAATATAAATAAATCAAATAGTAATTTAAAGGTACATATTCCAACATTTAAACAATTATTACATATAAGAAAGTATGGTAAATCCTCCATACTTTTAAATAATAATATATTACATCAATTTCATCAAGGAAATATCCCCACAAATATAGTCTATTTGAGCATAAGTAAATAAAATGTAAGTGGAGAGCAAACCGGTGCAGTAGTCCATATTTTGATTTGGTCCTCCTACTGTTTCCATCGATCATCTGAGGATACTGGAGGATCAATACACTGATGGTTTAAGATAGGCATACCTCTAAATGCATTTAACATAAACTTTTCCAAATTGCAACTATACAAATTTAATAAAATTTCTAACCATCTAATGCATAGCTGACATCATAAAAGAACCATTTCTTTCATTTTCACCTCTCAAATACCCTTAGAGAGTCATTCAACATGCACAACTTAGATTACGGTTTTTCCTTCAATAAAAATTTATCTTTATTCAATAAATTAAACTCCCATACCTTTAATTTGTAAAATAATCCTTTTGTCTATTTGCCAAATCAAAGCTTCACTATAGTTTAAAAATAAACCATTTCATTTTTATTTTATAAAACAAAGTCCTATAACCTTTAATCTATAAAATAACCTTTTCACTTTATTTAATAAATCAAAACCTAAAATAATTCATAAATAATTCATTTAGTTATTATTTCATAAATTATAGCCAATACACTTTAATTCAGAACAATTCATTTTTTCCTCATTTTATAAATCAAAGTCCCATACCTCTAATTTATAGAATAAATTATATTTTATTTAATATAATAAAATATATATTTATCTAACTATTTTAATAAAAAAATAATTATTATTTAAGATAATCAAGGTTCCCCTTTTTCTATATTTTTTTTGTTAAGTAAAAAATTTCACTAAAACATGTTTTGAAAGGATCTCAAAACCTTTTTACAAAAGTAGAATACAATCATGCCGATGATAGGAAATAGGAAAAGGAAAGGGTGCATCCCAAAAAAACCAAAAACTTGTAAAAAAATAGGTTTACAAAAAGACCTTAAGATCCATCCTAGAGTGCATCCCCAAAACCATCCCTGATGGTAGCAACTACTCAGTATCCATGGAGCTATCCTTGGCATCATCCTTATGATCCTATTTCACCCCAATAGAATCCTTAGTTTTGTTAGACACCATGGTTTCTTTCACAGATGTGTCAACAAACATCTTAAAAGAAAATCAAGTTAAGGCCATTACGTATCTCCTTCAACGTAGCCAATAAATTCTCATATTGGGTGTAGACACCAAAACAACACCAATCCGATTATGTGACTGCAAACACTGATCGCTTTGACACACACAGCCCCTAGGGCAGCCCTCAAAGGTTAAACAGTGGTCCTAACCACTTTTATAGCAATTTTGTAAGGTCAAAAGGCAATTTGGCACATTCAGGCACTTTGCTCAGTATTCGTCCCACCCAGGGACGAATTCTAACTGGGATCCGTCTCACCCAGGGATGAATTCTGAATTCGTCTTTGGTCAGGACGAATTCCAGGTTTAATGGGCAAAAAGAAGAATGGCGCCAAGTGGCAGCCGAAGACTATCAATTTATTGCCTCCTGCCTTGCATGCACGTGTAGGTGGGTAGATTGGCCGTTGGAGGACTGTCACAAGGGCAGTCATGGAAGCCCAAGTCAGGGAGGAGTCTCCTCCCTCTTGGGAAGGCATGGCCGCCACATGGCATCCCTGCATGCCCCTCCAAAGAGACCCCTTGGGTCTATAAAATGGTGGACTTTCCCACCCAAAAAGAGACAAGTTGGAGGCATTTTCAAGCAACGAAGTGCTGCCAAATTGATACCATGCCTTTACCCTTTTGATTTACATCTTCCACATCCTTGATCTCTTTCGCAAGAGAGGTTATTGGGTGGCTATTGGAAGTGTGAATTCGGTTCCAAAACCCAACATTTGACCACATTGAATCCACCAATTTGCCGACAACCCATTCTAAGAGATTTTGGGCCCATCCCTAGTGGATTGGTGCCGAAATCAAGTTCCAACGGTGGGCGGCCCACTCGGGCGCCCCGCACTTTTTAAGTTTCATTCTAATTCATTTTTCTATCATTTGTTCATCTCTCATTTCATTCTATGCTGACTAGATAGTTTATGTATTCGATTTCATAATGTTTTAATCAGATTTCATCATGTTCTCGTCGCTTTTGTTGTCCCACTAACTTGCAGGTAGCGACGCCAAATTCCCGATGATGGAGGTCAAATTGGGGAAAATCGACCATCTGGGTCATCCCAAAATGCCCCCAATTAGCTAACCCCCATGTTTGCAGGTGTTTTGGAGATCCCGAGACGCGACATTTGGGCGGCATCACCTCGGCACTTTCATCACAAGCGAATTCGTCCTACCCGGGGACGAATTACAGTTGAATTCGTCCTACCCAGGGATGAATTTCAGTTGAATGTGAATTGGCCAACTGTTTCAATGGCAGTGGCCCTCTGGTAATGTTTTCTGGTCTCTGTCAAATTTGCAGGTCATTTGGATTCATTTTATTCACCGGTTTAGCTAATCTTTTACATGCATCTTTCATTAATTTTAGAGAACAAACGTTTCATATTTGCAGCAGGTGCTACTAACACCTTTGTTGTTTCTTTGATCGCAGGAGGAGCAATAAGAACCAAGGATTCATCAACGCAAGTGGCGGCAACACTTTGGCCCGCCCATTTCAAATGTGGGCATGCGGAAGGAGGAATACTAAGTCATGATTGTAACCCAAAACTCATTTAACGCTCCTAGCCCCTGAAAAGGGAGGAGGCGTCTTTGTAACCGAGATTAAGAGAGTTAAATAAAAGGGCTATGATTTCTCTAATTTCTTGTATCTCATTTCAATTCGCCTCTTTCATTTCATGCACTTCACATTTTAGGACTTAAGTGTTAGTTTTGATTTTGAATGCATCGCAATAGTTTTCTTTTTCAAATCTTCTAGAATCTCATGCTTTCAGTGGCGATCACGGTGGGACTCTGTCCCCTGGTTTTTGAAGATCGATAAACTGATCAAAAATTTTTGATTTGTGCTTACAGGTACCTTTGTCGAACTTCGACTGTAATTCATCTTTGCCTGTGGCGATTACTTTACTGTAATTCGTCTGACCCTGAGACGAATTCCAATTCATCTCAGACAGGGACGAATTCTGTTCTGTAATTCATCTCACAGAGGGACGAATTTTTGTCTATAAATTTTTAGGGCCGAAGATCAGAAACAGCAGGTTTAGGCAGAGTAAGGTAAGGGTTTTAAAATTGTTCCTGTTATTTTCTATTTTTTGTTTCTATTTTCTTTCAAATTTTGCCTTCTTAAAGAAAGTAGTTGCTTCTGCTTGTTTCAATTTTTAATTAAAATAAACCACACACACATCACGTGGTATCTTTAAACCAAGGAGCTGGTCGTAAGACCCCAGCCCTTGATCAAGACCAACGGTGGGTTCATCACCACCTTGGCTTGATTTTTGCATCCATTTCCTCGATTGTCACTATTGTTAGGCGTAAATCTTGATGAAAGCTGATCGAGTGTCATTGGGGTGATTCCCAACATGCGAGGATAAGTCTTCTATGGTAGGTGTCATTAACAGGACAATCCCCCTTCCGTACCACCTATGTTCCATGTACCATCTGCTCTCACGTACCTATAGTTTCCCTCTCGTAAGGGCGGGTATATAGAGAGGTTGGTATATCGGTCCGACAATGGTATATTGAAGGGGCGACCATTTATGGGAGTCATATGAGCCAACATTCTGCATTTAAACATTCTTCAAAACTTTCAAAAACAAAACAAAATCATCAAAATGCACTAAAACCAGTCTAGGACACACCATTAATCTTTAAAAGAGATAATCACCGTTTGTGTATGTGTGTGTTCATTTCTGCTTAGTGTAACAAAAAAATCAAAAAATCATAAACAAAAAGATAAAAATCTGCTTAGCTAGTAGAAGAGCACCACAATGGTGTACACCCGTAGCCAAGCCCAATCAAGGGCAGAAGCTATGGAAAGTGTACAAAGAGCGGGCACAGGTCACCTTCGCTTTAGCCTTGAGGACTTGGCCATACCGCCTTGGCGGTCTGGCCTACAAGAGAGTCCACATCAGGCCACATCAAGATGGAATTATAGGGACACCCCTCTGGGGGATACGCCCATTCAACACAGCCCCTTTCGGGAAGAAGCTTTACATGTAGCACTCAACGTAAATAGAAGACCGCCTTTAGAGGCTAGATATGAGTGGCTACAGCGCGATGAAGTGCTAGAGAGGCACAGTGTCCATGAGGAGAGACAACATGAATATGGCATCTCTCCTTTGCCTCCCATTAGAACTGAAAGACAAAACCCAGAGCATAGGGCTCTCCACACAGGGCGAGCTAACTCCGCCCGCCCCTTTCACACCCATGAAAGGGAGTACGAGGAAGACCATCACATTCCTCGAGAACAACATATAATGTGGGAGCCTTGCATTTCCGCACTTGCTAGATACCATGGTCACACATCGAGGCCAGAGCCTCAAGTAAATGCCGCCGACCTCGACAGAGGGAAGCGACCCATTGAAATCTCGGATCATCAAGACCAAGGCAAATACATAGGAGAAACATTCAAGCCTCCTGAGCAAAATATGGCAGACCAAATTGACCTGGCAATCGCCAGACATGCCGCCTGCCAAGCCCGAATCACGCGGCTTGAGCAAGGTCATCAGGAGTTAGAGCACTTATACCACCTTAATAAAGAGCGCATGCAACACGAAGCGGATGAGCTACTTTATAAACTACCTGAGAGGGTGCCAACCCCTCGCACCCAAAAAGCAGAACAATATGAGAGGCATAATCCCTTGGTGCATGATAGGTCTCCACGACCTCATCAAGCTTTGCCTCCGAGACCTCATAGACCTGAGAGGGAGGCCACTCCCCAAAACAATGATGGGTACCCTCAGCGGGGACTCGCTCAGGGTCATGGGTTTCACCCAGAGACTCCTCAGGAAGTTTATGAGGAGTATGAACCAGAAATAGAATGGGCCAAAATGCCCTATCAAGGCGGGAGGGTTGCCATTCGGCCACCTCCCCATAGGCCTCCAGTCTCCCACAACTCACAATGGGAGCAAACAAAAGAGGAAGAGATTAAATCTTCCGATGCATACAAAGCGCTATTAGAGCGTTTGGAGTCTATGGAGACTAAAGCTTCTGGGCACCAAAAGCCCATGTTACGTCAACTCCGTAGTCATCCAGTGCATCCGTCAGTGCCCACACCTCTTTACCCCGAACATTTCAAGTTGCCTCAGTTGGCAGTCTTTAAGGGTGAAGAGGATGCTCAAGAGCATGTGACAAGATTCTTGAGCCAATGCTTTGGCATTCAGGATAATGATGCATTGTTGCTAAGGACATTCATAACCACATTCATAGGCCCTACCTCGGATTGGTTCACACAGTTATCGAAGCACAACATAAATAACTTGGATCAATTAGTAGATGCGTTCCTTGAATGCTTTGCCTTCAACACCAAGAAGAAGGCATCACTGAGTGATCTGGCTAGCCTCAGGCAATATGAGGAAGAGACAATGGCGGCTTACGGGAATCGATGGAGGGCTCTGCTTTCTAAGCTACCTTACCTTCCCCCTATGTCCGACCTCACACAAATGTTTTCACGGAGTTGTCTGAGATCGATCTCTGGGCTATTGCAGCTATAGCAATACGCCAGCCTAGAAGAAGCTTTGGCGCAAGCCAAAGTTATAGAAGAGATCAAAATACAGGAGGGCAAAATCGCCAAGCCTAAAAAGAAAGAGTGGAACAAAAATACAAAGACAGGGACTACGCAACCAAAACCCGCTATGGTTAATCAAGTTGCGATAAATGTCCCCAAGCCTATGCAAGAAATACAGCCTCAAAAGGCTAATTATCAGGCAATGCCTCCTAATTATGAAAGAGAAAATAAAAAATAGGAGCAAAATCAGCAGCGTCGCCCTAAGCGACAATTCACCCCTTATACGGAGTCTAGGGACTCCCTATTTGACCGCTTGTCAGCGGCAAATTTAGTCACCCTTCCAGAAATCCAAACCATAGATCCTAACGCTCCCAAGCCTAAGGGATACAGAGAGGATTTATATTGTAGGTTCCACAGGCGAAGGGGACATGACCTGAACGGATGTTGGAAATTCAAGGGATTGATACAAGATTTGATTGATAATAAAACATTGGTAGTGGACAACCCCATAGCACCAAATAATCAACAGATGGGGGTATTCAAGGACCCTTTGCCTACCCACGAGGCACAGGAAAAACCTCTTCAGGTCAATGAGGTGCGACAGAATCTCCCCATGCAAGGGTATGTGGGAATGATCAACATAGTGACCAGGAACAAAAAGTACCCAGGGAGTTGCCCCCGAGGCAGCTACAAGAGAAGTTCCAACAACGTCGCAACCTCAACAACACCCTGTGCAGTTGCCTCCGCCTAGACCCGAGGTCACGATACGGACCAAACTCACGCAGAGTTTGCGGACCACATCGGCTAGGCTTTCCATTTATGAGCTTATACAACAGTCAACACCCCATAGGGAAGCTCTCATGGAAATTTTGAAAGCCATCGAGTTGCAGCCTCACGAAGCGAATTCCTTCAATAACTTCGTGGGACATGTAAAACGATGTACGAAGCCGGTCATTACCTTCAGAGAAGATGAGGTTAAAATAGTATCGAATGACATGGCAGATCCACCCCTGCATGTTATCGCATGGGTCAACGGGATCCCGTACAAGAGAGTGTTGGTAGATACTGGCTCGTCCAGTAACATCATTACCACTACAACATTAAAACATCTGAAGCTGCCAGCCTCTCATATCATGGCTTCCACATACACACTGCGAGCATTCAACGATGCGATATGCTCGACAGTCGGCACAATTGTTCTACCCGTCTAGGTAGGACAAAAGATGATACCAACATTGTGCCATGTTTTGGAAGGCGAGATGGCATACAACATATTGCTAGGGCGGCCATGGATCAGGGACATGAAGTGTGTCCCTTCGATAGCTCACCAGTGTCTAAAGTATGCATTTGAAGGAGAAGTACATGTAGTCCCGATGGACTTAGAACCCTTCAAATATTGCAATGCGATGCAATTAATGCCTCAATCGACCCTCCCATCAATGCACTTGGATTTCCAGTTAAATCCATCTAGATAGGGTCCAATGCCGTGGGCACCACTGGTGACTAATCCATCAAAATCCCAGCCAGGTGAATCTTCATCATCTGCTCCTTCACTACCAACGCCACCTGTCATGGCTAAATAGAAGGACAAAGGAAAACAGATCCTGGAAGAGGCTCAACCCCTAGAAGAGGTGTTGCCAACGATATCAACTATCTCAATAGAAGAAATACCTAGCACAATGGAAGCTAAGGCTCCTAATCCACCCAACATGGAATGGACTCAGGAAGGCCTTCCATTTCCTCCCTCTCAATCATCAACAATTACTATTGAAATGGCCAGTACGGGCCTGGGGGAGTATCTAGTGCAGAATGTTGTGGCAACGCCCACGCTAGAATCCGTGCAAGACATGGGGAGACCTCGCCTTCCCATAGGGACAGTTGTTCCTTTAGGTTACCCACCAAACCAGACTAATTTTGTGTATGGGGGCCTTGATCATGGTGTTGAACCATGCAAGCAAAAGGACGAGGACGAAGAGCCTTTTGCCAAAAATGTCAATTATCTGTCGAACCCGGACTTCGCTCTAGAGATATCTCGGCCAATGCAATTGGCATGGATACGGGCTAGGTAGGTATGAGCAAGGGGTGCGTGTCCTTTGCCAGCCAAGATACCAAATGTCGTATGATAAGTCGGGAGTAGGGTTCAACCACCCCCTGCCCTTAGACATCTTGGTGGAAAACATGCAAGGCCTAGGAATAGGCAACAAGGGTGGATTGGCATCAGATCCTTATGCCAACCCAAACACAGAATATACATTGGGAGATTACCTCCCATGGTCAACAACCACCCTTGGTAACATCAATAATCCCTCTCCTTTGCTAGAGAGAGGTGAAATTTTGGACACTAACTTTCAAGGAGAGCATAAACAGTGTCCAGAGATCTTTTTGAAACTGTTCCCTTTAGAGGTTCCAATTGAACCAGTGTTGTGTCAAGAGAATCAGGTCCCTCCACCGAGAGTGGAACAACCGCAATGGGATCAGATTAATTTGCTCGAACAAGATGAGCCTAATATGTCACAAGTAGTTGAAGAAAATGAATATTTTTGGAGCTCCGACAGCGATTCGAAAGATGAGACAGAGATGGAATATCTCAACCACTGCGAAAATGCAACAAAGGCAACAAGTGCAACAATGCATCCCTTGGGGATTAATGACTTATTTGCACAAATGGGCATAACGCTAGGGCACGAGTGGTACGTAGACCCAGCAGGGTGGGACCAAGTGTTGGATCCGTGGCTCCAAGTTTACGACGAGCACCGTCCACCCCGAGACCCTATAATGACATCAGTGTCGAGGGAAGACCCTGTCTTCCTATCAGCACATAGGGCCGATCCGTTCGTGCCCGTCCCCCTAGAGCCAGATCCAGAGCATAGGGAGCATCCAAAATGTTCGAGTTATCATACCCACGGTAATGGAGACCAAATTCATTCCATCCACATGATCTCCATTGATTTGACCGCACCCATCCACAATCCGGCCGATCCAGCATGGTCATTGCATCTAGACATAGATGCCATCGACTGGGATCGCGTCAATTCACCTCTCTCCCCATCAAAGTACTGGCCTTTCGGTAAGATGCCTCATTTTACCCCAGGGACAACTCAGGATATTTTTTAGGCTGAAGAGGAACCCGAGGTTCCCAACGCAGATTTAAATTCAGCTAATGATATCCATTTGATCCCGACTCCACATCAGTTGGAGGACGGATCCCACATGTCGATCGAGGAGATGACTGACGTAGACATCGGCTTGGATCCAATGAATCCATAGATTATCAAGCTAGGGGTAAGCTTATCCCCTGAAGAGCAAGCCGACTACATTGCCCTTCTCAAAGAGAAGAAGGAGGTTTTTGCATGGTCATACGAGAGACATGTCGGGGCTAGATCCGTAGCTAGTCATGCATAATCTAATGCTTGATCCGACAATCAAGCCAGTTAAGCAAAAACTACGTAAGATGCACCCACAAGTGGCCTTGATGGTCAAAGATGAATTGCAAAAGTTGTTGGATGCACAGTTTGTCATCTACGTGGATTATCCGCCATGGCTGTCCAACATGGTGCCCGTCAAAAAGCCCGACGGGAGGATTCGCATATGCACTAATTTTTGAGATCTAAACAAAGCGAGTCCTAAGGATGATTTCCCCTTGCCGAGCATCGACGCATTGGTAGACGCTACAACAGGTCACGAAATGCTATCCCTCATGGATGGTTTCTCGGGATACAATCAGATTCGTATCAATCCTGAGGACCAACTAAAAATGGCATTCACAATGCCTTGGGGGACATTTTGTTATAAGGTCATGCCTTTTGGCCTTAAAAATGCTGGCGCCACCTACCAACGTGCCATGACATATATCTTCCATGATTACATGCACAAAACTTTGGAAGATTACATGGATGATTTGTTAGCCAAGTCTCTTTTGCGCTCAAATCATATCGATGACTTAAGCAAGATCCTCGATCGCCTCATGGAGCATAAAGTCGGATTGAATCCCAAGAAGTGCGTATTTGGCGTCACATCTGGAAAACTCTTGGGTTTCATAGTCTCAAAGTGAGGCATCGAGGTGGACCCAAAGAAAGTCAAGGCAATCCTTGAAATGGTTCCCCCAACTACCATCAAGCAGCTCAAAAGTCTGCAGGGAAAGGTCACGTCAATTAAGCGCTTCATAGCATAGCTATCTGACAAGTGCCGACCCATGAACAAATTATTGCACAAGGGGGTTACATTTCACTGGGATGACGAGTGCCAGTCAGCCTTTGATGACATCAAACAATACTTGGCTTCGCCACCAGTATTGGCACCACCTAGACCAGGAGTGCCATTCTACTTATACATCTCAGCTATTGAGGTGGCACTGGGCGCCATGCTGGCCCAGAAGAATGAACTTCACAAAGAATAGGCTACTTATTATCTTAGCCGCACCCTGGTCAGTTATGAACTTAACTATGCATACGTTGAGAAACTCTTCTTGGCAGTGGTGTTTGCTACCAAAAAGCTATGCCACTACATGTTGAGCAACACTACGTATGTTGTGTCTAAGGAGAATCCATTGCGATACATGATGAGTCATACTTATCATAGTAGTCGCACGGCGAAATGGATCATGTTGTTGACGGAATTTGACATAGAGTTTATTGGACAGAAATCTATCAAAGGACAGGTCATAGCCGATCAACTAGCGGAGGCTCCTCTTGAAGACGATCAGCCTCTAGTCATAGAACTACCCGATGATGGGGTCTTCCATGTCTCAGAATCGCCAGATTTTGATGAGCCTGAGTCACAGGCTGACATAACCCTATTCTTCGATGGTTCTAAATGTGAGCAAGGTGGTGGCATGGGAATAGTATTCTTCACACCGTAGGGTGCTCCAATGCCCCTATCATTTAAATTAAACTTCCCATGCACCAACAATAATGCAGAGTATGAAGCCTTGCTCATAGGTCTTCAGACAACAATCACCATGAACATCAAATGACTGAACATCTTTGGTGATTCGTTGTTAATTGTCAATCAAGTCAAAGGGGTATTCCAATGCAAATGCCCAGTTCTATAGGCTTATAAAGCCCTTGTGGACAAATTCCTGGCAAAACTTGAGTGGTATGACATCGAGGCACTCCCTCGGTCATCGAATCATTTTGCGGACACAATGGCCTCCTTGGGGTCACTAATCTCGCAAGACCTTTTCGGTGATATGACAACCATTCAAGTCAAAACCCTATCGCAATCCATGATGGAGCGTGCAAGCTCTGACTTGACGCCAGGAATCCACATGATCCAGATTGAACCATCCTCGGATAAGTTCTCTCGAATCCATGATCATTTGAAACATGCCAATTGGGGGTCCTTGTTCTCCCCTACTCCCATTAATAGCAACACAACGCTATTCTTACAAGTTCTATCCCACTCAACGTTTGCTAGGGATGAACTTCAAGAGGGATTGGTTGTTCATACCATCGAGGTTTCTGATCAACAGGACTGGTATTTACCCATTAGAGACTACCTCAAGTTAGGTAATCTCCCGCTTGGATTGACGCATGCCACAAAATGAGCATTCAAGCAGAAAGCGGCTAAGCATGTCTTGATAGGAGACATTTTGTACCATCACAGCTATGAAGGAATCCTCCTTCGTTGCTTGGACTAGCAAGAGTCCACTTGGGCAGTCGCCCAAGCGCACGATGGTACATGTGGTGGCCACTTCAGTGGTATGGCCATCGCAAAGCGCATTCTTCGCATGGGCTATTATTGGCCATCTTTAGAGCGAGATTGTTGCGCATATGTCAAGAAGTGCGTGAAGTGTCAACATCATGCCAATTTGATGCACGTACCTTCCCAGGCCTTGCAGACAGTCCAATCTGCTTGGCCATTTTTGTAGTGGGGCTTCGATCTAATTGGAAAGATCTCCCCTGCGTCGTCAGGCCATCACACGTTTATCATAACGGCCACAGAGTATTTTACCAAGTGGGTGGAAGCAGTTCCGCTTACCTCTACGATAGGACCCCGCATTGTGGAGTTCATTTTGCATAACATCATATGTCATTTTGGTATTCCATCCAAAATAGTCTCGGATAATGGGACGCCTTTCAAGAACAAAGACGTGCGTGCTTTGACCACAAAGTACAAAATTCAGCACAATTTTTTGACACCCTATTATCCATAGGCAAATGGGCAAGCAGAGGCATCAAACAAAATGCTAGTTGCCATCCTTAAAAATATGGTCATAGATAGTCATAAGGATTGGCACATCCAAATCCCACTTGCCCTTTGGGCTTATCGCACTAGCATTCGGACGCCCATCGGGGCCACTCCATTTTTGCTCGTGTATGGCTCCGAGGCAGTCATGCCTCTAGAGTTGGAAATTCCTTCCCTACGCATATCAATGCAGGAGTTCATCGATGATGACGCTGCATGGTAGGCCCGGTTAGACCAGCTTACGTTGCTTGATGAACGACGCGTTAATGCTCTCGAGCATTTACGTATTTATCAAGAGCGACTTAAGAAAGCTTACAACATGAAAGTTCACCTGAGGGACTTTCGGGTTGGTGATTTGGTTTTGAAGGAAAACCAACAGAACTCTAGTTTGTCGTCCCACCTAAGGGACAAATTTGTGGCAAATTGGTTAGGTCCATATGTCATTGATAGAAAAATAGGACCCGGGACATACCGGCTAGCCTCCCTTGATGGAATCAAGGAAATAGAACCCTTGAATATCAGTCATTTGTGACCATTCCATATCTAAGAGAGCCATATCCCAAAAATGCTCCAAGGATCCCTAAAATCGCTTGGTCAATCCCAAAAATGCTCCAAGGATCCTATAATCGCTTGGTCAAATCCCAAAAATGCTCCAAGGATCCCTAAAATCGCTTGGTCAATCCCAAAAATGCTCCAAGGATTCCTAAAATCGCTTGGTCAATCCCAAAAATGCTCCAAGGATTCCTATAAATCGCTTGGTCAATCCCAAAATGCTCCAAGGATTCATATAATCGCTTGGTCAATCCCAAAAATGCTCCAAGGATTCCTATAAATCGCTTGGTCAACCCCAAAATGCTCCAAGGATTTCCACAATCGCTTGGTCAAAAATAAGAAAAGTCAAAATTCAAAAATCATCAAAAACAACAAAAAAATTTGCATCTCATTTCTAGGCATGCTCAAATTCATCAATAGAGAGCTCTTCTCGCATCTCATCTTCATATTCACAAAAATCAATCCATCAAAAATACAAAAATACATAGCTGCATTAAGCATTGCATCCATACATTGCATATTTGTGGTCGTACAGGTCAAAGGCACCATAGGCTGTAATTGCTCTACTAGTCCATCTGGTTCCACATTGTTCCATCTTATAAAACAAACAAACAAATGCCATTTATTGCTTTTTACCACACTAAGAGTCAGTGGTCTTCTAATGTATCAAGAGTTTTCGTAATTCAGTCATCATTTTGCTCTCTAGCCACGTAATGTACCGAGTCAGATAGATTTTACGAAGGTAGAGTTATACTTGAAATACGCCTTGTTACGTAGCATCCCAACACAAATTAAAACACATAAAAATTCCCAAGTTGTGTGAACGAAAGATGAAACCTGCACAGTAATCCAGGTCACCATAAGCGAAACGGTTATCTTGCTCATCCCCCTGTGCGAATGGTTCTAGAATGCTGAGAATTGATAAAAGGACGAGCTCTTCCCTATCCATTCACCTTAATAAATAGTGGTTTTTACCACTACCAAATCCCAATCATAGTTGGTTCCCAAAGTTGTAAGGATTTGTACTACACGTCCCTGCCAAGGATGGGTAGTCATCCCCAAGACCTAAAAGGATCAATGCCATTCACGAACAAAATTCCAACAAACCATCATCCTAACCCTTTCCATTCACCTTTGGTCTCCAAGTTGTAAGGATTCGTACTATCCACCCCTAATCAGGATGGGTAGTCATCCCCAAGGCCTAAAATATCAATGCCCTTACTTCATAATCTCCATCATCCCCTTGGTTCCCAATGTCGTAAGGATTCGTACTATCCGCCCCTAACCAGGATGGGTAGTCATCCCCAAGGCCACTAGGATCAAGGCCATTCACAAGCTCAAACTCACACCGCTCAAAATACAAAATCAAGTAACAGTGGTTATCACCACTATTCAAAATCCTTGCTCAAAAAGAAAAATAAATAGAAAAATAAATAGTGATTTGCATCACTATATAGACGAGCAAGTCTCCCAAATCATTCAGCCAACAAATAACCTGAACTTGAATCTTTGGAATTCTCAGCATTCGAAAACCATCTAGGTGATCCTCATTACAGGTTTGGTTGATAGCCTATCTTGCAATGGTGGTATCCTACCCGCATGACGATATGTCTGTCACATTCACTTTGCGTGTGTGCAGACCAATGTTTGCATGAGGATGAGCTAGCTTATGGTATCCTGGATAACATCATAGATTAATCTGACTAAATACAACAAAGGAGTTAGTGGAGCTAATTAGGTGATCCTCAGTACAGGTTCGGTTGAAAGCCCATCCTGCACTGGCGGTATCCTGACAAATACCACATAAATGAACTCAATTGCACACACAAGGATGTGAAATAGCTTGGTCAAAAACAAGTCCGATTCATACCTTGTCCAAAAGTCTTGTAAGATAAAGTATAGTCGTGGCTAGTGAGTTAAAACCGTCTGAGTCTCAGAAAACCTTAGCTACATTTCTAAACCAACTGCGCTACTTTTCATCCTTACAATACCATCAAAAACAAAAAAAAAAAATCACATGTATACATACAAAGTCATTCATCATAGCAATCGCCTAAAAACAAAAATAACAAGAGTCCTAAATAGTCTATGGTGCCATAACCAACCATCACAAATTCCATTCATCCATTTCATTTTGCATATCACATATAAATCAAAAACATTTGCATTCATCATAACATATGCATCCATCAAAATAAATAAACATGCATACATCCATATTCATCAACCATAATGCATAATATCAAATCATCACATGTGCATAACCACAATAAAGCCGGTATATATATATATATATATATTTTTTTTTTTTTTTTTTGTCAAAAAAATGCCCGTAGGCTACAAAACTGGTCCTCTGACCCCACAATCATATAACAAAACCACCCAACCTAAGGCATCGACCACCATGATCATGCAAGATCGGTGCGACGAGAACTACCCCCATGGTGTGGGTCCTATGGGACCCCTTAGGGTGGCTACTTCTAGCCCCCACATCACGCCTACTGCCGCCTCCCTCATCCAATCGCCTACGATGAGATGATGCTGACTGCTCAGTACCACTGTCCCTCGTTCGACGCGAAGATCCACCTCCCGACGGCTCAGGTAGCCACCCACCGAGGCGGATGACCTCCCCCTCCAAATCTATCCGATGCCGGCACCACTCTACCTCCCATCGATGGTAGTAAGCTACTACATCATCATGCTACACCAAAACCCTATCCCGCTCTGCTAGCTGAGCCCATAGGAGATCCCTCTCCCACAGTGCATCCCTCAGCTCTCGCAGCGCATCCCCCAGCTCCTGATCTCGTATCTACAGTAGCTCTACCAAACATGCATTCTCAGCATGTACCCCGGACTCCATCTCCTCCACATCCGCCTGAGGCATGGGACTCTCTGGAATAGTAGCCTGCTCTGGCTCCCACGGCTCCGCAATGTCCTGCATCTCCGGCTGATCCGAAGCCCCCAAATCTACATCCTCACCCTCCACCTCCACCATGTCCGCATCCTCCAAAGGAGCTCCCCAATCATCCCCTGGTGCCTCAGCACCCTCCCCACCCACGCTGCCACCTCCATGCCTCCCAGTGGCCCCTCTCCTCGCCATCGCCATAGTACCCACCATTGGTCATACTCTGCGGTAGTCCCGACGTCATCCACGTCCGGGACATCGATCATCATGTCCGAATCCTCACCCAATGGTGCGATGACCGATCGGTCTAGAGTCCTCTCATCCTCCCGATGTCGATAGACCACGGGCTCACCAAGGAAACCCCTGGCGCACCCCAAACTATCGTGTAACCTGGCTATATGAGAAGAACTCATGCTCGGTCCCATGTCGCCCAATCAACCACCGCTCTCTATGTACCCGTCGGAGCCACTCTCCAGCCTTCGACCAGGCTAGACAGTCTCGATAAGGGCACCAAACCACCTCCCCTGGAGTGAGCCAAGAGAAGGCATCGACATAGTGCCCTACGGCACCTGCCCATCGTCGACTCTGTCCCTGCTCTCCGGACCATCGCCACAAAATTGCATAACCTATCTCCTTATCCTCCATCGTCACCCGAGTCATCCATGGTAACCCGGTTGGCCTCTCAACTGCTATGTGCTACCAACCCCAGCACTGCAATAGATAGCTATAGCTGATCCCCTTTCGTTGTCGATAGCAGACCTCATACAGCTCCCCATAGAGTTGTGCCATCAGTGTCTGTCCCCATCTCAGGATAAGCGGTGCCTCTATCGGGCACTCTACCAACTGCCAAACCAAATCCAGTAGGTTCCATGGGAACCTTGCACCTGACGAGTCAGGTAATAGCATGTTGGAAATGAGGCCCATAAGGAATGCGTGCCTCACTCCCAACACCCCCCTCTCCTGCCACCATCGGACCAAAATCCCGCCAACCTGACAGTCAATCTCGGCCGTCTCCACTGGGCTCTCTACGCCCAACTGCTCCCCATGTCCGAAGCATCTCGTCAGTACAGCCATCCGCTGATCACGCGGCGATGTCCTGATGGGCAGTCCATCTATCGGAATCCGAAGAAGCCGATAGATATCCTCCAAAGTAACAGTCATCTCCCCTGTTGGGAGATGGAAGGTATTGGTCCACGGATCCCAAAGATTGATCAGGGCCATCAAATAGGCCTGATCCATGACCACAGGCTCCAGTCGAGCCACCTGCTTGAGCCCAAGGGCATCAAGCCACTCCCAGTCAGCCTCAGTCAGTGCCCCCCGTGCCTCAGTAAAAGCAGTGGGTACACGGTACCGGCTCCTAACAACCTGCAAAAGAAAACAATTCAAAAAAATTAAAATCATGGAAAAGAACTGTACAACAATAACATGCATATACAACATTGCCTATCAATGTACAACAAAAAAAAAAAAAAAAAAAAAAAAAAAATTTTAACATAAAAACAAACACAAAAATTCAAACAAAAATTAAATTTTCAGTTCTAGGGTTTCTAATCCTAACTGATTAATTTAAAAACAAAAATTCAAAATTCAATTAAATTTTCAGTTCTAGGGTTCCTAATCCTAACTGATAAATTCCAAAAAAAAAAAACGAAACAAAATTTAAAAAATTAATTTTTCAGTCTTAAGGTTTCTAATCTTAACTGATTAATTTAAAAACAACATAAAAATTCAAAAACAACAAAAATTACGTCTTAGGGTTTTACGTTCCGTTATCCTGGGGTTTAGTTAAAAGCTAAATAAACATTCTTTACCTAGGTTTTGCGCTACGTTTAGTTGTACACTAAGTCTTAGTTGTCCTTAGCTCAGTTTCAAGGTTTAAATTTTAAAATTTTGAAAAACATTATCACAAAAATAATTCAACAAAATAATTGCAATTAAAACAAAAATAAACTCTAGGGAGCACTTACTGGTCTCGCTTCGGCTCCGCCGCTCGATCCGGTTTGTGTACTCATGATGGCAGGGAAAATCTCGGCAGCGCTTCGCTTTGCAGAATTAACCTCCTCCTCCCTAGAGCTCCAAATCGCAAGAAAAATCAGATGCAAATGAGCCCAAACCCTAGTTTTGGCCCTTAAATAGGCTTTTGAGCTGGAATTCATCCTTCACTGGGATGAGCACTCTAGTTAGCACTCGTCCCACCCAGGGACGAATTCTAAAGCTGGGATTCGTCCCACCCTAGGACGAATTCAGGCCAGAAACTTCAAAAACATCAAAAAATGAACAAAAATGCATTAAAACCAGATAATAAATTTGCCCGATGAGAGTGCTGTTGCACTTGACATCCCGGGCATACAAAACAGATGTTGGGGTCACAAATTGTCATTATCCTACTCCCTAAGAAGGCTATCTTAGCCGGACCGCTCCATGGGAAGACGGATTTTTGCCAATTTTAGCTCCAAACAGCGTCGCAAAAAGGGTTACCACCCACCAAAAATAGGTCTAAATGTTGGAAAAATTGCACATGCTTAACGCTAAACCATCTAGAGGCACCCTTGCACAAGTCATCTTGGGTCAAGCGACTCGTCGCTTTTCTCACGAAGGTCATTCCCTCATCGATTCGTCGCTTGAGGGGGTAGTCACACTTAGTCACCAATCAACAAACACACACCCAATCAAGGCAATGACATGCATTCAAAGAATCATTGACAAAGACAATCACGCTCCTGCTTGGGGCAGTAAACAAGCAACAATCATAATCTGATCAAATCACTTGGCATTTTGTGAATCATGAACACAAGGTTCCCCCCGTGGACAAAAGGTTGCGCCCTTTGCCTATTCATGACTGATCAATGTCCAAGCTCAAGTCACACCTCACCAAAATAGGTTAATACTTGAAATCAAATTCCTTCGCTCGTCAGAAGCAAGGATTCAAGAATGCATGCCCTTTCCATACTTGGGGCATCAAAAGTTGGTTAGGTTACCAAGAAACCCTAATCATTAGTGCTTTGGTTATCTATTTTTGCTCGACGTTGCGCCATGCACAACGCATCCCAAAAAGGGGCATCTGTAGACACCAAAACAACACCAATCCGATTATGTGACTGCAAACACTGATCGCTTTGACACACACAGCCCCTAGGGCAGCCCTCAGAGGTTAAACAGTGGTCCTAACCACTTTTATAGCAATTTTGTAAGGTCAAAAGGCAATTTGGCACATTCAGGCACTTTGCTCAGTATTCGTCCCACCCAGGGACGAATTCTAACTGGGATCCGTCTCACCCAGGGATGAATTCTGAATTCATCTTTGGTCAGGATGAATTCCAGGTTTAACGGGCAAAAAGAAGAATGGCACCAAGTGGCAGCCGAAGACAGTCAATTTATGACTCCTGCCTTGCATGCGCGTGTAGGTGGGTAGATTGGCCGTTGGAGGACTGTCACAAGGGCAGTCATGGAAGCCCAAGTCAGGGAGGAGTCTCCTCCCTCTTGGGAAGGCATGGCCGCCACATGGCATCCCTGCATGCCCCTCCAAAGAGACCCCTTGGGTCTATAAAATGGTGGACTTTCCCACCCAAAAAGGACAAGTTGGAGGCATTTTCAAGCAACGAAGTGCTGCCAAATTGATACCACGCCTTTACCCTTTTGATTTACATCTTCCACATCCTTGATCTCTTTCGCAAGAGAGGTTATTGGGTGGCTATTGGAAGTGTGAATTCGGACCCAAAAACCCAACATTTGACCACCTTAATCCACCAATTTGCCGACAACCCATTCTAAGAGATTTTGGGCCCATCCCTAGTGGATTGGTGCCGAAATCAAGTTCCAACGGTGGGCGGCCCACTCGGGCGCCCCGCACTTTTTAAGTTTCATTCTAATTCATTTTTCTATCATTTGTTCATCTCTCATTTCATTCTATGCTGACTAGATAGTTTATGTATTCGATTTCATAATGTTTTAATCAGATTTCATCATGTTCTCGTCGCTTTTGTTGTCCCACTAACTTGCAGGTAGCGACGCCAAATTCCCGCTGATGGAGGTCAAATTGGGAGAAATCGACCATCTGGGTCATCCCAAAATGCCCCCAATTAGCTAACCCCTATGTTTGCAGGTCATTTGGAGATCCCGAGACGCGACATTTGGACGACATCACTTCGGCATTTTCATCACAGTCGAATTCGTCCTACCCGAGGACGAATTACAGTTGAATTCATCTTGACCAGGGACGAATTTTAGTTGAATGTGAATTGGCCGACTGTTTCGATGGCAGTGGCCCTCTGGTAATGTTTTCTGGTCTCTGTCAAATTTGCAGGTGATTTGGATTCATTTTACTCACTGATTTAGCTAATCTTTTACATGCATCTTTCATTAATTTTAGAGAACAAACGTTTCATATTTGCAGCAGGTGCTACTAACACCTTTGTTGTTTCTTTGATCGCAGGAGGAGCAACAAGGATCAAGGATTCATCAACGCAAGCGGCGGCAACACTTTGGCCCGCCCATTTCAAATGTGGGCATGCGGAAGGAGGAATACTAAGTCATGATTGTAACCCAAATCTCATTTAACGCTCCTAGCCCCTGAAAAGGGAGGAGGCGTCTTTGTAACCGAGATTAAGAGAGTTAAATAAAAGGGCTGTGATTTCTCTAATTTCTTGTATCTCATTTCAATTCGCCTCTTTCATTTCATGCACTTCACATTTTAGGACTTAAGCGTTAGTTTTGATTTTGAATGCATCGCAATAGTTTTCTTTTTCAAATCTTCCGGAATCTCGTGCTTTCAACTGCTATGTGTTGCCAACCCCAACACTATAGTAGATAGCTACAGCTGATCCCCTTTCACTATCGATAGTAGACCTCGTATAACTCCCCATAGAGTTGTGCCATCAGTGTCTATCCCCATATCAAGATAAGCGATGCCTCTATCGGGCACTCTACCAACTACCAAACCAAATCCAGCAGGTTCCATGGGAACCTCACACCTAACGAGTTAGGTAATAGCATGTTGGAAATGAGGCCCATAAGGAATGCGTGCCTCACTCCCAACACCCCCCTCTCCTGCCACCATCGAACCAGAATCCTGCCAACCTGACAGTCAATATCGGTCATCTCCACTAGACCCTCCACACCCAGTTGCTCCCCATGTCTGAAGCATCTCATCAGTATAGCCATTCGCTGATCACGCGGCGATGTCCTGATGGGCAGTCCATCTATCGGAATCCATAGAAGCCGATAGATATCCTCCAAAGTAACAGTCATCTCCCCCATTGGGAGATGGAAGGTATTGGTCCGTGGATCCCAAATATTGATCAGGGCCATCAAATAGGCTTGATCCGTGACCACAGGCTCCAGTCGAGCCACATGCTTGAGCCCAATGGCATCAAGCCACTCCTAGTTAGCATCAGTCAGCGCCCCCTGCACCTCAGTAAAAGCAGTGGGTACACGATACTGGCTCCTAACAACCTGCAAAAGAAAACAATACAAAAAAAAAAAAAAATCATGGAAAAGAACTATACAACAATAACACGCATATACAACATCGCCTATCAATGTACAACAAAAAAAAAAACAAAAACAAACACAAAAATTCAAACAAAAACTAAATTTTTAGTTTTAGGGTTTCTAATCCTAACTGTTTAATTTAAAACAAAAACAAACACAAAAATTCAAACAAAAACTAAATTTTCAGTTTTAGGGTTTCTAATCCTAACTGTTTAATTTAAAAAAAAAAAAACACAAAAATTCAAACAAAAATTAAAATTTTCAGTTCTAGGGTTTCTAATCCTAAATGATTAATTTAAACACAAAAATTCAAAAATCCAAAAATGTTTCAGTTCTAGGGTTCCTAATCCTAACTGATAAATTACAAAAAAAAAATAATAAAACGAAACAAAATTAATTTTTTAGTCTTAAGGTTTCTAATCTTAATTGATTAATTTAAAAAACAGCATAAAAATTCAAAAACAACAAAAATTATGTCTTAGGGTTTTATGTTCCGTTATCATGGGGTTTAGTTAAAATCTAAATAAAAATTATTTACCTAGGTTTTGCGCTACGTTTAGTGTACACTAAGTCTTAGTTGTCCTTAGCTTAGTTTCAATGTTTAAATTTTAAAATTTTGAAAAACATCATCACAAAAATAATTCAACAAAATAATTACAATTAAAACAAAAATAAACTCTAGGGAGCACTTACTGGTCTCGCTTTGGCTCCACCGCTCGATCCGGTTTGTGTACTCATGATGGCAAGGAAAATCTTGATAGTGATTCACTTTGCAGAATTAACCTCCTCCTCCCCAGAGCTCCAAATCGTAAGAAAAATCAGATGCAAATGAGCCCAAACCCTAGTTTTGGCCCTTAAATAGGCTTTTGAGCTGGAATTCATCCTTCACTGGGATGAGCACTTTGGTTAGCACTCATCCCACCCAGGGACGAATTCTAAAGTTGGGATTTGTCCCAACCTACGACAAATTCAGGCCAAAAACTTCAAAAACATAAAAAAAATGAACAAAAATGCATTAAAATAGATAATAAACTTGCCCGATAAGAGTGTTGTTGCACTTGACATCTCGGGCATACAAAATAGACATTGGGGTCACAAATTGTCACTATCCTACTCCCTAAGAAGGCTATCTTAGCTGGACCACTCCACGGGAAGACAAATTTTTGCCAATTTCAGCTCCAAACAGCATCGCAAAAAGGGTTACCACCCACCAAAAATAGGTCTAAATGTTGGAAAAATTGCACATGATTAATGCTAAACCATATAGATGCACCCTTGCACAAGTCATCTTGGGTCAAAAGACTCGTTGCTTTTCTCATGAAGGTCATTCCCTTATCGATTCATCGCATGAGGGGGTAGTCACACTTAGTCACCAATCAACAAACACACACCCAATCAAGGCAATGACATGCATTCAAAGAATCATTGACAAAGAAAATCAAGCTCTCGCTTGAGTACAGTAAAAAAGCAACAATCATAATCTAATCAAATCACTTGGCATTTTGTGAATCATGAACACAAGGTTCCCCCCATGGAAAAAAGGTTGCGCCCTTTGCCTATTCATGACTGATCAATGTCCAAGCTCAAGTCACACCTCACCAAAATAGGTTAATACTTGAAATCAAATTCCTTTGCTCGTCAGAAGAAAGGATTCAAGAATGCATGCCCTTTCCATACTTGGGGCATCAAAATTTGGTTAGGTTACCAAGAACCCTAATCATTAGTGCTTTGGTTATCTATTTTTGCTCGACGTTGCACCATGCACAGTGTATCCCAAAAAGAGACATCTGTAGACACCAAAACAACACCAATCCGATTATGTGACTATAAATACTAATCGCTTTGACACACACAGCCCCTAGGGCAGCCCTCAGAGGTTAAACAGTGGTCGTAACCACTTTTATAGCAATTTTGTAAGGTCAAAATGCAATTTGGCACATTCAGGCACTTTGCTCAGTATTCGTCCCACCCAAGGACAAATTCTAACTGGGATTCGTCTCACCCAAGGACAAATTCTGAATTCGTCTTTGGTCAGGACAAATTCTAGGTTTATCGGGCAAAAAGAAGAATGGCGCCAAGTGGCAGCCGAAGACTGTCAATTTATGACTCCTACCTTGCATGCGTGTGTAGGTGGGTAGATTGGCCATTGGAGGACTGTCACAAGGGCAGCCATGGAAGCCCAAGTCAGGGAGGAGTCTCCTCCCTCTTGAGGAGGCATGGTCGCCACATGGCATCCCTACATGTCCCTCCAAAGAGACCCCTTGGGTCTATAAAATGGTGGACTTTTTGATGTAGTAACACTATTATGAAGCTATTTTATTCATCAAATGCACATAATATATAGGCATACATAGGAATCTTATGTAGGTTAAGTGGTTGCAACAATCGCCACATATGGCCAACCACTTAACTAATGGTTAACAACATGCTAACCTAGGATGCCAACTAACTGCTAGAAGACAAGAGAGATCTCTAACAACTAACAACACACCCAACAACTAAACAACCTATTTCCAACATGGGCATACTATGCCTCACGTGAATACAAAGTGCAAGAAATAGGAAATATAAATAATAATAAAATATTAACTTAGGCTTAAGTGGATAAGCCTAAGTTATCCTCAACACTCCTCCCAACCATATAAGCATTGGACCCCAATGCTCTCAACAAATGTGGAAAGTCATGGGCCATCTCATGGTGAGGAATCCAGCGAGCCATGTGTGGAAAGTGACCACGACGAGCGACAAGGTAAGTAGTGGAAGAACCCTGTCTAGTGTGATGAGTCTTCATCTCAAAAACTCTATCTGAAATGAGCGAAAGCTGACGATCAGGTGCCACTGCTACTGTAGGACTGAAAATAGGATCATGTACCAAAAGAGGGTCCTAAAATGGTGTCTCTAGAAAGCGGCGCTCATCCAAAGGAACCCAAACTCTACCTCCAACCTATGGTGAGTGAGGATTGTGATGCTTTCGCACCACTCCCTGCGGAGTCTCCTACAAGTCATGTGGTATCTTGCCTAGAAGGCTCTGCCGGTGCTCAGTAAGGGAAGTAACCTTAGCTTGCTCCTCCATGTGTGCAATGGGAGTGGGCAAAGCCAAAGGTAACTTCTGTGGAACAAGTGGTTTAGTATTTGTAGGTGTACCCAAAATTATACCAATGGAATCAATGGTATCTTTCTCATGAGTGAGAATGGTGGGTTCCTTAACCACTTGCTCTTGTGATTGTTCATCATGTGGGAGTGAAACTTCTTCCTTTGCATGTTCCTTAGGTGGTGCTTTTTCTTCATTTTGTGTGGGACAAATGCTAGTAGGAGCCAAAATGAGTGCTTGACTTAATGGCTTCCTTACTTGCCTACAACTTAACATCAAATTGGAAGTAGGTGTAGTGCTTTGTATCAAGTAGTTTTTACCATGCAACTCCAATGTGTAGGTGTTATTTTTAGCATGATAAATAGCATTCCTATCAAATTGATAGGGTTTACCTAGCAAGAGTCCACAACAATCCATATCTGTGACATCACACCTAACTTTGTCCACAAAATTGTCACCAAAAGCAAAATTCAAGGTGCAAGTATGGGTGATGTTGGATGTGGAGTCTACATCTTTCCACCCAAGTGCATAAGGTTGGTTATGTGGTTTGATGGGAAGTTTCAACTTCTCCACAATAGACTTCGCAATGAGGTCCTTTTGCGATCCGTTATCAATGATACAATCAACATAGAAATCATGTGTCAAGTGGGCTCTAGTGACAAACAAATGATCACGCCCCCCTTGAGCAAATGCATTAGACATTAGGGTAACTTTGTTCAGTTTACCCTTTAAAGCAGGATATTCTTCTTCTGTCCCTGTAGCCAAAATGGGACCATCTTGTGGTTCCTCATGTGTAGGCTGTACAATTAGGGATTTCTTCTTCTTAAACTTCTCAAAAGTATAGCATTTGGATTTTACATGTCCATGCTTTTTACAAAAGTCACAATACAATGAAGAAGAAGAATCTTTAGCATGAAAGGAAGAAGAATGTGCTTTAGGAGAAGTGGGAGGAGAAGAAGAATGAGGGGAAGATTGAGAATTGTTCTTCACCTGCTGTTGATGCTGATTCCCGCCTTTGGAAGAGCCCTCCTGTGATGAACGAGACTTTTGATATGCACCAACTTTCTCCTCTACAAGAATGGCATGATTGAATGCCACATCTAAGGTGAGGAAGACATTGAATTTTATCTCCCTAAAAATATGATCTTGCAAGCCACGAGTGAATTTATTAATCAAATCATCTTCTAAATATTTCACACCAAGCAATACCCTTAACCTATTAAATTGGAAAATGTAATCAGAAACTGACATTCCATAGGTTTGCCTCAATCTATACCACTTGGTAGTGAGGTCACATTGGTAGTTTGGTGGAAAGAAGGTGTTTTTCAGAATTTGAGTTAATTCTTTCCAAGTCATGGTGGCATTATGACTCTGTCTTTCTACAATGAGAACTTTTGCTAAACCTGTGAGTTTTAGTGTAGCAAATGTGGCTCTTTCATCCTCCGGAATTTCAGCATAAGCAAACCAAGTTTGCATATCCAAAATCCATGCAGATAAGACATCGGGATCCCTAGATCCATCATACATTTTAACCTCACATTTGGCTTTGTTTGCATGGTTATTGTAGATTTTGATGTCACCAGGCTTAAACTGCACAACAATGTCTCTCACTTTTTCTGCCAAAATGTCTACTGCTTCAGTGAGGTTTTCCATGTTTGTTCTAATATCATGAGCCATATTTTTCCTAGTATATGCCAGACTAGGAGGATTACAAAATGGATGCAAGAACTAATCTAGGCTTAGGAACAATTTCAGTTTCCTATGCAGCCAAATTGCCTAGATTTTACAATTTTTGCTCTCAAAATTAGGGCTATTTTAGTGCTTTTACAAAATTAAAAATTTCAATTTTGCAATTACAATGTGCACTAATAAAATGCTGAAATTTAGCCCTTTTACAATGCCAAAAATTTGGTTAGGAGAAAAAATATAAATCTGCATAAAATTTTGAACCCAACGCAAAAAATTTGGTCAAAAACGGACCAATAATGAAGGAGATATCACCTCTTGAAGTTTGCTCTCCTTTTTGCTGGTTTTGGCGCCAAATATTTGAATTTGAAATTTCAAATTTTCCAAATTCTAGGAATATTCCTCTTTTCCCGCCAAAATTCAGATTTGAATTTTTTTTTTTTCCTGTTGCTGCCACGTGGCAACCTACACCTGCGACTGGCGCGGCTGGTATGGCTGCCGCCTGTCGGCTATGGCTGCTGCTGGCCGAAAAGAATGGTCGACATCGTTGGCCGACGTCGCTACCGCTGGCCGACGTCACTGGCCGACGTCGCTGTCGGCTGGCAGTCGGCAATGGCCAATGTCGGGATTGCCGGCTGGCAGCGGCGATGGCCGACGTCGGGGATGTCGGCTGGCAGCGGTGATGGCCGGTGTTGGGGCTGTCGGCTGGCAGCGGTGATGGCCGGTGTTGGGGCTGTCGGCTGGCAGTCGCCGGTGGCCGCCGATGGTCGGCCGCTGCTGGTGGTCAGTCGCTTGGCCGGTGTGGCTGGCTGGCCGGCTGGTTGGCCGCCGACTGGTTGCTAGTCGGTAGCTGGTCCGGCTGCTGTCCGGTGGCTGGTGAAGTGCTAAATCAAGCACTTTTTTTTTTTATAAAATATTCAAGATTATGAATATTTAAAAAAAATATTTTCATGCATATAATTTTTTTTTTTTAAATAAAATATTAATAAAAATATTAATATTTTATTAAAATAATGCAAAAATTCCCTCTTCAACTTGGAGTGAGAATGCAATAATTGCTCTCAACTGAAGGAACTCCTCTTTTTCCTATCAAGTTGCAGTGAACTCAACTCTTATTTGAAGCCAACTGTTGCTTCAAAATTTTCAACCTCACTTCAAGGTAGATAAGTGGTGCAAGGATAATTTCTACCCTCTGCTACCTCAGCTTCAACTTGTGTTGTGGGTGACTTCAAGCCAACTCCCACTCAACACCTTCCTAGGATCTAGCAGTGAAGTGGCAGTTTGCCTTCCCTCCTGCAAAAAAAATTATCCTTCGGCTCTGAATACCAATGATGTAGTAACACTATTATGAAGCTATTTTATTCATCAAATGCACATAATATATAGGCATACATAGGAATCTTACGTAGGTTAAGTGGTTGCAACAATCTACCACATATGGCCAACCACTTAACTAATGGTTAACAACATGCTAACCTAGGATGCCAACTAACTGCTAGAAGACAAGAGAGATCTCTAACAACTAACAACACACCCAACAACTAAACAACCTATTTCCAACATGGGCATACTATGCCTCACGTGAATACAAAGTGCAAGAAATAGGAAATATAAATAATAATAAAATATTAACTTAGGCTTAAGTGGATAAGCCTAAGTTATCCTCAACACTTTCCCACCCAAAGAAGAGAAGTTGGAGGCATTTTCAAGCAATGAAGTGCTACCAAATTGATACCACGCCGGTACCCTTTTGGTTTACATCTTCCACATCCTTGATCTCTTTTGCAAGAGAGGTTATTGGGTGGCTATTGGAAGTGTGAATTCGGACCCAAAAACCTAACATTTGACCACCTTAATCCACCAATTTTCCGACAACCCATTCTAAGAGATTTTGGGCCCATCCCTAGTGGATTGGTGCCAAAATCAAGTTCCAATGGTGGGCGGCCCACTCGGGTGCCCCACACCTTTTAAGTTTCATTCTAATGCATTTTTCTATTATTTTTTCATCTCTCATTTCATTCTATGTTGACTAGATAGTTTATGTATTCGATTTCATAATGTTTTAATCATATTCCATCATGTTCTCGTCGCTTTTGTTGTCCCACTAACTTGTAGGTAGCAACGTCAAATTCTCGGTGATAGAGGCCAAATTGGAGAAAACCTTACTATCTGGGTTGTCCCAAAATGCCCCCAATTAGCTAACCCCCATGTTTGTAGGTGTTTTGGAGATCCCGAGACGCACCATTTGGGCGGTTTTACATCGTCACTTTGTCACAGGCGAATTCGTCCTACCTGGGGACGAATAACAGTCAAATTCGGCTAACTATTTTAATAAAAAAATAATAATTATTTAAGATAATCAAGGTTCCCCTTTTTATATATATTTATTGTTAAGTAAAAAATTTCACTAAAACATGTTTTGAAAGGATCTCAGAACCTTTTTACAAAAGTAGAATACAATCATGCTGATGATAGGAAATAGGAAAAGGAAAGGGCAAAATGCCCAAATAAGTAAAAACCCACCATAAAACCAAAAACCTGTAAAAAATAGGTTTACAAAAAGACCTTAAGATCCATCCTAGAGTGCATCCCCAAAACCATCCTCGATGGTAGCGACTACTCAGTATCCATGGAGCTATCCTTGGCATCATCCTTACGATCCTATTTCACCCCAATAGAATCCTTAGTTTTGTTAGACACCATGGTTTCTTTCACAGATGTGTCAACAAACATCTTAAAAGAAAACCAAGTTAAGGCCATTACGTATCTCCTTCAACGTAGCCAATAAATTCTCATATTGGGAGATCACCATGGAAAAATTTTAGATTACACATTTTTGGAGAGCATCCATCATGTGATTGTCATCCTCTTCATCATAAATCACTTCTCAGTATGAGCGCTGACTTTTACACATTTTCTTCCTAAGACGAATGGAAAACCTGGTCACGCTCACCGATTCCTCGATCTTAATCTCATTTCCTTTTGAATACTTAGTTTTACTATTAGAGCCTACATATTTCCTCTTCCTAGATAACAAGGTCAAAATAGGGGTGATGAAATTATCGTCCTCCATAATGGTATTATCCTGATGAATATCCTTAAAAGAAGCATGATCAACCACGAGAATTTTAGGGCTATGTTGTAGGATATGGCTATAGATAATCTTAAAGAGGCCTTGGTGGGATGCAAATTTAGCATTCTTCTTCTTCCTGCAATTCTTAATTGAGTAGTTCATTGAATGGAAAAGAAATTCAAGGATATTCATGATATTGATATCCCTGAAGTGAATGATGAAATCCAAATGGAAGTTGCACAATGACTTGTCAAGGTCATCAGCCATGAGGAACTGCATGACGGTATTCATAACCTTGTTCCAAGGTGGAGGTAGGTAAGCCTTGTTCATCATAGTTTTAGCTAACGTAAGCATTCTTAATTTTTCAAGGAATTCCTTGGTTTCAACCTCCCAATTGTGTTTCTCCCACAAAATGCATCTTTACATTATTAGAAGCCTATAAATGTCTACTAGTAGCTTGGTGTCGACCATAAAATATCTACCCTTGATGACGATCTAAACTTCATCCAACTTTTCAAAAAAGTAGCAGTGATTTCAAAATTATTTCCTAAAAACTTTCTTAGGAATGGAAGGTATCCTCTATGTTTGAATATGGCCTCATCCATGGCATACACCTCAAGGGTATTTAGTTTGACAAAACACATGTTTGGTCATGAAAAACATAGGAACTAAAACCAAAAAGTAGTATTGCGGAGATTCTAAATTAGGTTAATGAGATTGGGACTATGGTACAAAACCTTTATAGGAAGAATATCTTAGTGGACCTCGGGGCCAAGATTTGGAAATATTTCCTCAGGAGGGTGACTAGAAGTGAAAAATTCCCTAGGACTCCTACTAATCATGGCCCTAACATCAAAACTAAAGCTGCAAAAGACTTTTGAAAGTATGCAAAAATCCTGGCAAATACAAGATGAGCACCTAGGACGAAAGCAACCACAAAGACAAATGACAATTGGAAATATAGAAGTGGAGGGTCTCGAGAGAATGCAATGGGAGTGGTAGATCTTGAGCGAAGTGATGGTATGGTCACAAGGGGAAATAAATGAGGGTGGATGCATTGAAGTGATGCTTTGGAAATTAGAAAGCCTAGGGAGCTGCTCTTGCAATAGGAATAGGAAATAATCATACTTGGGATTGGAGACTAGCAAACAGGAAAATCATATTTTGGTAAAAAAGTTAACAAAATGGGATAATGTACTAACAAGCCTACTCTTAGACTAAGGAATAACAGACAACAAATTGGGAGCCAAACTAGCTTGTTACAATTTTCCAAGTCAAAATTTACTGGAAGGTCAAGATTAGATTTATGGGATATGAAGGATAGAACCTTTTTTTGTATTAACCACATTGGATATTTGTTTGGGAAGAGATTCATACCATGTGAAAATATCATCAATGCTCATTCCATGATTGGCCAAAATATCTACCGTCTTGTTCACTTTCCTAAAATCATGTTGGATGAGGATATCCTACATATGTTCTACAATTTTTCTAGATTCCTCAATACAATTGTTTACCATCCAAGAGAGATTCTTAATATTCTTTAAATAATTTATGATATTGAGAGAATCCCCTTCTATGATCACCCTATTAGAATTTGGTGGGAGTAAGGACAAGCCTCTCCAAAGAGCTCTTACTTTAGCAAGATGATTAGTTTGAAGACCAAGATATTCAGAAAAGGCAATATAGTGTCTCCATTGTGGTCTCTGAGAATTCCATTCACTCTAGCCAAACTAGTATTTCCTTTTGTAGCACCATCAAAGTTTAATTTCAACCATCCCACTAGTGGTGGGATCCACTTGGTATTGATCCTGACCTTGGGAGGGGAAGTAGATAAGGCATCCTCAATGGGAACATTTAGGCATGTCAAAAGGAAATCTTCAAAACTAGAGATGGTGGGTTTGGTGGTAGGATAAAGCTAGGTATTTTCTTTGGCAAAAGAAATAATTTTGTTTGTTAAGGAGGTAGGATTCTTGCAAACATTGGAAAACACCCTATTGTTTCTTTCAAGCCAAACTTACCACAAGAAATGATGGAGGTAGAATTTCCAAATGGACCTGAGGCAGGAATTAAGGAAGGGTGAAGGCCATTGGGTGAAAATATCTAAAATGGATTGTGGTTTGGCCCAAAGGATATGAAAAATTTAAAAATTCTTATCAAGGATGCATGAAGAAAAGGAGCAATCCAATAACAAATGATGAATAGAATCTAATATGATAGGCATAAGTGACAACGATTAGGAATTAGGAGGTATCTTTTGATCGTATTATCGAAGGTAAGAGTTTTATCTTGAATAACAAACTAGGAAAAGAAAGCTATTTTGGGAGTTAGGAATTTGGGCCAGAAGAGGTGACAGGGGAAGGAAGCCTTAGAAGGTTGCATTTGAATAAGATAGACCATATTAATAGAAAATTCCCACATTCAAAATATTCCTAAATAATTTGATATTATGTATTACTAGAAGTAATGACCACATAATTGAGGAGAGAATCCAAGGATGCAGACTCAACAGGATAAGAATCACAAGTGAATAATTTCTAGGTTGGCCTGAAATGGGAATGGGTTATAAAATTAGAAACTTTTTGTCCCAACAAAGCATTAGTGAAGTTTTTGAGGATAGAAATGCTAGGATCTTCAATAAGTGGTGCTCCTATGATCCACTTATCATACCAGAAGTCAATACTCTCTCCATTTCCTAGATGCCATCTTAAACCTTTAAGTAACAGAGGTCTGGTTTGAATCATGGATTTCTAGAAAGTTGATCCATTGGTTGGAACCATCTCATCAAAGAAAGTAGTAGCCTACAAATACTTCCTCTTAACTATGGTGACCCATTTTGAGCTATCATTACTAATGATTCTCCAATAATCATATTAATTCAATAACCATGTATCCTTTTATTTAACAATCAAAGCTTTCCTTCTCTAATTAATTAAATAACCACATGTCCTTTTATTTAATAATCAAAGCTTTCCTTCTCTAATTAATTAAATAACTACATGCCCTTTTTTAAATAATAAAAAATTTCCTTCTCTAATTAATTAAATAACCACATGCCCTTTTATTTAAAAATTAAAGCTTTCTTTCTCTAATTAATTAAATAACCACATGCCCTTTTATTTAATAATCAAAGATTTCCTTTCTCTAATTAATTAAATAACCACATGTCCTTTTATTTAACAACTTGAGAATTTAATTTATCTTTAACTAAATTAAGTTTTAAGAATAGAATCCATAGTGGAGGTATCTATCATAAAATAAAAACACAAAAATGATATTAACAAGAGGACAAGTGATGATGACCAATATAGGGTGCACCTTAACTTATTGGTAGGTTTCTAGGTATACATAGGGTCCAAAACATCTCATATGACACTCATGGTTCAATAGAATGGCTACATAGAGAATGGAAAAAGGTTTATTCTCACCAAAAAAAACTCTCGTAGGGTCAAACGATGTCTATGCCCATGTATTACAATGGAACAATATCTCCACCCAAACTATGGTTCCCAATGCCTTACACCTATCAGTTGAGGCAACAAGAAAGGGGTTTATGAGCTCAGACACCATCATGCATTCCCCAATGAGCCTTGCTCAGGTGAAAACATTCTTCTTGGATTTTATCACCAAAGACAACATTATCAAAATGTAGGGTTCCACTGAGAGTTTAGAGAAATTCAATAAAGGATGGTAGCAACACTATCGTAGTGGAAAGTACTATCGAATATCATAGGAAGAGGTTTATTTTCTCAAACATGGTATTCTAAGGGCTATTCTAAATAGGAAGAGTACATAAATCACATGGAAAAACTATCAAGGTATCCACCTTTAAACAACTTGAACCAATATAATAGAAAACTTTAAACACTTTACTCATTGAGCTACATTAACATGCGATGTAAACCAACATGGGAGTACCTATGATTGATTTTGTCCTATCTGGTGTGGCATTGTTCTTGTTATAGATTTTTACTTTTTCTACATCTTGTTTCTTCTTCTTTCTTCTCTACCATACCTTCTACTACCCTTATACCCTTTTGACCTCCTCGGGAATCAAGTATCTAGCAAAATCATGCCTCTATCTTATCTGACGTCAACTCCACCCGTTCACTACTACTTTTTTCTATATCTATCATGTGGTAGGGGAGATATTTCTTATTTCTTGCTTCTTTCAAGATTTACCATTAATGGCATTATCTACTCATCACCCATTGATAGTAGCTCAATCCATTTTCCTTTGGATGGGTGGTTTCATCCAATTAAAACAAGCAGGCTTCTCTTTTAACAAAGAAAATTATAATATCCATTTACACAATAAAGGTTGCCAACAAATTATTATTTAAATGAAGCTTCCCTAACATTATAAATGACTTTGCATTTATCATTTAATATAAAAGATTTATTTTCTAATTAAATGTTTATCATTAATATAAAAGTTTTATTTTCTATTTAAATTAATTTACCTTTATTATTTAATATAAAATATTATTTTTTGAAAAGAACATACATACAATAGGAAGGAGTTCTTTTACCAAATATCAACATCATACTAAAAGCATCCAAGCAACAATAGGAGTTTTAGAGGTAACCATGTTTTGCATGCTTTCCAACTATTGATGGAGCAAAATATGAGTAAAATACAATAAAACATATGCAACAGATAAAGAGGGAATATTTCCATCAACCTAATCACCTATCTCAACTAAAGAATTTATGATAGCTACTAGGCTATCAATTGAGGCTCAAGGTGACTAGTTATTGATGATTATCCTTAAACCAATAATGCATGCCTATATGAATGTATCCATCCATGTTACCCCCAAGTTGCCTTATCATGGCTTCCCCAACCTCAATTACCCTTGTTTTTATTGTATGACTCAGTTTATCCCACCTACAAGCATACATGATCCTACACATTGGCAACTTGTTAGCAGTATCATGTTCTTCCATATCAAGGAGTTGCTTAATTGTACAAAATCAAGTATTAATGCATCATCAAATTAATACATTATTTTCCATACCACAAAGTCCACTAGGTAGGGTCATGATATCCTAAATGACTAGGACTAAACACCATCCCAGGTATTTGTAATTTTACTAAATAGAAACAAACAAAAGAAAATTATTAAATTTAAAATTTTAAACCAGAAGGGAAAGTATTTTTCATATCCTCCACTTTCTCCCGAGTGGTATTCCTTTTCCCACTAGACCTTATATTGCTCAAGAGTTTGATTTCACATAGTTTTAGAATAGAACTCAAGAATATTTACTGACATCACTTCAATTATCTTTGGATATTGCAATCTATAAATTATAAATATCCCACACATGTTCAAGGTCAAAAATATATTTTCTAAGAAAATATATGTGGAAGGTGTCATGGATTTTTGATAGGTTAGGAGGTAAAGTAAGTTGGTATACAATCAGACTAATATTTTAGTGATATCAAAGGGTCCTACAAACCATGGATCCAATTTCATGGATTTAATTGCACTTTTCATTGGTTTAACCCTCAAGAACACTTTATCTCCCATTGAGTACTCTTTCGAAGTTCTCTTCAAATTAGCATAACTCTTCTGCCTATCAGAAACTTCTTTGAGTCTTTATCTGATTACCTTCAATTGATATTCCATTTCTTTGATTATTTCTAGTCAAATCATGACTCTATATTCTAGGTTATCCCAAGATAATGGTGTTCTACACTTCCATCCATATAAGGCATCCAAATATACCATTTATATGGATGAGTGATATCCATTAGTATAGGTGAACGCTACCAAATGTAGATAGTCTTCCAAATGAGACTGATGATACATGTAGTACATACAAAGCATATCCTCTAGTACATGGTTTACCCATTTTATTTGACTGTCCATCTAAGGCTGTTATACCGAACTCATATTTAGTTTTGTACCTATTGCATGATGAGGGCTTTCCAAAATTTAAAAGTAAACTTGGAATCCCTATTAGAGATGATTACTTCTAGAAACCCATGCAATTAGAAGACTTCTTTATAAAATCTATTAGCCACCACCGAAGCATCATCCTTAGTGCTTCTAGGTATAAAATGTGTAAAATTATTCTATTTATCTACTACTACAAGGATTACATGATGTTGGTACCTAGTATTAGGTAAACCTACTCTAAAATTCATATATATGACCTACCATTTTTGCATAGGTACATCATGTGGATATAACTATCCTATGGGATGATTATATTCTACCTTAACCTTCTGATATTCAAGGCACCGAGCAATAAGATTAGTGATATTTTTCTTCATTCCTACGCATAAGAAGGTTTTTTCCCTCATTTTGGCCCCTCCAAGGTGAGAAAAATAAGGAGATATATGGGTTTCTTACATCAATAACTTCCTTAAATTAGCCATATTTTGCATTATGATTCTACATTTTTAGCACAAAAGGTTATCTATCATTCAAAACTCTTTATTACCTTCAGGGTATTTGTTCATTCTAGCTCGAATTTCCAAGTAATACTCATCCCAAGATTATTCTTGTCTCACTTGGTCCATCAACATTATGTGAAGTCTAGTTATGGCTACTATGTGTCTCCTTCTGCTCAAGATATCAACAACCCTATTCTCTTTCCTTTTTATATAATCAATTTCAAAGTTATACCTAGTGAGAAACTTGATCTATCTTCTTTTACTTGCATTGAGTATTGGTTGGATAAAAAAGTACCTTAGATTTTGATGATTAGATTTAAATTCAAAAGGTCTTCCCACTAAATAGTGGTGCTATATCTTTAGAGAGTGCACCACACCAACTAGCTCTAAATCATGAGTAGCATAATTAACTCCATTCTTTTTAAGCTTCCTTTAAGTATAAGCTACTAGTGATTCTTCTCGCATGAGTACTCATCTTAACCCTTCCAACAATGTAGCAGTGCATACTAAAAAATATCATTGAGGATACAAAATTTTTAATATTTATATGGTAGTGATTTTTTGGTTCAGTAATGCAAAGGCAACTTCACACTTTTATGTCCATTTAAATCCTTTTCTTTCTTTTGAATGTTAGTTATTACTACAACAATATTTGGAAAATATTTTATATAAAGTCTATAGTAGCTCATTAACCCCATGAAGATTCATATCTTAGTAATATTAGTAGGGGATGACCAGTTTAATATGGCTTCAATATTATTTATATCCACAACAATTCCTTCTACTAATATAATATGCCCTAGTTTTAGAAATAGATTATATTACATCATTTTAGTCATGTAAATGTACCTTTCTTGGTACATACTTAGGACATTAGATTACTTTAGGGGGAATTTATCTAGTTACTTCATGCAATGTAAGAAATGCACAAGTTTCAATTTGCAAGTTGTATATTTACAAGTTATCCCTTGCATAGCTAGGTAGAGTGTTGGCCAAGTAACCTATCTTCCTATATAAAGGGCCATAGATATAGCAACATAGGTATAGCAGTAGGAAGTAGTATGGAGAAGTAAGGTGTGATGTAGGAGTGTGTGATGTAATGTTATGGAGTGTGATATGGTCAAATCTCATTCTTGAAAATTAGTTTTATTCATGGAGTGTTCATTTCCTCCAGAGATACTTTATATACATTTCCATATTTTTTATTTATAACATATTTTTAGTCATCTCGCATATTTACTTTCTTTCATATTATTTTGCATCTTGTGATTGTTATCTCCCATGACATGTTGCATCAAAATATAATAGTGGTATCAGATCTAAAATAGATCAACATATTCTAGATCAATAGAAAAACCACCATTATAATTGACCTTAAGTTTTTTGTCAACATAATGCACCATTGGACTAGTTAGTATAAAAAAATCTTAGAATAGTCTAGGTGGTAGAATTACGAAGACCCAAAAGTAAGGATTGAAAAAAATATTATTTTTAAAAATATTGAGACTACATATGGCTAGAGTATTTCTACAAAGTTATAAGAAAAAACTCATCAAGACTATGACTTAGCATTTGATCCACTAGTTTGATGAATCAACTAGTGAAGCTCATCTAAGATATCTAGAAAAAAATACTTGAATTTTCTTTTATTGCAGGTACCTAATTATCAAATGATTAGGACACCTCCTACAATAGAAAGCTAGGGGATTTCAACTTCATTGTATGATGGTTAGAGTACCTTCATAGTCCAAAGATTAGTTATTTCAAGAGAATAATACTACATAAGAGACTTTTGAAGAAGAATTGTGATGAAGTTTGGATATAGCTGATCTCCACTACTATATTGGGAACTACACAAATAAAAAGGCCATAGAAGCGTTTATCTAGAAGAAAATGCTATATAAGCCTTGATCCAAAAGAAAATACCATAAAATCCTTGATCCAAAGCCTTTACATTGAAAAAGGCCACAAAAACCTTGATCCTGAAGAAGACCCTAGAAGAGAGTATCTAACATAATTTATTATTATTGAGTGGTAATTTTATCCAATTGCAAAACAACCATCACACATAGGATTTTGATCACAAAACTCTCTCTTGCAAAGAAATATGAAATTTCTCCAAGGCTCCTTTTACTTATACGTGCTTATAATCTTGTGAAGATATATCAAATGTGTGCTAGGAATACCTTAGTTATTTATAAGTAACTATTAACAAGGGGTCTGTTTTGGTGTTATTTTATTATGCTATGCTATTAATTGTTCATGAAACTTAAAATAAATAAAAATATGAATTGGCCCTCATATGACCACGATGTCAATCCTTAGTTCATTTTATTTTGAAGCATTTTAGGTATATTTTATAGCCTTTTGTTAAGTAGATTTAAACAATTTTTTAGCTTCCTTAAACCTTACTTTTAACAATGAAATAGAGGATTAAGATCTATCTTTAAATGTGAATGTAAAATTATGATTGAATTCCTTTTAGTTTTCTTTGATGAATAAAATAAAAATAAATGAATATGCACGAATAATCATGAAATGTAGAGGTCTTAAAATGTTATCATAAATGATCACTCTTTAATGAAATCATAATTTTCATAAAGAAGAAATAATTTAACACATTGAAAACAATAGCCTTTGATATAATAATATATTACCTTTCTTTAATTAAATAAAAAATTTCATAAAGAAAACATAACTTATTGCTCTAAAAATGATGGCCTAAGGAATACCATAAAAATTACCCCCGTTTAATGAAATTGGAATTTTCATAAAGGGAAGTTCATTTATTCCTTGTGAACATAAATGGAAAGCTGAAGGATTGATTTACCTTTAAAAATGCAAAAATATGAAAATTTTGAAATTATAAAACCGTCATAAAACAACAATTTTCAATGATTTTTATAAATTCAAAATGGATTTGGAATGAATTCAAAATTGTTTTGGATGAAATATTGAAGCTCATTCTTCACACCCATGCATTTATTTTTGGAGTTTGAATTTTTTTTTTTTTTTATTTTAATCACCGAAAATTAAAAAAAAAATCTACAAAAAGAAAGGGTTAGAAAATTAAAGAAATCCAAAAAAGTGCTACAACCCAGAATTCCTCCACAGATCCTTCAAGCATCAATACTCTGTACAAAACCAAAATTAGTGTGATCCGACTTCATACAATCTACATCTAATGGGATGCAATCTTCTAAGGAAATGGTGCAATATATAAAACAAAATAAAAACAAGCCAACCACAAATGTGCATAAAACTTGATGTATTTCCAATATATTGCAACAGCAAGATTTTCAATAATAAACATGAATGCAGAATACAGTGCCCAAAATTAACATCATGTGGTGAATTCAGTCCAATGGTGCGAATTTCCTCCCAAAAGATCCAGCTCTCTTACTGCCATATTTAACATTTTTGAATCAACCTTTCCACTTCCTTTCTCGATTCATGATGCTTTTCATTTCCCTTTATTTTATAGTTTTCTTTGATTTGTCTCCTCTCTACTAAGTGCCCGGTTCTTTTCTTACGTATTCCAACCAAGTTCCTTTGTCATTGCGATTTCCACTGCTATAACGTCTCTTCCACCAAAGATTGGTAACGTCTGCTTTTAATGATGAGTTGCCCTGTTTCATTATTTTTAATAAAACCATTAAAATCACCCGTGACATCTATATCCAGTCCCCAAAACAACTTTTTTGTGGCATCCCGATTTTATCCTTATCATTTACCGTTGATATGGCTTTATATGGGGTAACGATCCTCGACAACATTGCAAGTCTTTGGAAGAATATCAATTGTTAAAAGCAATGCACTCACCATACCTCTTCTACGACCTCATTTTTTCAAAATATTTTGGTGACATTTTGTTGTAGCATGATGCCAAGTGGTATTTCAACTCTGGCCCACACACATGTACGTCTAGACCAGACGACGTTCAACGCTAGCACCGCCTTGCCAAAATTCTATGATGTGGATATTTGAATTTAGCACTCTCATTTGGTTATTTGTCTACTTTCACCTGTTCATCATGGCCATATCTCCACCTGGCACTGCACATTTTACTGCTTAATGCCATACAAAATTTTATCGACAATGTCTTCTTCCCCGTACAGTCAGTGTTCGTGAGCAATCCCGCATTGAAATGTGAATACGTTTCTACTTCCTTTCCTTTGCATGACTTCTCTGATGTCGAGTTGTGTTGAGTAGACTGAAATATCCGTATCATCCTCACGGGTATATTGACTTACTGCCACGTAAATTTAAACTCTATGTCCTTCAACGAGGACCACATATCTTTTGAACGCCATCCACTCCATACTCTATCATTGTTTATTTCTAGTGGCATAATCCTATGTTGGGATTTCGATAACACAATTGAGTGGAAGCTAGTTTTCTGAGTCTCCAAGACCTCACGCAGTGATATGGACAAGAAATACCTATGTCTGAGCCCCAGTTTGGATGCTTCATTATTTGATTGACATCAACCATAGGATGCCACTGTTGGGAGTACATAGAACTTCTACTGTTGTCACCGACAATGACCATCATGTGCTACTATCTAACACGTGATCCCATGGGACAATTCGAACCCATTTGCTGTAGTTGCCAAGTTTATTGTCTAATTCTCTCAGAACCATCTAATAAAACCAGCATTCATATTGCTATCCAATCTTAGACATAGAACTCCCCTTCAACTTCAACTGCAAATATCCCTTCACGGTAAAGTCTTTGTGCGATTATATTATCATTGATATCTCAACCAAATAATGTTCTCACAGCTGTGATAAGTTACGAATAGCTCACAATTCTGTGTCGTGGTAAATTGATAATCTGCCTACGCCATCGCCTCCATTACATGTGGATACCCGAGTGAGGGCATTCTCTATCCTCAAGTTGCGAAGGTAATCCGCAGTGCCTTCCTCGATCTTCAAAATTTTAGAACATTTTACAAGATATTGTTGTCATACCATGATAAACAGCTTCACTGTATTGTTAATGCCAGGGTAGATAGCCACCCCCGTTATATTCATTTTGGACACTGTATTTGTTGTTCTCACTGTCCATTATTATATGCAAAGTGTCCATCGATTGGAACATCTCTATGAAGTGTGCAACCCAACGAAAACAATGTTGCACATCATATCATCGGTGTCCGTTGCTCGTCATGCTTGATAATGAGTATTTCTAGATTCTGTTATGCCCGATGCGATGCTGTTGATATTATCAGTAGAGTCCCCAAGAGTGGAAGACCTTCAAAAATTTATCATATTCATCCATTTTTTAATTAGTGCGCTTCTTGCAGTGTCTTCTTAGGACGTAGGGTTGACGGTGTTCACGAACCACACCCTTGCACCTCCTGTGAACTTTGGTCTGAACATCGTCTGACAATAATATTTCAAAATTATCTTCTGTTATTTGCGAAGACATCACACTCAACCTTTGAATTTACTACCACGTCGTCGTCACTGCTACTGTTATGGGATCTTCATTTGCCGACTCACTATAGAGATTTCGATACACATATTCCCCATGCGATGGATCCCCTATACTCAACCTCCTCAGATGACACCTCGATAGCTTAAGTGAAAACCTTGGTGATCACATTCTATCGAATTTTCCCTGCATTGCCGCCGATGAAACTGTTAGAAAAATAAACCCAGATTTCACGCCTGTGCCCAACTGTGCTGCGAACCTTGGGCGAAACCGGACTGTGCTCCAGACATGGGCAAAGTCGGACTGCGCTGCCGCAGTCCGGGATCCCGGCAAAAGTGTGACATGACGTCGCACTTATCTTCTGACAGATTTGACACCTGACAGATCCGATCTCCGCAGGAGTTAATGCCAAGTCGGCGTTTGTCAGAAACCCTAGACGAGGGTCGGTCCGAGGATAACCCTTATCCGGAGCTGTCAGAGGATAAACCTTATCCTCCTCTCCCCGCGGCTATAAAAGGACGGTTCGGGTCTACAGACAAACTAGTGCTGAGAGAGTGCAAAGAAGAAGGAAGCAGAGCGGGTGTGAGAGAAGTTCGTGAAAGTGAGCAGAGAAAGAAAGCAGAGCGATTCAGTGAGCAGTGTGGCTCAGCTGAGAAATGTCCGAGCAGCAGACTCGACATTTCCCTTGTTCAGTTTATCCTGTAGCGCTGCCTGCAGATGTTGTTACTTCCTCGGTTGAGGAATTCTGTAACCCTAGTTGTTCATATGAATAAAGTTTGTTTTTGTCTGTGGCATCTTTAGGGTTTGCAGTTGTTTAGGTGTTAACCTTGTTGTTCTCTGTTCCGGCGTCTCTCTCCTCTCTTCCGGGTCTTGCCAAGCCAGGCAAACCCAGCGGCAGCCGCGAAAGAAGAAAAAGTCGAAGGCCAGAGTGGCCAAGTCTGAAGCAGCTCGAGTGCGCGAGAGAAGAGTCGAAGTCGGCCGCAGTCCGCACTTCGCCCAGCGCAAGTCCGTCGGCTGACCAAAGTCTGCTTGCTTCCCGAAGTGCGAACTTCACCCAAATTTTGGGCGAAGTCCATCGCAGCCGCGAAGTTCGAACTTCGCCCGAATTTCGGGCGAAGTCCGACTGCGGCCCCGAAGTGCGAACTTCGCCCAAGTTTGGGCGAAGTCCGGTTGTGCAGCCGAAGTGCGCACTTCGCCCATTTCGGGCGAAGTCCGTCGGCGCAGCCGAAGTGCGCACTTCGCCCATTCTTGGGCGAAGTCCGTCGGCGCGCGCGACTTGCGCACTGCGCTCTCCGGGCTGCAGCGCCGTGCAGACTTCGGCGACGTCCGGTTTCAGCGACGAGAAGGAGAAAAAAGAAATTAAATTCCTTCAAATTGGTATCAGAGCTGATAGTGCCGTGACACGGAGATAGAAGCATGGCTTCCGAGAGAAACTCGCTGCAGTTGCAGATCCCACGATTTAACGGCAAGAACTACGATTACTGGAGCATCCGGATGAAGATCCTGTTCGGATCTCAGGAGCTATGGGAGTTAGTCGAGAACGGCTACCCAGAACCGGCAGATGCAGCAGCATTGGCCGCCCTCTCTCAAGCAGATAAGGATCTGTTGAAAGAGCACAAGAAGAAGGACCAGAAGGCCCTCTTCTACATCATGCAAGCGGTTGAGGAGACCATCTTCCCGTGGATTGCATCAGCCACCAAGGCCAAGCAGGCCTGGGAAACCCCGGCAAGTTCGTATCAGGGCACCGACAAAGTGAAGTTGGTGAAGCTGCAGATGCTCAGGAGAGAGTTCGAGAACCTGTAGATGAGCGAGTCCGAGTCGATGAGCGACTTCTTCACCCGGACGATGGAAATTATCAACTAGATGTGGTTGAACGAAGAAAATGTCCGAGCCGGGAGAATCGTGGAGAAGATTCTCAGAAGTCGCGCTGCGAAGTTTGACTCGGTTGTGATAGCAATCGAAGAGTCGAGGGATTTGACAACCCTCTCGACGGACGAACTCATGGGTTCCCTGCAGACCCATGAACAGAGGCTGAGCCGCTCAACTCAGTCTTCTTTGGAGCAAGCCTTCAAAGCGCAAGTCTCAGTCCGAGACAGCAGCAGACAAGACTCCCAGCACAGTGCTTCTAGTTCTCAAGGAGGAAGAGGCAAAAGCAGACGTGGGAGAAGGAACAAGCGAGGAGGGAACTCAAACCCTCAAGACGCTGAGCCAAGTTGCAACTTTCATCAGCAAGGAGGAAGAGGCACTGGCAAAAATCAGCAAGGTGGCTCTCAGCAGAAGAAGGACATGTCAAAGGTCCAATGCTACTACTGCAGCAAGTTCGGCCATTATGCCACACAGTGCAGAAAGAAGATGGCGAACGAGAATCGAGCGGCAAGCCCATTATTCGGAGGAACCCAAAAATGCGGTAGGAGGAAATGTGTTGCTGACTTGCAGTATTGAAGAGGAGAGCAAGAAAAACATCCGGTATCTTGACAGTGGTTGCAGCAACCACATGACTGGGAACAGGGAGATGTTCTCACAACTGGATGAAGCGATCCAGTCTGAAGTCAAGATGGGGAACAACATCAAAGTTCCTGTGATGGGGAAAGGAAAGATCCTCATCCGCACCCGACACGGTGATAGAAAAACAATTCAAGATGTTTTTTATGTGCCTAGGTTGAAGCACAATCTGCTAAGTGTTGGACAGCTTGTGCAGAAGGGGCACACTGTACTGTTCAAAGATGGTGTCTGTTCCATCAGAGACAAAGTCCATGGACAAATTGCAACTGTGTCCATGACGAAAAACAAGATGTTTCCGCTGCAGATTCAGAATGAATCTTTGATGTCTCTGAGTGCAGTTGAGAAGGATGCTACCTGGTTGTGGCATCTCAGATTCGGTCACCTGAGTTTCAATGGCCTGAATCTGCTGCACAAGAAGCAGATGGTGAAGGGTTTACCCCTTATAGAGCAACCGAACCAAGTTTGTGAAGGTTGCCTGGTCGGCAAGCAGCACAGGGATGCATTCCCTGTAGGGCAGTCTTGGAGAGCATCACGGCCTTTGGAGCTGGTGCACTCAGACATCTGTGGTCCCATGCAGACCACCTCATATGCCGAAAATAAGTATTTCCTGACCTTCATTGATGACTTCAGCCGAAAGACTTGGATTTATCCAATCAAGTTGAAGTCAGAGGCGTTTGCAAGGTTTAGGGAGTTCAAGGCTCTGGTTGAGAAACAGAGCGGTCATTATGTGAAGACTCTCAGAACTGATGGAGGTGGAGAGTACATCTCCAACGAATTCCACAACTTTTGCAAGCAACATGGAATTCGGAGGCAGTTCACTACCAGATACACGCCACAACAGAATGGCGTAGCTGAGAGGAAGAACAGAACAATCATGGAGATGGCACGGAGCATGCTGAAGGCAAAAAGTTTGCCACATGAGTTCTGGGCAGAAGCTGTAAGTTGTGCAGTTTATCTGCTGAACCGGTGTCCCACCAAGAGTGTGAGGGACAAAATTCCAGAGGAAGCCTGGAGCAAGTTGAAGCCAAGTGTGGCTCATTTGCGAGTTTTTGGGTGCATAGCATATGCACATGTTCCAGATGAGAAAAGGCAAAAGCTGGATGACAAAGCTGAAAAGTGCATCTTCACAGGATACAACGAACCATCAAAGGCATACAGGCTATACAATCCTGTGACAAAGAAACTTGTCATCAGTCGAGATGTGAAGTTCTTGGAGGATGAAGTCTGGAACGGGAAGTCAAAGACTGGTCAGTCTGAACCAGCAACTGTTGAATCTGTAGACTTGGAGGAAGACAGAGTCCAACCACCTGTGCCTTCAAGCATCAACAGTGGTGCCAGCAGTAGCACACCCTCATCATCCCGGTCACCTCCACTTGCAAGCAGAATTCAAAACCTGAGGACTCCTGCGAAGACTCGGAGCTTGCAAGACATCTATGAGGTAACCCGTAATCAATTAGATGAATATTATTCTGATTTTGCTCTCTTTACTGAATGTGATCCAGTGGAGTTTGAAGAGGCAAGTCAGAATCGCAAATGGGTGAATGCGATGGATGAGGAGATAGCAGCCATTGAGAAGAATGAGACATGGCAGCTAACAGATCTTCCAGCACGAAAGAAGACCATTGGGGTCAAGTGGGTATATAAAACAAAGTTTAATGCCCAAGGAGAAGTTGACAGGCATAAGGCCAGATTAGTGGCGAAAGGCTACAAGCAGAAGTCAGGAGTTGACTATCATGAGGTGTATGCACCTGTAGCCCGACTTGACACAGTCAGAATGATTTTGGCACTCGCAGCTCAGAAAGGATGGAGCGTGTACCAGATGGATGTCAAGTCTGCCTTCCTCAATGGAGTGTTGGAAGAAGAGGTCTACATAGACCAGCCGCCCGGTTATGAAATACAAGGGCAAGAAGGCAAAGTCCTAAAACTGAAGAAGGCCTTGTATGGGTTGAAGCAAGCACCCAGGGCATGGTACAACCGTATTGACGGCTATTTTTAGGAGAATGGGTTTCAAAAATGCCCATATGAGCACTCCCTGTACATGAAGACAAATGCAGCAGGTGAGCTCATCATCGTCTGCCTGTACGTAGACGATATGATATTTACTGGCAATAGCAGCAGCCTATTTGCACAGTTTAGAACAACCATGAAGTCCGAGTTTGAAATGACAGACATGGGGCTGATGAAATATTTTCTCGGCATTGAAGTTGACCAATCAGCAGATGGCATCTTCATTTCTCAGGGCAAGTATGTGAAGGATGTCCTGAAGCGCTTCAAGATGGAGGACAGCAAACCTGCCATCACACCTGTAGCCACAGGTTTGAAGCTGAGCAAGTTGGATACAGGGAGGTCTGTAGATCCAACCTTGTTCAAAAGGCTAGTTGGCAGTCTGATGTACTTGACTGCAACTCGGCCAGATCTAATGTTCGGAGTCAGTCTGATCAGCCGTTTCATGGAGACTCCGAAGGACACGCACTGGCAAGCAGGCAAGAGGATCTTGCGCTATGTCAGCGGGACGCGGAACCATGGCCTATTTTATGCCAGACAAGACCAGTTGGAGCTAGTCGGCTACACAGACAGTGACTAGGCTGGCAGTACCGATGATCGAAAGAGCACCTCCGGGTATGCTTTCCATCTCGGATCAGGGGCAGTCTCATGGGCGTCCAAGAAGCAACCCATCGTTGCGTTGTCCACAGCCGAAGCAGAATATGTCGCCGCCACGACATCCGCATGCCAGGCAGTATGGCTGCGAAGAGTTCTGAGCGAACTGTTTAATCCTCCGGAAGGCGCGACAACAGTTTTCTATGATAACAATTCGGCCATTGCATTGTCAAAGGATCCCGTGTTCCATGGCCGGACGAAGCACATTGATATTCGTTATCACTTCATCAGAGAGTTGGTGAAGTCCGAAGAAATTCATCTGCAGTTTTGCAGATCCAAGGAGCAGTTGGCAGATATTTTCACGAAGCCTTTGAAGGAGGAAGACTTCAACAGATTGCGAGAGCAGCTTGGAGTCAAAGTGCTTGTGAAATCAGGTTTAAAGGAGGGTGTTAGAAAAATAAACCCAGATTTCATGCCTGTGCCCAACTGTGCTGCGAACCTTGGGCGAAACCGGATTGCGCTCCAGACATGGGCAAAGTCGGACTACGCTGCCGCAGTTCGGGATCCCGAAAAAAGTGTGACATGACGTCGCACTTATCTTCTGATAGATTTGACACCTGACAAATCCGATCTCCGCAGGAGTTAATGCCAAGTCGGCGTTTGTCGAAACCCTAGACGAGGGTCGGTCCGAGGATAACCCTTATCCGGAGCTGTCAGAGGATAAACCTTATCCTCCTCTCCCCGCGGCTATAAAAGGACGGTTCGGGTCTACAGACAAATTAGTGTGCGTAGAAGAAGGAAGCAGAGCGGGTGTGAGAGAAGTTCGTGAAAGTGAGCAGAGAAAGAAAGCAGAGCGATTCAGTGAGCAGTGTGGCTCAGCTGAGAAATGTCCGAGCAGCAGACTCGACATTTCCCTTGTTCAGTTTATCCTGTAGCGCTGCCTGCAGATGTTGTTACTTCCTCGGTTGAGGAATTCTGTAACCCTAGTTGTTCATATGAATAAAGTTTGTTTTTGTCTGTGGCATCTTTAGGGTTTGCAGTTGTTTAGGTGTTAACCTTGTTGTTCTCTGTTCCGGCGTCTCTCTCCTCTCTTTCGGGTCTTGCCAAGCCAGGCAAACCCAGCGGCAGCCGCGAAAGAAGAAAAAGTCGAAGGCCAGAGTGGCCAAGTCTGAAGCAGCTCGAGTGCGCGAGAGAAGAGTCGAAGTCGGCCGCAGTCCGCACTTCGCCCAGCGCAAGTCCGTCGGCTGACCAAAGTCTGCTTGCTTCCCGAAGTGCGAACTTCGCCCAAATTTCGGGCGAAGTCCGTCGCAGCCGCGAAGTTCGAACTTCGCCCAAATTTCGGGCGAAGTCCGTCGCAGCCGCGAAGTGCGAACTTCGCCCAGTTTCGGGCGAAGTCCGGCTGCGGCCCCGAAGTGCGAACTTCGCCCAAGTTTGGGCGAAGTCCGGCTGCGCAGCCGAAGTGCGCACTTCGCCCATTCTTGGGCGAAGTCCGTCGGCGCGCGCGACTTGCGCACTGCGCTCTCCGGGCTGCAGCGCCGTGCAGACTTCGGCGACGTCCGGTTTCAGCGGCGAGAAGGAGAAAAAAGAAATTAAATTCCTTCAAAAACTCGTATCAGGACTACCCTCGGTTGTAGTGTAAACAAGACTATCACCGAAACCCATAAATTCTATCGAAGTCCTTGTTCTTGCCAAATCTTCCTCGGCATCTTTGTCATCCGGTGTCCTACGCATCCTGCACATTGAACAGAACACGAACGATTAAAACAGTGAAGGTTAAAAATAGAAATAAAAAGGTCATGAATACTAAACTTTAGGGAAAATTTCAACACGGGAGACTTTAATCACCAAAATGGGATGGAATATTACTTATTTTAAATAAAGCTAACTTATATTTTATTATTATTTATTATTTATTTTTTATTTTTTTATGGTTTTGCCTTTTATAAGTTTATATATAAGTACATATAGATGTAAATAGAAGAAATAGTATTAAAGAGGAACGAAATTCTAACTTATTAATATTTTACTTTCATCTTTTGTTATGTATATATTTATTTCTTTATTTTATTTCTTGTTTTTTTATTATTAGATTTAAAAAAAATAAAACTTTTATTTATTTAAATCAATTTTAAAAGTTTAAATTAAATTAATCTAATTTAAACCTTAAAATTGATCAAACAAAAGAAACAAATGAGATCTAACCAACAAGCAGAACCATCTACAAGACACGAACAACAAATAAAAAAGGAGGTGCTAACCCCAAATGATATGAACTATGACACCATTGAAGGACCCTATGGACTTTGCTACTCAAAACAATAACAAAATTCCTTAAAACAAAAATTAAAAGTGGATCCCCAAATATTTAGGGCTACTTGTAAAACAGTCACAACAAGTACTAATACTTTGTTGTAGAAAAGGAGATTTAGTGAGTTGGAAAATCTTCCTACAATAAATTTAGGAAGAGTATCTTCTTCAAAATAAATCTAACACATGGAGGAAAAGAGATCAGGAGAAAATATCACTAAAGAACTTCTAATATTGGAAGAAGAAGAAGGACTAGGAGAGTCCTACTCGAAGGTTCAAGGACTAGGAGAAGATCTCACCACCAAAACTTCTAGAAGGAGAAGGTTGAAGATAAGTCTCAAGGAATACTAGAAGAAGCTGCAAGATCAAAGGCCTTGGAGAGGTCTCTATGAGCATCCAATAAAAGGCTTGGAGTGTTTTAATGAAGAAATCATCAAAGAATTTCCAAGGAGAACTCATTGGAAAAATTCACTGCAAGAGATTGTAAAATATTTGGGACATTAGATTAGTTTAGGGGGAAGTTATATAGTTACTTCACACAATGTAGTAAATGTACAAGTGTCAATGTGCAAGTTGTATATGTGCAAGTTATCCCTTGCATAGCTAGGTAGAGTGTTGGCCAAGAAAATAATCTTCCTATATAAAGGGCCATAGATATAGTAGCAAAGATATAGGAGTAGAAAGTAGTGTAGAGGAGAGTGGTGTAATTTAGTAGTGTTTAATATAATGTGATCGAGTGTGGTATGCTCAAAGATCATTCTTGAGCAATAGCTTTATTCATGGAGTGTTCATTTCTTCTAGAGCTACTCTATATATATTTTCATCTTTTCCATTTATAACACATTTTTAGTCATCTCGCATATTTACTTTATTTCATATTATTTTGCATCTTTTGATTACTATCTCAAATTACATGTTGTATCAAAATATAATAGTGGCATCAGAGCTACGGTAGATCAAACTACTATAGATCAATATAAAAACCACTATTATCATTGAATCTAAGTTTTTTATCAACCTGATGCATCATTGGACTAGTCACTATCAAAAAATCTTAGAAGAGTCTAGATGGTAGAAATAGAGAGAGCCACAAGTAAGGATTCAAAGAAATATTAGTTTTAAAAATACAGAGACTGCATATGGTTAGAGTCTTTCCATAGATTTACAAGGAAAAACTCATGAATACTAGGACTTAGCATTTGATCCACTAGTTTGATGAATCAACTAGTGAAGGTCATTTAAGAGATCTGAAAAAATTTACTTCAAGTTTATTTTGTTGTAGGGAATTAATTCTTATATGATTTGGACACCTCCTACAATAGAAATCTAGGATATTTCAACTTCATTACCTTAAGGTTAGAGTGCCTTCATAGTATAGAGATTAATTGTTGTAAGAGAAGAATACTATAGAAGAGACTTCTAGAGAATATTTGTGATGAATTTTGGAGATAGGGGATCTCCATTACTAGATTGGAAACTTTACAAAGAATAAAGTGCATAGAAACCTTAACCTATAAGAAAAATCCATAAAAGCATTGATCCAAAATAAAAGACCACAAAATCCTTAATATTGAAGAAAAGGCCACAAAAGCCTTTATACTAAAAGAGGCCATAAAATTATTGATCCTAAAGAATACTCTAGAAGAGAGTATCTAATTTAGAAGTAAATTTTAGTACTAATACTTTGTTGCAAGAAAAGTAGATTCAATGAATTGGGAAATCTTCCTACAAGAAATTTAGGAAGAGTATCTTCTTCAAAATAAATTTAACACCTGGAGCAAAAGATATCAGGAGAAAATATTACTAAAGAAATTTCAATCTTGGAAGAAGAAGAAGGACTAGAAGAGTCCTACTCGAAGGTTCAAGGACTAGGATAAGATATCACGACCAACACTTCCAGAAGTAGAATGTTGAAGATAAGTCTCAAGTCATATGAGAAGAAGCTGCAAGATCAAAGGCCTTGGAGAGGTCTCTATGAGCATCCAATAAAAGCCTTGGAGAGTTTTAATGAAGAAATCATCAAATAATTTCCAAGGAGAACTCATTGGAGAAATTCACTACAAGAGATTGTAAAATATTTGGGACATTAAATTACTTTAGGGGGAAGTTATATGGTTACTTCATGCAATGTAGTAAATGTACAAGTATCAATGTTAAAGTTCTATATGTGCAAGTTATCCCTTGCATAGCTAGGTAGAGTTTTGGCCAAGAAATCTATCTTGCTATATAAAGGGCCATAGATATAGTAATAGAAAGTGGTGTAGAGGAGTGTGGTATGATTTAGTAGGATTTAATATAATGTGATTAAGTGAGGTATTCTCAAAGCTCATTCTTGAGCAGTAGCTTTATTCATGAAGTGTTCATTTCCTCCAGAGCTACTTTGTATATATTTTTATATTTTCTATTTTAACATATTTTTAGTCATCTTGTATATTTACTTTATTTCATATTATTCTGCATCTTGTGATTGCTATCTCCAATTACATATTGTATCAAAATATAATAGTGGCATCAGATCTATGGTAGATCAACCTACTACATATCAACAGAAAAACCACTATTATCATTGACTCTTATTTTTTATCAACCTGATGCATCATTGGACTAGTCATTGTCAAAATATATTAAAAGAGTTTAGATGGTATAATTAGGAAGAGACACAAGTAAGGATTGAAATAAATCTTAGTGTTAGAAATACTGATACTGCATATGGCTAGAGTCTTTCCACAGAGTTACAAGGACAACTCATGAAGACTAGGACTTAGCATTTGATCCACTAGTTTTATGAAACAACTAGTGAAGCTCAATTGAGAGATCTGAAAAAATTTACTTCAAGTTTCTTTTATTGTAGGGAAATAATTCTTATATTATTTGGACACCTCCTACAATAGAAATCTAGGATATTTCAACTTTGTTACCTTATGGTTGGAGTGCCTTCATAGTATAGAGATTAATTGTTGCAATAGAAGAATACTATAAAAGAGACTTCTAGAGAAGTGTTGTGATGAATTTTAGAGAAAGGTGATCTCCATTACTAGATTGAGAACTTTACAAAGAATAAAGTCCATAGAAACCTTGACTTATAATAAAATGCCATAGAAGCATTGATCCAGAAGAAAAGGCCACACAATCCTTGATATTGAAGAAAATGACACATAAGCCTTTATACTCAAAAGGCCACAAAAGCCTTGATACTAAAAAATAATCTAGAAGAGAGTATCTAATTTAGAAGCAGATTTTAGTACTAATACTTTGTTGCAAAAAAAGTAGATTCAGTGAGTTCGGAAATCTTCCTACAAGAAATTTAGGAAGAGTATCTTCTTCAAAATCAATCTAACACCCATATCAAAAGAGATCAAGAGAAAATATCACTAAAGAACTTCCAATATTTGAAGAATAAGGACTAGAAGAGTCCTACTCAAAGGTTCAATGACTAGGAGAAGATCTCACCACCAACACTTCCAGAAGTAGAAGGTTGAAGATAAGTCTCAAGGAATACTAGAAGAAGCTGCAAGATCAAAGTACTTGGAGAGGTCTCTATGAGCATCCAATAAAAGGCTTGTAGATTTTTAATGAAGAAATCATCAAAGAATTTCCAAGGAGAACTCATTGGAGAAATTCGCTACAAGAGATTGTGAAATATTTAGGACATTAGATTAATTTAGGGGGAAGTTATATAGCTACTTCATGCAATGTAGTAAATGCACAAGTGTCAATGTGCAAGTTGTATATGTGCAAGTTATCCCTTGCATAGATATGTAGAGTGTTGGCCAATAAAATTATCTTACTATATAAAGGGCCATAGATATAGCAACAGATATATAGTAGTAGAAAGTAGTGTAGTGGAGTGTGGTATAATTTAGTAGTATTTAATATAATGTGATCGAGTGTGATATGCTCAAATATTATTCTTGAGCAGTAGCTTTATTCATGGAGTGTTCATTTCCTCCAAAGCTACTATGTATATATTTCTATATTTTCTATTTATAACATATTTTTAGTCATCTCGCATATTTACTTTATTTCATATTATTCTACATCTTGTGATTGCTATCTCCAGTTATATATTGTATCAAAATATAATAGTGGCATCGAAACTATGGTAGATCAACCTACTATAGATCAATAGAAAGACCACTATTATCTTTGACTCTAAGTTTTTTATCAACCTGATGCATCATTGGACATGTCATTGTCAAAAAATATTAGAACAGTCTATATGATAGAATTAGGAGAGCCACAAGTAAGTATTAAAAGAAATCTTAGTTTTAGAAATACTAATACTGCATATGGCTAGGGTCTTTCCACAGAGTTACAAGGAAAAACTCATGAAGACTAGGACATAGCATTTTGTCCACTAGTTTGATGAATCAACTAGTGAAGCTCATTTAAAAGATCTGAAAAAAATTACTTCAAGTTTATTTTATTATAGGGAATTAATTCTTATATGATTTGGACACCTCCTATAATAGAAAGCTAGGATATTTCAACTTCATTGCCTTAAGTTTGGAGTGCCTTCATAGTAGAGATATTAATTGTTACAAGAGAAGAATACTATAGAAGAGACTTCTAGAGAAGAGTTGTGATGAATTTTGGAGATAGGTGATCTCCATTACTATATTTGGAACTTTACAAAGAATAATGTCCATAAAAACCTTAACCTATAAGAAAATGCCATAGAATAATTGATCCAGAAGAAAAGGCCACAATATCCTTGACATTGAAGAAAATGCCACAAAAGCCTTTATACTGAAAAGGCCACAAAAGCCTTGATCCTGAAGAAGACTCTAGAAGAGTATCTAATTCAAAAGCATATTTTAGTACTAATACTTTATTGCAAGAAAAGTAGATTCAGTGAGTTGGGAAATCTTCCTACAAGAAATTTATGAAGAGTATATTCTTCAAAATCAATCCACCACCAAGAGCAAAATAGATTAGGAGAAAGTATCACTGAAAAAATTCCAATCTTAGAAGAATAATAAGGACTATAAGAGTCCTACTCGAAGTTTCAAGGACTAGGAGAAGATCTCACCACCAAAACTTCCAGAAGCAGAAGGTTGAAGATAAGTCTCAAGGAATATCAAAAGAAGCTACAATATTAAAGGCCTTGGAGAGGTCTCTATGAGCATCTAGTAAAAGGCTTGGAGAGTCTTACTAAAGAAATTATAAAATGAGTTCCAAGGAGAACTCATTGGAGAAATTCACTATAGGAGATAGTGAAATATTTGGGACAATTATCGCCATATGGAAACAATCCCAAGAAGAATATTTTGGCAAGGAGTACCAAATCCTAGAAGATATAAAGATATTTAGAATCTTGAGAAGATATTTTTTGAAGTCAATATTTGATAAGAAGCTTCAAGAAAGATTCAGATAGAATAAGCCTACCAAATCCAAGATATTTGAAGATTACCTCTCATAGTAAGAAGACACTACTTAAGAAATAAATATCTCTTCAAATATAAAACAAAAAGAGGAGCCTACAAGAGGATAACAAGTCACCAAAAACCTAGACTCGTGGAAGAAAGTTTGAGACCATATTTTGGTGAAGACAAAGTTGTTTAGGGTAGACTACAAAGAGCTGCAAGATATTACTCAAGGTAGGAACTTGGTGATATTAGACACCAAAATCTACATCCTCTTTAGAAATGGTTAAAAGAGCTTTTAGAAAAAGTTAAGCAACTATTGGTGCAAGTAGATTCATTAATTGGATTACTTATCAAATTTGTTTAAGCTCATTAATTTGGATTAAAGTTGTAAAAAGAAAAATTGAATTAAAATCTTTGAAAGTGTAAAAATATAAAGGTTGCTTTAAGGTTCATTTCCACTTTAGGATTTTATTATATTTCATAACTTTTAATATCTATCAACTACCTATTATCTACTTTGGAAATCAAAGAAGAATAGTTCCTATTACTTGCTCATAATAAAATTGTAAAATAATTCTTGAATATTCATTTCAGATTATTCTTGATTATATGTAGTAAATCGATTAAGTGTATTATTTTTTAGATTTTATCTGAGTAATAAGGTGAAATTTTTAGTTAATTAAATGTAAAAGTCTATTATATTTATTTGCACTATTCTATTGCTCTCAAAATGATTATTTATTGTGTTCATAAGAAGGGCACAAAATTAGAATTTATCAAATGTCTAAATACACTATAAGTGCAAACAATTCTGCAATATTCAGTGGCCAAGATAAGCCACCACATTAGCTTAAATCCTCCAATAATTGGAGAAGAAAGTAGACACCAAATATCAGCAAAGGAAGCCTCAAATTGAGACTTGGTGAGTCTCAAATTCAAATCACAATAAGTATTATGAAACAAAGATATTGTGCAGGAATATATAAAAAATGAGGAGCTTATATCAAGTGGTTACAACCTTGGGTTTTTTTACAAAAACACCCAATAAAAAATGGGAAGGTGTCTAATCAAAGAGACAACCTCAAAACCCTACATTGTATTCAAAATTCTACCACAAAATCAAAAATTCAGATTTGAAATAAGGAGTGCAAAAGAATGTGCAATAAAGAATATTTTATATAAAAATACATTACATTGTGTTACACTATCCTCATATGGTTTTATACAGAAAAAGAAGGTAGATTTTAAGGTGCCTAAAAGGCACTATAATCATTAGAAAAAAATAGCCAAAAGTGCTCATATTCTAGCATCAATTCAAGCATAGAAAAATGAGTCACTCAAAGGGGTCATTCTCCTCGCATCTTTGATGACCTAACCTACATAATACAAGGAGCAAAAGCAAAGGGAGAAATAGCATAATTCGAGAGAAATATTATCTACAAAAGGAATATGTATATGTCATGATCCTCCCTAGCTAACTTTAAGGCACAATAAAATAATGTATTAACCAAATATGTGGTGATACTTCATCTGAACATTTGAACCAGCTATGTGATTTTTAGTTGATTTATGAGGGTATGCTATTGATAACATATTGCCAAGTGTGCAGGATTAGGTACACTCATAGGTGGAACATGTAGAGTTACCTACCATATACAAGGGTACCAATGATCAGGGGAAATAATAATTAAGGTACTCAAAGGTAATATGGATAGATACCTTCATATAGGCATGCATTGACAAAAGGGATAACCATCAATAGTCAATCACCTAGAGCTTTAGTTGATAGCCTAGTAGCTATCGTAAAATCTCTGGCTAATATGGGTTATTTAATTGATGGAAATAATTTCTCTTTGGTTAATTGTATAAATGTGTTTGCTTTCTACTGCATCATAACTTGATAAGTTTGATAATTTCACTCCTATATAAGAACCACTACAAGATGATTATATATGGATAATATTAATTGTCATATTAAAAAATGAAAACAAAGCATCCTCCATGTGAAACAGAACAAATTAAGTTATATGCTAAATTTAGATGCTTTTAAATTAATTAATGGAGTGAGGAAAATAATGATTGGCTCATTAGAGCTCATTTGTAAACTTCATTTGCAATTAATTAAGGAGTTTTAATTTTAATTAATTAAAAATAGATATTTTAATTAATAATGGTTATGATTCATTAGAGATTAATTAAAAGTGATTATTTTAATGATAAGATAAAATTCATTAAAAAAAATTAATTAATTAAGAATAAATTAAAAGAGGATCTTTCATTTAAATAAAATAATATTAGATATATTATAATATATTATAAATATCTTTATTACTTTAAAATATTATGTCATGATCCCACATTCCTATAAAGTTCTATGATGCTTAAACTTGCCAAAGAAGGAAAATATTGGAGGAATGCACAAGGGATAGGGGACAAACATTGATGGAAAGGTGGTGGTGAAATCTTCAATAGGGAGGTGGACGAACCACCAAGGTGAGGGGGCATGTAAGGAAGAGGAGAATGAAATGGGAAATAAATAAATGTAAGGGAAGAACAGAGGAAGTGAGGGGGAAGGTAGAGGAAAGGAAGCACACCAGGAGCTGAAAGGGAGGCAACAAACTTCATCGGATGTCTATCTCAGTGAAACCATAGGTTGGATTATTCTAAGCTAAGATTTGGTTTTAATTAAATGTGTTTTTAGCAAAGCCATTCTTGCTTGGAAGTTTTGTGCATTGTACCCACATTTGGAACCACCGTGAGTGGGAGAACTGTGTGTTTTAGTGAAGCCATTTTTTTCTTGTAAACATTGTGTGTTGCACCCATGTTTGTAACCAACTTGAGTGGGATAACTTTGTTTTAGTGAATCCATTCTTGCCTTAGAAGCATTGTGAGATGTAACTTCATTTGGAACCATATTGAGTGGAAGAATTGTATGTTTTAGTGAAGTTATTCTTTCCTTGGAAGCATTGTGCAATGTAACTTCATTTGGAACCATCGTGAGTGGGAGAACTAGGTTGTTTTAGTGAATCCATTCTTGCCTTGGAAGCGTTGTGTGATGTACCTTCATTTGGAACCACCTTGAGTGGGATAACTATGTGTTTTAGTGAATCCATTCTTGCCTTGGAAGTGATGTGTGTTGTACCTTCATTTGGAACCACCTTGAGTGGAAGAACTGTGTGTTTTAGCAAAGCCATTCTTGCTTGGAAGTGTTGTGCATTGTACCCACATTTGGAACCACTATGAGTGGGAGAACTGGGTTGTTTTAGTGAAGCCATTATTGCATTGGAAGCATTGTGCATTGTACCTTCATTTGGAACCACCTTGAGTGGGAGAACTATGTGTTTTAGTGAAGCCATTCTTGCTTGGAAGTGTTGTGCATTGTACCTAAGTTGGAAAATTTAATACCAGTGGGAGAGGTGTGTTGTTGGTAAGGCCACTCCATGTTGCGTTTGAGTCAGAAACCCTTGGCACCATAAGACGGCACCATGTTTAACCAGTGCTGCAGATAGCGACATCAAATGCTATGTTTACCTTGGAACATAGTTCGGTAAAGTAGGCATAGTGTTCAACAAAGGAAAACCCCTAGGTTTTAGGAAGTGCAGGTTGAAAAAATTGGTCAACACCAATAGAACATCCCTAGTTTTAGTGGATGTTGGGTTTTCCATGGATGTTTGGTGTGTCTTGTATGGTGTTAGCACTAACTATATATTTGCTACGTAAAAGAGTCATAGTTTACAAAAGGTTTTACATCATGGTTTTAAATAAAAATAAGGTCCTTTGATTTTTATATATGACATATATTAGGACCTTTGATTTATATGTGAGATATATATTAATATTTAATTTAATGTTCCTTTGATATATATGTGAAACATATATTAGGATTTAATTAAATGGACCTTTGATTTATATGTGAAACATATATTAGGATTTAATTAAAAGGACCTTTGATTTATATGTGAAACATATATTAGGATTTAATTAAATGGACCCTTGATTTATATGTGAAACATATATTAGGATTTAATTAAATGGACCTTTGATTTATATGTGAAACATATATTAGGATTTAATTAAATGGACCTTTGATTTATATGTGAAACATATATTAGGATTTAATTAAATGGACCTTTGATTTATATGTGAAACATATATTAGGATTTAATTTAAATGAACCTTTGATTTATATGTGAAACATATAGTAGGTTTTAATTAAATGGACCTTTGATTTATATGTGAAACATATAGCAGGTTTTAATTAAATGGACCTTTGACTTAAATGAGACATATAATGGGTTTTATTTAAAGGAACCTTTGATTTATATGTGATATGTAAATGTTAGGTTTTGATTGAAAATGAACCTTTGATATTAGGGAAATATATGGAAGGTTTATTTAAAGAGAACCCTTGGATTAATGTTGATTATATTAGGAGTTTTTAAATAGAATGAAATGTGGATTTATTCTTTAAGCTGAAGTTATGGGGCTTTTGTTTAGGGAATAAAAGAATGTTTATTCTAAAGGTTAAGGGTATGGGACTTTAATTCTTTAGGAAATGAATGAAATAAAATTAAGTTAGACGTTAATCTAAGTTATAGCATGTTTGGATGACTCTCCAAGGGGATTTGGTGGAGGTGAAAATAAAAGTAAGGTTTCATTTATGATGCCCATTATGCATTAGATGGTTAGAGACTTAATGTAATATTGTATAGTTGCAATTTGGCATAGTAGATGAATAGATGCATTAAAAGGTATGCCTATCCTGAACCATGAGTATCCTGATCCCCTACTACCCTCAAAGAACCAAAGGGAAGCAAGGAGAAGAAATAAATTGAACATAAACAAAGAATAAATATGGCATCTTATGTTGATTTAATTATGTTCCATAGATTAGATTTATGGGGAGATATCCCCAATATAGTTAATGTGATACCTTTGAGTAGGAAAGGCGTATTATACAAGTAATGTTGAGTTAATCATTATTGGGTTATTAAAAGTAATTTTACTATATGTTTGTATTTTATTATGCCATGTATTAGATTCTATTTTAGAGTTAATATTGCTTCATTTTCTCTATTATTGTTTGATTTTTTTATGATGTGGTAGCATAGATGTATTATCATTGATTTCTTGATGATATGGAATCTAGTGTAGAGTTCTAGGGTGAACTCAGAGGTAACATAAGGGAATTGAGACCCCCTTAGGGTGAACTTAGGAGGACCTAAGGGAATCGAGAACCCCTTAGGGAGATAAAGGATTAATTAGGAATATATTACATCCGAGTTAAGATAGCTCGTCGTGGAGATGAGATTGATAGCATAACTCATGGTACTCGTAGCATACCTATACATAATTATTTAATGCATGTACATCTTATATGGACAAAGGGTGATAAGTCTAGCTCATCAAGAATGATGAAACATATTGGCTTATCCACAGTAACACATTATACTCCTACATATATGGATTTGTGCTAGGGTAATTAGTGATATGTAACTTCTAGGGAAACTTAGGAGAAAGAAACTTTAGGTTTTTTGTAGTGTATTAGGGGTTCATAAAGGATTCATCTATCTCTCTCCTTAGTGAATTTTTTTTCTATTTTTGTATTTTTCTGTTTGTGTGTTTTGGGTCATTACATTTGGTATCAGAGCTCTAGGTACGAGGGTATAGAGATTTTATGTGTGCTAATGATAAATTATATGCATCCAATGAAGGCTCACTTATGGCATAGGCTAAAGCTAGGATGATCTAGCATACCCCAATTTCTAGAATATAACGGGAACTAGCCCAAGGGAGCATGGAGTGTCAGGATTTCTAGTATGGGCTTTTGTATCAGTGGTGCATCCCAACCCAAGATACTGACATAGTTAGGTTGATGATGCATATAACAAGAGAACTATGTATTATGACTTGATTAGAGATATAAATTAAGATGAAACTGTAATATAATCCTCTTTCTTTGATGAAATTAGTTTAATATGCCACCTAATACCAGAAGATGGAGACCTACACCTAGATAAACTCAACAAAGTGATGTTTGAGAAGAAAACCAGGATGAGAAACCATCCAAGACCAATAGGGAGGTAGAAGACATCACCGCTATGATCGTTGCTATGCAAGATCATATAATACAATTACTCAAAATGGTTGTAAATCATAATTTACAAGTTTGAGGCTCAAAGGTTGGCCTAGATAGTGGACTAACTATAGAACAAGTACAAGCCAAAGCCTTAGAAGAAAATGAAATAACTAGGGACATGAAAAACATTAGTATCTCAAAGTTTTATGGAGAAGGTGATGGGGATGCAACGGAAGCATGGATGAGAGAGGCAAAGGTTCATTTTGGGGTAAAAGGTTACTCATATATAACCCAGATACTATGGGCTATGATTAATCTAGAAGGAGCTACTATGGAGTGGTGGGAAACCCACTATGAGGAAACCAATATTGAACCCATTGATACTCCATGGGAAGAATTTATAAACATATTCAAAAATATATTTCTAATAGAGCATTTCTATGCCCTAAAATTTGAATAATTTGCTAGTCTTAGACAAGGAACCAGTATAGTTGAAGTGTACTATAATAATTTGGTAATACTATTCAAATATATACTTGTTTATAATGAGAAAATATGATTTCATAAGTTCATCCTTCGATTGTAATATAGGTTAAGGTATTTCCAAGACCATTGGATTGAGTATTCAGATAAAGGTGGAGAAAGACTAAGAGTTCATAGTGATCAAGGGGCTTTTGAACTATTGTCCAATATGCAAGTGAAAATAGCCTTAAAGAGAGAAGATATAGTGTATGTGGTAAAACGCAATGAGTTGGGGACCAAAATAAAGGAGAAATACTAGGACCACATCCAATCCTACAAGATTTTATGGACGTATTTCTAGAGGACCTACTTGGATTACCTCTTGTATGGAAATTTGATTCTATAATTGAACTTATGACGGGAACTGAACCTATTCATAGATCCTCGTATAGAATGAATCCTCCTAAAATGCATGAACTAAAGGTTAAATTTCAAGGGTTATTGGATAAGGATTTGATAAAACCAAGTGTGTCATCGTGGGGTGCACCAGTTTTATTCATGAAAAAGGATGGTTCACTAAGACTATGTATTGGTTACAAAATGCTAAATAAGGCTACAATCAAGAATTGATATTCTTTACCTAGGATAGAAGATTTATTTGATCAACTAAAGGATACCAATGTGTTTACCAAAATTGATCTGAGGTCAGGGTATCACCAGTTGACAATTTTTGAGGAAGATACTCACAAAATGAAATTTAAGACTAGGTATGGGAATTATGAGTTTACAGTTCTACCATTTGGGCTAACTAATGCCCCAACCACTTTTATGAACCTAATGAATATCGTGTTTTGGAGATATTTAGACCAATTTGTTTTGGTATTCCTGGATGATATATTTATATACTCTCGAGATAAATAAGAGCATGATAATCATATTAGGATCATGTTGGAATTGTTGAGAAATAATCAACTTTATGGAAATATGGCTAAGAGTGAATTCTATGTTCCATAGGTAAGCTACCTCGTACATGTTATATCAGAAAAAGGGATTATTGTGGATCCAAATAATATAGAGGCTATTCTGAATTGGCCACCCACGACTAATGTCACAAGATTAGGTACAATAAGAAAATAGCATTGCAATGATTAGTGAGAAAATTGATCCAGTGGAATAAATAATAAAATAACTATAGATTGAGGATCAATTATCGCTAAATAAATTTAATGCTATGGTTGAAATAGGAATCAACACTTACTCTATTTCAAATATAAAAAAGAATAATTCTTTGACTATAGAAAAAATTATCTCCAATAGAATGAGATATGGAAGCTCTATTTTGATGGAGCTAGGTGTAAAAATGGCACCAGAGTAGATATTGTGCTAATTTTTCCATCTAGAGAAGATAAAATATTATCATATAGGCTACCTTGGAGTTGTACCAATAATGCAAAAAAGTATGAGGTATTATATATCAGGCTCAAACAAGAAAAGAAGATGGGAATCAAAGTACTAATAATCTATGGATATTTTGAATCAGTGGTAAATCAAGTGACAAAAAGGTGTAATAGTAAGCAATATTATTTGAAAGCCTATAAAATAGAATTAGGGATCTATTAAAAATATTTTATGAACTAAATATAAAACCAATTCCCAAATAACTAAATGTGCAAGTTAATGCATTGCCTTATCATGGAGCCAATTTTTGTGTAGCATCCGATTTAAGAAAAAACTCAAGATATGTCAAATTGATGTTTGGGTTCTATGTCGAATAAGGAAACCTTATGTAAAGTATTTTATAATGATAGTCAGATAGTATATTTCCTAATTTAGGATATGGACTACACAAATGTAGCTAAAGAAATAAGGAAGGATGAAATGTTACAACTAAATAACAACCACATTCCCAAGGGATTGTTCATCTTAAGAATTTATTTTATAATAATTACTAGCCAATTTGCCAAAATATGAAGATCAAATAATAGAAGTTCAAAAAGTTCAATTGAATCCAAAGAAGAATTTAAAGGTTGGTATAATATGCTTTGAAGAAGTTCAGCAACTTGTAATTCTATGCAGAGAATTTGGTGATATCATTGCTTGGAGCTATGATGACCTAAAATTCTATAGTAAGGATACCATCCAACATGCTATAGAACTACTGCCCAATTCCAAGCCATTATGGCTAAATTAAAGGCCAATAAATCTAAAAATAGAAGCATTTATGAAACAAGAATTATTGAAGCTTCTAAATACAAAAATTATCTACCCAATCAAACATTCAATATGGGTAGTCAATTTGGTATTAGTCAAAAAAAAAAGAACCTAAACAAAACCTCTTTAAAGGATCATTATCATTTACCCCAGATTGATTAGATCCAAAATATAGTTGCCAAGGTAGAAAATTTTTCATTGTTGGATGGATTTTTAGGTTTCAATCAAATTTGGGTTAGAGATGAGGATTGGCATAAGAATGCATTCACAACTAAATGGGGAACATTTACTTATCATGCCTTTCAACTCATCCAATGTTGGAGATAATTTTCAAAGGGATATGGATTTACCTTTTGTTAAGTTTGTGAACAAAGTTATACTAATCTATATCAATTATATGATAGTATTCTCTCATAAAAAAAAGAATAATGTTGAACATATTGTAATATTTTTCAAAAATACAAAAAAAATAGGGTATCATTCAACCTAAAAAAATAAATCTTCATTATCCATGAAGGAAAACTATTGGGCCACTTAGTATTAAAGGAATATCTAGGTATTGATATAGATAGAGTTAAAGCTATATTAGCATTCACTTAGCCTCAAAGAAAAAATGCTTATAATGTTTTTTGATAAATCAACTTCATATGGAAATTCATATCTAACTTTGCTTAGATAGTAAGGCCTATGATAGAAATATTAAAAAAGTAGGTGGAATTTACTTGGAAAAAATCTTGAAGGGAATTTTTCAAGAGCATAAGGAAGCTATTACCAAAGCCTCAGTATTAGCTAATCCATACTATAAGAGATATTTTATTATATATGTATTTGGAGCAAGAGAAAGCTATGCCATTGCGATCACTCAGAAAGACAAGGATCATAATGAGCATCCTATAACTTTTTTATCTAAACTTTGCATGATCTTGAAGAATGATATAATATCATAGAGAAACAAGTGTTTGCTTTGATGAAGTTGCTCAAAAATCCAAGACACTACATATATCAAAGCATAATATTGTTGTATGCAGTACACTCAAATGTTCATAGTTTTATAGTGCAAGGAGAACTAGGGTAAAATGATTCAACTAGATCATGAAGATATAGGAGTATGATAGAGATTAAACCAACTTAATCAAAGGGAGCTCATTATGTGAATATTTGGAAAATTCGACAATGAGGCTCTAATTTATTAATTGAACAACAAGAAGAAAATTATCCAAAAGAAATTTGGATAGAGCAAAAAGATTGGGTAAACCAGATGACTCATTTTTTAAAGACTAGAAAGTGTTCAGATGGATTTAAAGTCTCTTAAAGGTGCAAATATAAGTTGCAAGCTTTGAACTACACTCTCATTAATGAAATTTTGTACCAGATAAAATTTGATGGTGTGTTTCTATTATATATGTAACAAAAAAGGTAGAATATATATTAAAGGAGTTTCATGTTGGTTTCTCAAGAGGACACTATTCTAGACAAGCTATGATGGCTATAATTCTCAAAGCTGGATATTATTGGCCTACACTATTTTTTATACTTTTGAAATTGTTAATACTTATGACAAATGTCAAATATTTATTGGCAAAATCAAGAACCCAATAATGTCTCTACAAAAAAATATTGTAGAATCCTTTCAGCAATGAGAATTATATTTTATTGTGATGATCAACCCAAATACTTTTTTTTAACACAAATTTATATTGAGAACAACTGATTGTTTCACTAGGTGGTCTAAACTAGAGGCAACCAGACATGCGAATCAAGATACTATCATAATATTTTTGGAAATATTGATCACTATGTTTGGGGTCCCTACCACAATAGTTTTCAACAATGTCAAAGAGTTTATAGGAGCTAAAAATATGGATTTTACAAGAAAATATGAAATTTACTAGAAGGTATCCTCAAATTATTATCCTTAACGCAATGGACTAGTTGAGTTTACCAAGAAGAATTTAATGAGGATAATTAATTGAAACATTGGTAATAATTAAAAGAGTTGGCATTTATCACACCAACAACTTGGCTGAGGTGAGAACTCTCTATCAAGGCTTGCTTGTCCTAGAAGGCTTTGGCTCAAGAAACTTAATCATTGAAGGATATTTCTTGCTAATAATCAACTATATCAAATTTTATCAATCCCCTTATCATTTATAAATTTAGAAGGCTTGTTAATAAGTACTATAATGTCATTATACAACACATATTAAGAGAAGGAAATAAAGCTACTGAATCACTAGCTAATAGAGATGTTGAGGAAGAAACCCTTCGGGTTTGGCATGTTGATTTCCATTAGAACCTTAGGTTCGCCAATCAATATGATGATATTTGTTTACTCTAAATTTCTTTTCGATATTCTTACAGTTCTTACAAATGGTTGTGCTTATATTTATTTGGGTTTCTTTCCTCTTTCATTTTGATTTGAGATGTTGTTTTAGTTGCTCCATTTTTTGTTTCTTCATCGCTTAATCTTGTTGATTTACCCGGTTTCACTTTTATGCTTTATAAAAGGTTTAGGGTCCCTTTCAAAATCCTTTTTCATCAATCCAAAAAAGTGTTGGCATTTAATGCTAAACCAAGTGTTATGGGTAGACAAAATTATAATCAATAAAACTTTTAAGACTACACCATACTCTTTGGTTTATGGAAAAAAAGTCATGTTGCCAATCAATATTGAATTACCTACAATGAAATACATAGACAAATAAAATTTAGAGGATGTTTATTCAAATAAAAAAAAGAATGTAAAAATTATTATTGCTAGAGGAAAAACAATAAAAGTCTTATAATTATTTTTGTCAGCACCAAACAGCTAGGAAATAGTGGTTTAATAAAAAGTCATCATTGAAATATTTCAAGGACGGGAATTTAGTGTTTAAGTGGGATTTAGATCACACAAAACTAGAAAAGAATGAAAAGATAGAATAATTATGGTTTCGTCCATATCTAATCTTAGGAAAAAAATAAATTAAATGCATACAAGCTTTAAGATATGCATGGTCATATTTTGCCAATTTTGATGAATAACCAATACTTAAAATATTATGCAGAGAAGAGTGTGCCACTCGTGTGTACATAAATAAATAAAAACACATGTAAATAATCATGTAGTGGTAGTAGTGGTAGTAGCACTTTGTAAATAAAAGCAATTTGATTGGCTAAGGATTGTGCTTGGTAGCTATCAGATTTTGAGTTCTTAGCAATGTCATTGCTCAAAAAAGCTAAAAATCTTGAAAAAGGACATGCATTGCAAATGCTTACATGAACTTGTAGTTCCAATATATCATTGTCATAGAAGCTAATCATGCACAATCCATGATATTTAATTAGCAATGACCATTCACTATAGGTATTTCTTGGTATATAAGCATGGCTAGAAAGAGGCAATATTACATATTTTTTCAAAAGGAGGAGATACTAAAACATTACCGAAATACTTTATGCAAGAAGGATATAAAATTTATTGGTGCCCATGTTTACAGAAGAAGTTAACTGGTGCAAAATGGATTGAGGTAATATAGCGAAAAGAATACGAAATACTACAAAAGACCTGTAATATGACTTGGTGGATATCTATGATCCAATTATCATGATAAAAACAAAGTGGAAGAGCTTCAAAGAAGGGTTGGAGATGAAAGGAAAAACATCAACCAATACACCTGAGGCTACTCCATGTAATTAATTATTGTCTAGGTATATGCTAAAATTTATCCATCCATGTCCTCAAATTATCAAAGCAATTATGAAATATTATGATTTAGAGGCAATGGTGTATAGTGTGCAAAAGGAGAAGTTGTTAACCATCATATAGGAGTCAATAAAAATGTATTTATAGTAGAAGCACATATATGTACAAGACTTAATCCCATTAGTATAGATGATCAAATGAGTTATTTAGATAAAGATACCTTCAAGTCTTGGCTAACTAAGCTTATAGGCAAAACTTCGAAGGATTTTCAAAAAAATCCTCTTAAGCTTGGGAACTTTAGAGATACCTTGCAAATAGTCTTGTCCATGTTGTATGTAATTCTAGGGTTATATTTTTATGAGTTTTTATATGACTACCAAATATCCCTTGCATATATAGTCACTAATATGCACAACTGTGATGGATCTAGTGCTAGTAACCTTGTATTCTTTAACTGGGCTCATTTCCTAAGATGTCAAATTTATAATCAGTACCTTGAAAATGAAATAAAGAAATAAATTCCACTACCCATAATTTTTAGCATATTTTTTTCTATTCCATATACCCCTAGATTTATATAATATCAATCTCACTAAAACAAACAATAACTAGCTATGCTTAGTAGTTGATTGGACTCCAATCCTTAGGGAAACTGCCTCCTATTTATATTTTAACAAAAGGTTTATCAGACCTTAATTAGCATGTATCTATGGTTAAATACATCACCTTAGTTTTGAATCCATAGATAAATTGAGAGGTAAGAAGTGAGAAATAGAGAATTGGTACTTTTTGTTGGATGACACTATAATCCAAATATATATTTTTCTCAATATATTTTATTTGTTGTCATACTATGTCATAGTATGGGTATTTGACATGGAATTAAGCAATCAAATAGATAAATCATATGGATATTTTGGGTTTAGGGTCAAAAAGACTTGCATATATCACTACCCATTTAAGTTCAAAGATAACAATGACAACGATTAGCCAACAAAAAAATTTGGATGATAAGCTTAATGCCTTCCAATTGCCAATCATACCTTACATGCGATATTATGACTCAAATGATAAGTTCAAAGAAAAATTGGTACAACTGAACAACAAGCCACCAATATTTGACCATCTATCATAGTCAGTAATTAAGCAATTCAGAAATAATGATGATAATTAGGCCATGGAAATCAATATATATGAAATTCAAGAAAGACCCCCATCGAGGACATGCTTCAAGTTCAAATGGATTTATGACCCAACAAGAAATGAATACTAATGGATAAGTGATAAACTCATATAAAAATTTATAGATAATCTATATTGGGATCACAAAAATATTAGGGAGTGGTTGATGTGAACATGATAAGCAAAATAAGACCTTCCCCAACACTTTTTATAAGTTATTTGAAATTTAATTCAAGGTCATATATGAAAAGTGGTTGAATGACTACAAGGGAGAAATATATTTATATATAATGATACTAATATATTTGGATGAAGAAGTGTATCAAGAAGAAGAAGAAGAAAAAGTCCCTCAACCAACTCCCACATAAGCAAATTCTCTGGTAGGCTAAAAGGACTCAAAGGAGGATACACACTCAAAAGATCAACCTCTAAAAAGAAAATAAATAACATAATCTAAAAGAGAAGAAGTGCCTAAAAATAAATTGATAATTGACATATCATAAGACTATGGAAAATAAGAACCAATAGGATAAATTATTGAAGCTAAAGTAGCTCAAAATGTAATGATCATAAGAAAAATAGTTGTTATAGAAATTTTAAAAAATGCTAAGCCCTAGGATAAGGACAAGAGACCTAGTGAAAGGGTAAAGCATAAAAAGCATCTAAGCACTATGAAAAAAGAGGCTACAAGTCCGAACAAAAAGTAAAAATTAGAATAGGAAGTACTAAGGACTAAGACACAAATTACATTATTTTATGCAATAGTCTAGGAGCCAATGTCAAAAGTAAGATGAATAGGTGTGTTTCCTTTCCCTTACATTTTAGCTAAAATTGTTTCATCATGTCAAAAACCTCTACCTATATAGCCACCTCCACTACCCATATCTACTGATGAAGCCACTCCCCTTATTAATATATCATTAACAATAATTGTCATATACCATGTACAAGAGGCATAAGTAGCCGAATGAAGTTCTGGGTTGTTGCTTGGAGAAAGAAATAGTCGTATTGGGTAATAGAGAGAGGAGGGAAATAGATGGAGGGAAACATGAGTGCGCAAGGGAATGGAAATATGTGTGGGAGAGGAAGAGGATTTGGGAGTGGATCCTATATGGTATCTGATGTAAGCCCTATTGCATATGATGGTGAAAATTTTGTTATATATAGGCGTGAGGATAAGCATAAAAATGTGTTTAGAATCTCAAGAAATCATATGAAGACCTACGCGGGTTGATTCGTGATTTTTTTATCTTTGAGAATCCTTTATTTTATGAGTCGATGCCTGATGAGGGCATTTTGAAGGGTGATGAAGGAGATACGAAATCCTATTTATTAAAATCAACAAAGATTTTAGCAAAATCCAAAGGAAACAAGGCTTGAAACCAAGCTCATACATAAAGAAGACAGATTTCATGTCCAGTATGTAAAAAAGATGTTGATGATCAATCCTTATGGTTCTATGGTTGTTTTAAAACCATCATGGGTAGATGATCTACTGCATGAGCATGGCGCGAAAGGTGAAATTTTTGATGATTTAAAATCTGATAAAGAAGAAGGCATGCAATCTATTTCACCAAAGAAATATTCTTTTGTGTCAATGCTTAAAAAAGACAACCAACCTAGTGATGCTACTATCAATTATTTCGATGCAACAGACTATCACATGTGTGAATATCAAGGTGACATCAATGGGGTGCCTATTTATTCTAGTGAATGGAAACATAAATAGGTTTTGGTGCTCAAAATGGATCATTTGGATTTGGAAATGGTTGATGAGGATGATGAGTTTACATTCAATGCTGAAGACTATGCAGAGTACAAGAATGCTAAGAAGGTTTTTGAGTCTAAAGAAATTATTTTATTCTTTCTTCAAAGGGTTCCAGATGAAGTGGATTTTTATAAATGGATTTGTCTCAACTAGGAATCGAAAGGATTGCATGTTAAATCAAACTGGATATTAGGAGGGTAGTATGTTTTGGTTCTTTTTGAAAGGGAATATGATTGCAAATATAGTTTACAATTTTGCACTTGGAATATTGTAGGATCAACAACATTTTTTCAGACATGGTGACCTAATTTTTATCTAAAAAATGGTTCTCAGGCCCATTATTCTTTATCGATCAAAATTTTCACCATAAAAATAGATCTTAGATGCATGATGCGATTAATGGCTTAAAGGTTTGGAAGGATTATGCTGGACCCTTCCAGAAATATATTTCTCATATTAAGCTTGTGGGTGTGTGTTAAGGTAGATCTATAATGCAAGTTACCCAAGCATTTAAATATTTTCACTCTAGATGGTCCAATATTACAAGAGGTGTGTTAGCTCAACCTACTCAATACTTGCTTTAGATGTCAGTCCTTGGATCATATGATTAGGGATTGCCCATTTTGCAAAAATCAGCAATCAAATAATGTCAAGGAAAATAATGAAGCAAAATAGACTTACAATTCAATGGAACAAGAAGTAAAGGAGAAGGCATCCATGGCTCTAGAGAAAGGGGAACACTCGTAGGGTGTGGAACTTACTTCTGATAAGCAATAATAAAAAATTGTTTAGAAGAGAAGAGAGTTAAGGAGTTCCCATTTAAAACCAAATAAGTCAAGGAAAGGTTGGGCTTCAGAAGGGAATAACATTAATGTACAAGGTGGTGCTTGAGAAGGAGATATGATTTTGGGTATTCTTGTTGTAGAGGAGGATTTTGGGACTTCAAAATGAAACACTCCTATTGTGGTTATGGTGTAGGGAGGTGATGATAGTGTTGATAGTGGAAGCAATAGGTTCCAGGTCTTCAAATCTCTAGTAAATCAATGAATTTTGACATATTTTCATGGAATGTTAGGGGGATGACACTCCCTACTCATAGGGATTTGGTTAGCAGTTATCTCAGAACTATTTGTGCTAATGTGGTGTGCATTAAGGAAGTCAATATCTTTGGTTTTGAGCTTCAGGATTGTTTAAGTAATTTTGGGAAAGGATTTTGGTGGAGTTCTTCTCATCGGTAGGGCTTTGGAGAAGTATTTGTAGCTATTATAAAATGGATTGGTTCTATTTTACTCAATTAGGGTGAATATTCAAAAGGTTATATTATCTGGGTAACTTTTGTTGTGGTCGGGTAGGTTGTTGGTGTATGTTTAGTGTATGGCCCTAATTTTGTTGGGGATAGGGAAATTTTGTGGGATTGGATGCATGTAAATCTTCTTGATGCATGTTTCATTCATGGGGGTGACTTTAACATGGTTGAATGGGAAGATGTCAGGGAGGATGTCTCTGGCAATTTTGTTGTTGGATATGAAAAAAATCTTGGTCTAAACTTAAGGCCACTCTTTAGGTTTTTTATGCTAACTTCAAACAAAAGCACTTGGAGTTAGGAGGTTGGTTTACATGGTCCAATATGAGAGCAAGAACTAATAGGGTATTTTCTAGATTGGATAGGTTGTATGTTGACAATCTATTCACTTGTATTGGTAGACGACCAAGATCAATTTATGTGGATCTTGGAATAAATGGTTTTTATCATACCCCACATTCACTCTTGTATTCATGATGGTGCGATGATGGTTGAAAAAATAAATTTACCTTTTAAATTGAACATGTCTCATCTGGAATCTAGTGATTGTAGAGAGTTGATCAGGTGTGCCTAGAATATTAAGCCTAGACCCTTTGAGAAAGGATGGATTTCTTGGTGGGATGTAGCTATAAAAAGAGTAGTTAAATTTCTAAGAGGACAGGGTAGACTTTTGGTACAGGGTAGAAGAAGAAATATGAGATCTCTTCATCAAAATTTGGAGACAGACAGGAATATATTGGAACTTGATCCCTTAAATGTGAATTTACAAGGAAAATTTGTGGCTCTAGAAGGGGAAATCAGAAATTTAGAAGATTACATAGGTAGAGGAGCTAGAGTGAGAAGCAGGATGCAGTGGCTGAAGGAGGGTGATGCCCTGACACAATTTTTATTCAACCATATTCAAAGTAAAAATGCTACTGAGAAATTTATAGCTCTACAAAAATAAGATGACACTCATACTGAAGATGAAACTAAAATTAGGGATCTTTTTGAGAGATATTTCAAATATATTTTTGCTACCTATGAAGATTATAATTTTTTCTAGCATTCTTGGGAGCTTGTTAGTGCCTAAGAATATTGCCAGCTATGAGAATGATCATTTATCTCATGATTTTATAAAGAGGATATATTCAATGCTCTCTAAAATGAAAAATGTTAAGTCACCTAGCCCTGATGGTTTACCATCCGAGTTTTACAAATATATGCAGGATTGTATTGAAGATGATTATACCAAGTTTATTCAAAAAAAATTTATGGAGTTGGTTTCTCACCATGGTTAAATCAAGGGTTCATTAGGTTTATTCCTGAACTCAGCAATAAAGATAATATTAGTGGTTGGTGATCAATTACTCTCTTAAATGTCTCTTACAAAATTTTAGCTAAAGCTCTTGCTTTGAGAATTAATAATATTACTTCTAGAATTGTGAGAGAGGAGCCAACTGGTTTTGTAAAAGGAATATTTAATTTTGATACATTTTTTTCTATTTGGGAAGCTATGGAATGGGTTGAGGATACTAGACAACTGACTATTTTTTAAAAAATTGATTTTGATAAGGCTTATGATAGAGTGGATTGGACTTTCATTTTTAATATGCTAGAATGGCCTGGCTTCAATGGTGCTACGGTTCAAAAAATTAAAATGCTCTTCTCTTTAGCTTCATACAAGGTAGTGGTTAATGGTAAAGTATTTGAGAATATCCAATTGTTTAGATCCATCAGATATGGTTACACTTTGGTTCCTATGCTATTTTTTCACTTTGTAGGTTCTTTCAGCTACATGCTGGAACATAGAAGGATGTTTGGATGTATTATATGGATCTCTCTTCTTAGGGATATTTGTTGAATTTTCATTTTATTGATGATTTCTTTCTTACTATCCAACTAGATAAGAACTTAATTTTGGGTATGCAATATTATCTTCAATAGTTATGTCTTGCTTCTGGTGTAGTTGTTAGTAAAGCAAAGTTTAATTTTTGTCTTGTTGGAGCTAACTCTCTTCCTATAGGAATTAGTGTTGGATGGAGAATAATTGGATATGGAGATATTGTATGGTACCTGGGTATTCCCTTTGGCAAAAGGGTTTCTCTTAATTCCATGTGAAACCAGTGCATGGATAAATATGAGAAGAAGATTCATAGATAGAAGCATAAGATGATCTCAAAATTCTTTAGGATTACCATATGTATTATTCATCATATTGGTTGCCCAATTCCACTCAATATAAGAAGGTGGAGACATGAATTAGGAATTTTTTATGGTCCAATATTGATGGTACTAGAAGGGTTCCTCTTATAGCATGGAAATATTGTACTATTCCTAAGGCAGGTGGAGGTCTTGGCCTATTAGACATTCAAATTTAAGGTAATATTTGTACTTCGAAGTGGATCATCATATTATTAGATGTTGATATTGGATGGCAATGTATGCTCAAGTACAAGATAAAAAATTATGTGAATCTTGATGGCTTCCATGGGTTGTTCAGCTTTGAGGACATTGTGGGACATCCTAAAAAATTCAAAATAAGAGGATGCATTCTGATTAAAAGAATCTAGGAATACTAGAAGGTGGTGGTTAAAGGGCTTAATTGGGACTATTTGGAGAACAAAAGAGGATGGATGTTCTCTTCTAAGGCAATTTGCCTTTGGAAGATGAATGAGATTTATACTTTAGATATTTCCAATATTTAGTGTAAAAGATTGATTAAGAAATAAATTTTTAGATGGGCTGATATCTAGGATGAGAATTTTGGTTAATGGATTCTGTGACAACAACTACTTATTAATTTTAAACTGAAGCCTTCAGATAAATTTGTGATGCAACAAATTCAGGGTCTTTTCTGTCTGAGCAACTTTATAAGCTTACAAATGGTCCTCCTGGTCCTATCTAGAGAGACTGGATATGGATTTATGGTAAGCTAATTTGGTCCTTCAAATTTACTAAGATTTACCATTTTATGACTCCTATTCCCTTAGGGGATGTTTTAAATACCAGATGGGGTATTACTTGTCCTTTCAATAAATGGAGGAAAAATTTGGCAATAGTATGGAGGTTTTGAGTCTCTATGCAGTTAAAGATGTTTTCTTGGCTGGTCATTATGCAAGGCTTACAAATTAAGTCCAAGCTTGCTAAATGGCTAATTTCTTCAAATAAATGCTCTAGTTGAGGATGAAGTAAAACCATTAAACATATTTTTTGGAATTTCTCAAGAGCAAGGAAGGTGTGGAAATATGTAAAGTGGATATATAGTCGAGTGATTAAGGAAAAAATTAGGTGGAAAGAGATTTTGTTTGGTGACCAGCCCAATTGTGTGGCTTTTAGAAGGATTTTATAGCATACTATTAGACTCTCTATTTTGTTCATCTTACGAAAGGATAAATGTAACTTGGTATTCAATAATTAAGACTCTATTGCTCTCACTATAATTCAGGCCCATACTTTAATTACTGAGTAGTTGAAAATTTTTAGGTTTGATATCTTGAAATATTACCTTAGACTTGACAAGGAGCTTAGAGCAGATTGCTTGCTACTTTTGTGCAAGTTGATGTAATTTTGGAAGGCTTGTTTCTTATTTTTTGTTGATTTACTTTATTGATTATTCTTTAATATGATGTATTTTTTCAATAAAAAAGAGGAATAATTAGCCTCAACCAATGTATATATATGAACCCTTGTAAATACCACCACTAGAGCATTAAACTCCTCATCCATGATTTTATCACCTTCCCAAGCCGTCTTTATACCTTCCCCTACTACTAAGCATCCATTTCTAGATGTGTTTTCAATAATATAAGGAATTGATATGAACACTGAAATAGGGGTAGAATAACAAGATCCATAGGATAAAATAGAGTTTACAACCACACAAACATGTGATGGAGTAGATCCAATTACTAGAGAATGGGTCAAGATGATTGCATATCTTAAAGTAAAAAAGTTGGTTGTAGAGATGACATCAAAGGACTATCATATTAAAGTGTAAAAGTACAATATCTAAAAAATCCTCAAAATTGATAAACTCTAATCTCTATGCACTAAAGTGGATACTTTGTTCCTTCATAGCAATAAATTAAATATAAAACTTATGGTTGTAGAGAGAAGGATCAAATCTCTGAACCAAAATCTAAGCAAAGAAAGGTTGAGAACAACCTCAAGAATGATATTTTGAAGCTGAAGTAGATAATAAACAAATATCCCACTGAGGAACAACTATGGTAGAGGGATTAAAAGGTCCAAAAATTGCTAGAGTAATTGTAGCAAGATAGAACATAATACATGCATAAGAAAAAGCGTTACAAGAATTGAATTCAAAGATCCAAGGCCAAGAAGAAATTTGTGTATCTACACAAACAAAATTAGAGAAATAAAGAGAGAAATCTTACAACCAGATTATCTCCAATGATATATTGTAATAGTTAAAAAGCCAATACTAGAGCAATATATAAAAATATTTCAATGGATGTGTTCCATTTAATAAAAATAACAACCAGTATTGTGAAATTGATCTACGATGCTAAGGAAGAGTTCAACATAGGCAAATATGAGTATGTTGAATATAGTGCAATAGGTAAATATTGTATGGCATATGTTGAGGAACAAAGGAGAATACCCAATTGGTCAAGTTCTCACAAAGATACCTAGGAGAGTAAAAGTTACGTTTAAATTTGATCATTTCTAGAAGCTAGTTAATTATATTATTGAGTCCTTTGCTAGACATTGGAAGCTAGATCTACTTTATATTATCTAATGTGTCAGGTTTTCATACCTTAGAATATTTTCTATTTTGGTTTTATTCTACTATGATGGGTTTTTGTGTCATTCCTATTGACATTAGCATATACCAATAATTGGCACTCTATTTTCCACGTATCTTCAACTTACTGTACTCAATAAACTTTGCTACTATTTCATATGTCGGGCTTCCATCCATACTTAAGCCAAAAATATTTTTGAATATATTAGATGCTTCTTCATGCTATGTTAGATTTCAAGTTTTCATCAAGCTATTACTGACATCAATAATTTATTGTTTTGTTGTGTTTGATACTTAGTAGAAATTCAAGTCTGGATCCTTATATCTTCAACTATCAAGTGGCAGATATTTTATGTTATCATCTCAAATTTTTTTGTGGCTTTCTAAACTTAGAAAAATTTAGCATTGTTTTTTCCTTCCTTGCCTTCCTTTGATTTGATGATTGGTTTAGGTGTATAGATGTATTTTCTAACAAAAATGACAAAATGTTCTATTGACAAAATTCATCTTCTTCTAAGGATATAGATGTGGGTGAATAATTCTTACCCACATGTCTATTACAAAATAAAATTAAAATTAAAAGAACAAACTAACCTAAATTAAAGGATAAAAATAATTAAATGTTAATTATTATTTCTATAAACCATCAATCCAATTTATAGGTAGTGGCTTGATATATTTTATCAAAGAGAAAAAGGATAAGAAACTATATTTCCATTACCCTAATAAAATATAAGGTATATATATATATATATATATTTATATATATATATTAAAATTTGGATTTGAAAAATGTGAGGTTAAATAAAGAATATAAAATTTATTTATTAAATTCTTCGCTATGTAAGGAACCTCTATAAACCTTAGTTTATTGGGTAATGATGAAACCAACAAGACCCTAAACATTGAGGAAGTCAACCCGACTACTACCAACTTGCTTATCCATTTTGGATGTACACTTATAATACTTGTAAACTATTGGTGTATACTTATAATACTTGTTAACTATTTGAGAAGTATTGATAAAATGGACCTTATAAACGCATTGCATGCCCAAATGTAAAATAACTCAACTAAGGGAAGTTATTAAAATATTAAATAATAAACCATTATTTTCCTTAAGATAATTGAAATATAAAGTATAAAAAATATTCAATTAACAACTAAATCCCCATATTTAAAAGGGATAAAATGAGAAATTTATATAATTTTAAACAAACGTGGAGAATCATATCAATGAGTCAAGATGTCCTTTTATAAAATTATATAATATTTGATTTTTTAAATATATTTTTATTATACTAAAAAATTTCATAGAAATAACATATTTTTTATATTTACAATAAATATTTGTTGGTTGATTTTTTTTAAGAAAAAGTTAGATTATATTAATTCATTAATTGGAATATTACAACATTATGTTGCTAACATTGTCCACCAGCTTAAAAACAAAATGAGGTGGATAACTATCCATAACTAAATATGCAAAAGAATAGAATATTTTAGCAACAAAAAGGCTATAACTATATCTTGTTGCAATACACCAAATATCGACATTCATCTACGAGAGATTCTATTATATGAAGAAATTATGGATGCTTTTTTCATGATATTTTCAAAAGTTTTCAATGAAGAAATAGAAGTAATCAAAACCTAAACATGTTCATCATTTCTAACTACATTTATTTTTAGTTTCTTGTTGGACCTTCTAAATATTTCAAACCATATGATAAATATTATGAAATAACATCTCGTGTTGTGCTAGAAGTTCCATATACTTGGAAATGCATGCATATCACATGTAACAAAAGATCAAATGTCAAGTATGCTAAAACTATATCGTATGGAGGAGCAGATCCAGTAAACACTTTTTTGCATTTGTACTTCTAAATGTGCTTGAAAAGGATGAATCTACAAACATCCCATAGTTTTGAGCACCAATACAACTAAGAAAAACCAAGCAGAAAGAGCTTTTAATATCTAGTGAAAGAGGGAAAAAAGAGAGTAGAATGCATACAAAAATTGTTTAGCCATGTCACAAAACCAAAAAAAGTGAATAAGATTTTCTAAAGCATTACAAAAATTTCACTGAGGGGGAATGAGTAAAATCATATCTAAAATTTCAGATGTTGGAAGATTTTGATGCAAAATACCCCATCAAAGAAGTTGAGTTTTGGATTCAACGGGAAATTTCTAAATTTTAGTAGCAAGAAATTGTTGTTGGTCATTGGTAAAATTCACTTGCCACTTGATATTTCCACTTGATATTGAGCTTAAAGTCTAAAAAATGAAGAAATATTTTTTTTTATATATCCAACTAGAAGTAATGGAAGAGATTCCATTATCATTAGGCTATAATTAGTCATTCCATATATCATGGGTAGTTGTTCCCATATTTATAAGGACATCACAAGGGATGGAAGCCATAACTAAGCCATAAGACTCTTTGAATTAAGAGGAAAATAAGCAATAATTGCATATTTGGTTCTAAGTAGAAAAAGAGAAGCTACCCAAATCTTAGATATCTCTAATTCTATTAATACCTTTCTTCAAAAAAGTTAGACCTTGAATAACATTGCATAATGCTAAAGGTTTATCATTATGGAGGATACATTTATTATACCAAAGACTATTTATACTGATGCTTAGACCATGTCTCAAGGAGTCAGACTTCCAAACTAATAAATAAGAAACTGATTACCAAGCTTTTAAGTTTTGAGTAACTAAAATAGACTCTTTAATGGTAAAGTAAGGTGCATTAAGGAATTTATCCTACCATGAGGTTTCTTTCCATTTACCTTTGTGAGTAGCTAGAAAGATTCTATAAAAAAATAGATGTTTCAATTTTCATCATCAATGATGGCTCTAACAACCCATTTTGTAACTAAAAATTTTCTTTAGGTAAGAGGATCAATGATGCCTAGACCTCCTAAAGCCTTAGGTTGAGTACAAAGCTTCCATGAGATGGTAGTCATTCCCACCACCTCATCCCATTTGGTCCATAAAAAATTGTGAATGATTTGAGTTAATTTGTTATAGGCTACCTTGGGGACAATATCCAGTAAGAGGAGTAATGAATATGAAAGGGTGCTCTAATTTGATTTGTAACTTGAATTTTATTACTAAGAAAAGAAACTGAGTTGGCCAAGCATTAATTTTTGTCTTTCCATAAACCAGTTTCACATATCCTTAGGAGAAATATTAATCCCAAATAGAGTTTTTAAATAACACACAATCGTACCATGATGGATGATGTTCCACTCAGTTTAGGACTTACACCAATAGGAGAAAAAAAGGTATAAAAAACTTCAATTTTGGTATTAGAATCATTGATACGAGATCGAAAGACATCACAAAATAGTTGAATAATATCTTTAGTTAAACAATAGTTGAATAAATTATTTACAATAGTTTAAAATAATTGATTGTCATGAATCTCATGATTACTCAAGAAACAAAAAAAATCATGTACATAAATTAAAAAATATATAAAAGAAAAATAAATAAATTAATAAATTTTTAATAAATTTTATCATGATAATAATACAAACAATTAGATAGCATACACTAAATAGTTAGTTTTTGAAATAATATTATACAAATTAATATAATAAGTCAATGTTAGTTTCTAATTATTTGATTACATGAATTTATACACCTTGGCCTAATCAATCTCTAATGTTATTCATAGTTGATATCATTCACCACCTTCTAAAAAAATAGTTATTCTAATATATATAAATCTAGATATATATCTTTGAGCAAACAGTGTAATGGTTTGGGTTTTGTTTTTTGAACGTCCAAAGTTCAAACTATGGTGTGGGTGAGTGTGTGAGGGTATGGGTCTGTGTATGGCTATGTGTTTGCTCTATGTTGATAATCTCCTTATAAGAGACCTGTTGGTTACGAATCTGCCACTAGGAAAGGTTTTAGGTCTTTGCGCCCTAGATTCGCCCAATAGATTGAAAGGCCGGAAGGAAGGAATGCCTTCCGTGCCAATCTCCGGAGGAGGCCGGCTTCCTATATTTTTTAGTTTGGGGGTTTTAGTTTAAAGTGCAGGAAAGAGATATAAAAGGAACAAGAAGAAACATAAGCATGATTTGTTTCGGGTGGGGAAGGTAAGCAACACAGTTACTAACATATCACTTTACCAACAACAATCAAAACAATGTATGCAACAGAAACCATTAGCATTATTCTATCCTATGTATCCTCCCTATATTATTCCAGATATACTTAATCGCCAATGCTGAGATCCAGATATGCAGAATGACAGCAATCAGAAAAATAAGCAACATGAAACAGAAATAATTGAGGAAGGCAGCATAAAAGACAGATGCAACTATTGGAGCCAAATATACTCTGAATTAAAAGCAAGTGCAGAGATACAGAAGTTTCCTAGCAATATACCCCCCTTCCACCCTTTTACAATGAAATGCCTTTGCTATTTATAGCAGATTTTCCCTCCCGATTACATTTTGAGCACAGATCCCCAAACCTGCCAAAAGCTGTAAAAGCTGCAAAAAGCGGCCAGATTTGATCCTTGTCGGCCATCCTTGTACTTGCAGTATGCTTCTCCTGAACTTCGTACAACTTCTGACAAATTTGGTAGTTGGAAAGGGAATTATCAGTTAATTTTGGTAGGTGAGGTACATTTTATCCTTCAATATCCACCTACCCTTTCTTTGAAGTACAATTTCATTCTTTGTGCAGCTGGCCCGAATCCCGAAACTTGCTTTGAAAATGGAGGGAAGAATCATCTTTTAAACACCCCACTGACTGCCGCCGGAGATCGCTGAAATGGAGAAGAAACGCCCAAGGTCGCTGAAAAGCGATGGCGATCTTCGGAATTGGGGCTCAGGACGACCTTCGGACCAAGCTGGAAAGCGCTCAAAAATTGAGCGACTTTGGGAAATTACGCTCGGCGACGGCGATCTTGGGAATGTTCTGCAAATCGCTGAGATCTTGTAGCGCTACTGGAAAAGGTGAGTTGCGACAACGATCGCGGGAGTGGGGGAGGAGTTAGCCAATTTTCTGCCTTTTGCCTTTTTGTTGGATGTCGCTGAAAAATCGAGCGATTTCGGGCATTTTGGAATCGCGACAGCGATCTTGAGCACAAGCGCTCCTTTCTTTTCCTCGTGCGCTCGAAAGCGCTGCAGCGACGAGCGTCGTCGGTCAGCGACGGCGATCGCTGGCTCGGCGACACTTAGAGAATTTTCAAGTTTTAAACGCCGCTCTCTTAATCGCTGAAAAACACTGCGACACCGGGCGTCGCTGAAAAGCGACGGCGATCGCGAGCTCCACAATACTTGGGCAAAATTTTACAATTTTATGCGCTGCCTGTGGTCGCTCAAACAACATGCTTTTGCTAGAAATCGCAAGGCAGTGACGGCGATCTCGGGAAGAGACAAATACTTAGCAAAATTTTACAATTTTTTCATGCAAGTGCTGGCATTCAAATCTGAGAAAAGCTGGGAACTGAAATCTGAACAAACTGAAGATGAACCAAGAAAACTAAAACAACAATGAGGAAAGAACAAGAAAGGAGGGTGGCAACAACCTGATGAAATTTGAAATTTTATACCCCTAGCAAAATGTGGCAACATTCTTGGCGGCTCGCGGGGTATCGAGCTCGCCTCGATGCAAGAATCCACGCCTTTATCCTTTGGGCCCGGAGTCACCCCCGGTCTCTGCTTCCTTTTCCTGTAGGCCCTGGTCCTGCTGCTCTGAATCTTGTTGCTCCTCCTTCGTGGGATCTTCTTCCTCAGACTCATTTCCATTGTCCTCCTCTTCGGACCCCTCTTCTGATGGCTCTTCCCCCTCCTCTGGATCTTCGTCCGGGTTGAACTCCCCGGAGGCAAGGCGAGCCTTGATGCGCTCATATGTTTCTTGAACTTGAGCCCAGGCATTCTCCGAGAAGGGCTCCATACTGCGAATGTCGCTGGTTAGGTGCCTGAAGGTTTCCATCTGAACTAAACCAATCTGCTCAGCCTTCTGGCTCAAATCCAGCAAGCAGGAACGAATCAGGCAGAATCTTGAAGTGAGCTCTGTCACTTGCTCTTGCTGGATCGGATCTTCCCATGCATCAATATCCGAAGTGTCATTAGCGAAGGCGTCCCATGACTGACGCAGAGTCTCTTTTGGCAAGCAATTGCCTTCACTGTCTGTGAAACTTGGGAATCTGTATGAAGAGAGAGACAGGAAGAGGGATGTGCATATTTCCTTTTCTTGGTCCAGCAAATCTAGCAATGCCCTGGCTCTCTGAATTTTCTGGAATCTCTCAAAGAAAGAATGCAAGGTGGCCCTTGCAGCTGCCCAATCAAAGGCAATAGAATCGGTGGAAGGAACTTGGAGGTTCTGGCGCTCAAGGTTCCCTGCCTTGACGGCCAGATCGAGCCAGCGATCTGCTTCACGCTCTGCCTCCTCCAGCACAGGCTTACCCTGCGCGGATGCTTCTTTGACCTGAGTGAGAAATGCGAACACTTTGAGGGACTTAGAAGCCCGTGGCCTGAAGTTCTTCAATAGTCTGGCTCGGATCCTCTTAACGTTGTCCCTGGAGAATGTCTCCACAACTCTGTCCTCCAGCTGCTGCTTCGCTTGCTGAAGCTGATCCTGCAGCTCTTCTATCTGACGCTCAACAGCTTCTTTCTGTTTCGAGGCCTCCTTCTGTAGGTCTGCCAGTTGCTCCTTCAGCTGCAGGCATTCTTTTTCAGAGTTTTCCAACTGAGCCTGCATCTTGGCCATGCCTTCTTCTAATTTCATTTTCTCATTTTCCATCTCGTAATATTGCTCCTGCAACTGGAGGTGCTTTAGGCGCAGTGTATCAGTCCCATCATGAAGGGCTAGCGCCTCGTTTTCGAAGCTGACCTCATTCAAATCTTTGGTCATGCTTCTGTATTCATAATCTTCAGGAGCCATGTCTCTTATAGGCTTCTTTACTTTTGGGATCTTCTTCTCCTTATACAGTAGCATATTCTCAGAATCGAACCTGGTGCGCTTCTCGACCGTGGCGATCTCCTCACCTCTTCGCTTCATCACATTTTTCAACCATCTGTTAGAGGAGCGCTTTGGCCGAGTTGCCACGGGCTGGCTTTCCATTACCTGGATCAAATCTGTATTTCCAAAGAGAGACCTGGCCAGGGGCAAACTTTGCTGCGACATACTTTCCTCCTTGAACAGGCGTGTAGAATCTGCAGCCTGATGCCCTTCTACTCTGGGGGACGGTTCAGCCTGGGTGGGAGCGACAGGCGGGTTTTCGGAATGCTCGGGTGAAATGCGAGGAGAATGAGGTGGACCTAGGACAACGGCGCCTGACTGGGCTTTAGTTAGGGCTTGAAGGGTGTCAGGCTCTGTGGGAGATAGGCCAGGTTGGGACTGTTCAGAGATGAAGGGTGGAACTTCCTTAACGACGGTGTGGGGTTCGGCGAGAGAGAGGGTGGTCGCTGCACTGCAGTCTAATGGAATGGCGGCGGGAATGGATGCGGCAGCAGGAGACAAGGACGCCGCAGACACTAACTCAACGGTTTGTGAGAGGAAAGGATGCGTACCTGCGGGCTCCGCCCGAGCCGGTGAGTCGAAGACTTGGTCTATCCACAGATTCCCCGCGAATGCGGATATATCTTCCTTTTCTGCAGCAGCCTCCAAGATTTTACCCCTTTTTTGTGGCGGCGTTATATCAGATTGTGGCGAGGCCTCTTTCCCAGGTGCAGGCCCTTGCTCCTTAGACCTCTCTGTTCTTTTCCTCTTAAGAGGGGCAAGCTCCTCCTCTTGGGTGATAGGCGTCAAGCTAATGGAGCTCTTCGAGGCTTTGAGGGGCTTTACTGTTACTTTGACCGCCTTTTTCTTTTGGAGCGCAGGGGACGCTATTGCCGAGGAAGTCTGCTTCGCTTGAGTCACGTGTGTGGATATCTCCTTCTCGGGTGACGCGGCCTTAGCTTGCTGCTTTTCAGCTGACTGCTGCATCCTGGGCTCCACAATTTGCCCTGCTTGCATTTCCTTGCTGGAGCCCTCACCACTTGCTTGCAACTGCTTGGGTGGGTCCTGCCCCTTTTGTAGGCGAGAGCCTGGGGGTACGATGTGACGAAACACAACAGGCTGCCACGTGGCGTGATGCTTGTCATAGAGGTCGAAAAACGTGTCATCATTAGCTATGTCCTTTAGAGATTTGTCCTTTCTGGTTCTGACACGCATTATCCACCATTCTGATATTTTCTCAAGTCTCCAACCTTTTTTCTGCAATCTAGCCTCCAACCTCCTGTATACATCTGTACTCGGCCTGTGTTCTTTCTTTCGGGCAGGATCAAATTCAACCTCTACACAGTAGAAGTCATGCCATGGTGGAAAAGACTGCATATCTTCAATGTACCACTCCAGATCTCTGTCCTGGTTATTGCGCTCGTCCATAATTCCCTCGTGGGGACAGGCATGGAACTCTTGGAATGATGTGAAATCCTTTATTATGTCGAGGGGGTCATACTTCCATTTTTGCGGCAGCTCCACTAAACCGAAGCTCGAGAGCGTGGCGTGTAGGTATTGATGCTGCCCATTTATACCAACTTCAATTCCGGCCCAGGTGATGGGGTACTCAAACAGATGGCCCTTTTTCTTCCCTGACCATACTTCTCATCCGTATAGTCCATCTGTCGTGCCGCCTCTAAGGCGAACTGGTATTCCGGGGTATAATAGGGCAGTAAGAAAGGCTTGCCTGTAAACCCGAAAATCCTTATCACAAACCCCTGCGTTAGGCGAAAAGTATCGCCGAATGTTTGGTCGCTGACTTGATTCCTCATCGCGCGCGGGACGCGTGGGCACGAACCATGAAGAAGGGCTAGAGCTGGGCCCAAGAAGGATATATTGAATTTGTAGTAGGACTCCTCCCTCAACAACACTCTGGTCCATTCATAGACTGGGAGAGGCGCCCCTTTGCTATCCTTGCGTTGCACTGGAAGCGACCGTATGTGGCTATGCATGTGAAACAAGAACAACCATGCCAAGGCCGAACAGTACCTGAAACTCTCTCTTGCGCCGCTTTTCAATTCTCGCAGCTGCTGGTGAATTCCCCGAGTTACGCAGTCCGCCCAATCAAAGAAGACCGGCTTGGTCTTATCAGTCATTTCCTTGGGGTCATAAAATTCTCCCCTCATGATGCACTCGGCGAGGGTGATTTGGTAGGGAAGGACTGTCGCGTCTGTGCCAAGGCCCAAGACCCAAGCCAACATAGTGTATATGCTAGTGCTCTTAAAATCGCTCAAAGGTCTTCCTTGCTTTGGCCATTGCCGTGGCGGAAGGGGTTCATGGAGTTGAGAGTCCACAAAATTCCGCATTCTCTGGTTGTCCGAATACCTGTTTGCCTGTTCCCCCAGATTGACGTTTTTGACAATATAATCTTCGTCGTTCAACTTTACGCCTGGCGCAAAGGCCGCTCCCACGGTTTCGGAGTAGATTGAGAATAAAACATTGCCCTTGTGGTCACAGACCTGCCTGGTGTTCGGCTTATAGTATTCAACAATCGCTGCCACTAGCTCAGGGCAATGATGCACCTGCGGGCATAGAAACCAGTAAAGGTTGGACAGGTATGCCGCGGCGTAAGGATTCGAAGGAGAAAATTTCTCTCGCCAGTTCTCAATTGTTTGCCGCAGCTGACTAGTGCCCTGCGAGTAAATTCCATCCCTTAGCTTAATCCAGTAGTCAATGGGAGGAGAGGGAACCGGCTTCGGTTGCACGACTCGGGGCTTCTTCTCTTTTTCTGCTTCAGATGCCTTTCCCTTGTCCTTTTTCTCCTTCTTCTGCCCACTTACAGGTGCACTTGAAGCCGCTTGACCCTGCGCTGCGCTCTTCTGCTTGCCTTCTTTCTTTCCCATGGCGAAGGAAGATTTCAGTCTAGTTGCAGCTCGAAGTGCGCTGGAATTCACTTGGTAAAGCGCTTTCGAGAGGATGTTCTTTTATAACAGAGAATTGAGGAAGGGTCTTTAATGGAGGGCGCAGCAGGGTACTCGAATTTAATGCGAGGCGCATGAAGTTGGTGGACGTCGATCTTGCTCTAGGGTGGCCATGCATGAAATCTTTCTTGGGAGCGCAAATGTTTAAACCTTTGTCCCTTTAGAGCACATCCCTTTATATAATCACTTGTGGAACACGTGCAAACTCTCCTTTTTCTTTTGGCACGCTCCTTGAAAGACGGGCCCAAGACATCCTTTGGCACACTTTTCTACGCCGTTAGCTGGAAAGGAAAAGGGGGGTCCCACCTTTAATTTCATGCTTTTCCTCGAAATCGCTCAAAACTTGAGCGCTTTTGGGCGCGGGCCTGTTTTGCGAGCGACGGAGGGATTTTTGCTCCTTGAAGCAATCACTTACTTCTCCTTTATGCTCTTTGTCGCTAAACTGGGGGGCGCGCTCGGGAGGAGCGTTAGGCGAGCGAAGGCGAGCGAACTCACACTTAGAAAATTTTAAACTTTTAAAACATCCCCCTTACTTGGCAGCGCTTGCCTTTAACTTAACCACCGCCGTCGCTAAAAAATAGGAGCGACAATTGTCTTTTTTGGAAAAGCGAGCGACGGGGAGATTTTGCACTCGGAACACTTGAGGCATTTTTCCTCGAGTTCGCCCAAAACTTGTGAGCGCTCCCGGGATCGCTCAAAAATTGGGCGATCTCGGGCATTTTTGCCAAATGCGAGCGACGGAGAGATTTGCATCTTAGAACGCCTCGCTTCTGCTGTCCCCGCCGTCGCCGAAAACATGGTGCGCCTTTGAGAATTTGTGCATCTAGCGAGCGACAGAGGGATTTTCCACACTTAGAAGAATTTTGGACTTCTTTTACTCGCGCTTCCTCCTCACTCTTTTGGCTGCTGTCGCCGAAAATATTGGGCGATTCCTGGAATCGTTCAGAATTTGAGCGCTTTAGGGATTCCTCGGATACTTCAAACGATCAAGGCGTCCTTCTTCTTGCTTGGAATCGCTCAAAACTTGGCAGCGCTCTCGGGATCGCTCAAAAATTGGGCGATCTCGGGCATTTTCCCTTAGCAAGCATCCTTTTGTTCTCTTTGACTCGGCCGTTGCTCGGAATGAACTCTCGCTATCGCCCAAAAAGCGAAGCGATCTCAGGACTTGACAATTTAGCGAGCGAAGGCGGGCAAACTTTTGTTTTTCTCCCGGCTATCTCCATAACTTCTTCTTTCAAAGGGGATTGCTTCTGCATCACTTAGAATCAAAAACTTTACAGACCCAAGGATCTGGCGAACAATTTGGCTCAACAGCCTAAAAATAAAAACAACTGAAAAGCATATTTACAAGCAGATAAATTGAAAGAGCAGAAAAGAAAATATATACAGGGGGAACCTCTTGACGGAGCTTTTCAGTGGCGATAGGCTTTCAGATGAAAGTCGTTGACGGGAATTGGGAGGATATGACCCTCCATGTCTCTCAGGACAAATGAATTGAATTGATTGACCCTGGCAATCTGGAAGGGGCCTTCCCAGAAGGCATCAAATTTATCGTGATTGCCCGGTTTTGCCTTCAATGCATCCCATTTAAGCACTAGATCACCGATTTTGAAGACTCTGGCTGTAGTTCCTTTCGAGAACCAATTTCGTGTGGTGTCAGAGTGCTTCATGAAAGCTTCGTGAGCTTTCTCTCTCTGCTCCTCAAGCTGCAACAACTGAGCTAACCTGGAATCAAGGGGATCCAAGTTGTCCTTTTCATCGTCCAGCAGCCAAAGTGCGGGCATCTCAATGTGAGTAGGCAAAACTGCCTCTTTCCCATAGACTAACGCGTATGGCGATGTTCTGATGGATTTCTTTATGGATATGCGGTCTGCCCACAGAGCTCGGTCCAGGTGCAAGTGCCATGATCTCTTATTCCTCTCCAGAGTCTTCTTTATAATATTCATCAGATTTTTATTTGTAGACTCTGCGAGGCCATTTCCCTGCGGGTAGTAATTGGAGGAAGCTTTGTGATAAATGCCATACTTGCAAGTGAATTCTGTTAGTTGAGCCCCTTTGAACCCTGGACCATTGTCTGTTACAATCGCCTCTGGAATTCCGAAGCGAGTTATCAAACTTTCCAGGAAGGCAACGACTGTTTCCTGGTCAGCATGCTTCGTGGGTATAGCTTCGGCCCAGCGAGTGAAGTAGTCTGTGGCAGTCAAAATGAATTTGTGCCCTGCTGAGGATTCTGGGGAGATTTTGCCCACAAAGTCCAAGCCCCACTGCTGGAAGGGGAACTCTACCTGAATTGGCTGTAAAGGCATTGGAGCATTTTTGTTCCGACCAGCAAACCTCTGACACTTCTCGCACTTCTGGCAAACCTTTTGTGTGTCTGTGAATATGGTGGGCCAATAATAGCCCGCTTTTATTATCTTTAAGGCCGTAGGCCTTCCCGAAAGATGTCCTCCCGACATTCCAGAATGGAATTCGTCGAGGATTTTCTGCTTTTCCGCTTCCTTGACGCAACGTAGGAGAATACCATCAATATTTTTATAAAATAGCCCCTCAGGGCGCAGAACGTACTTTAGGGCATTGAGCCGAAACCTCCTTCTTTGCGAGGCAGTGAGCTGGTCTGGACACCTTCCTGTACTGAAATACCACACTATGTCGTCGGTCCAGTCGCTCTCCTCTGATAAGGAGTTGGCAAGGTTAACTTCCATCACCGGGTCTTCCCACTGACAAGCGGACACCTCAGCGGCGGCGCTTTTGGCTAGTTCTTGGCATAGTGCCCGACCTCGGATCAGCTTGGTGGGTCGCACCTCTATGTCGAACTCCTGGATTTTAGCAATCCATCCTGCCCTCTTGTGACCTGGTTCACCCTGAATGATAAAATTTCTGACGTCTGGGTGTATCACAAAGACTGTGATCCGGCTCTGGGAGACAAAGTGTTTAAACTTCCTCAAAGATCTCATGACCGCATGCACTTGTCGCTCGATGAAATTATACCTTTCCTCATGCGGTTGTATCACTTGGCTTAAGAAAGCTATTGGTCGCTCTTCGCCGTCGTCTCCCTTCTGGGTTAGAACCGCAACATAGCTCTCGGGTTCCCCGACTGCATACAGAATAAAATCTTTTGAATAGTCTGGGTTTACCAGCACAGGTGCCTGAGAGATTCTAGCTTTGATCTCATCAAATGCTTTTTTCCTTTCCTCAGTCCAGAGAAAATCAACATCCTTCTTCAATAGTTCGGCCATAGGTTTGATAACTTGAGCGAAATCAGGCACGAACTTCCTTACAAAGTTGATTTGACCGAAAAAGGATTGGAGCCCTTTCTTGTCGACCGGGAGAGGAAGTTTCAGGAGAGCTTCCGCTCTATCAGGATCAACTGCTAGGCCTTTTTCAGAAATGACATGGCCTAACAATTTCCCTTCTTTGACTGCAAAGACAGACTTCTTGGGGTTGATGGATATGCCGAATTCCCGGCATCTTTCGAACACTTGCTCCAGGTGAGAGGTGTGCTCTTCCCGTTTGTGGGAAAACACAGTCATGTCATCTAAATAAATGACAATAATCTTATTTAGCAGCTCCCGAAAAGCAAGGTCCATGGCCCTCTGAAATGTGGCCCCAGCATTGGATAGGCCGAAAGGCATGCGTTGATATGCAAACGTTCCCCATTTGGTGGTGAACGTTGTCTTGTGTTGATCCTCGTCTTTCACCCAGACCTGGTTATAGCCAGAAAATCCGTCTAGGAGAGAAAATCGCTGAGCTCCTGCGACCACATGGAGAATCTGGTCAATCTGCGGGAGCGGGTAATGATCTTTGAGAGAGGCCTTGTTCAGATTGCGGAAGTCAACGCAGAGGCGGATATCCCCGTTCTTCTTTCTAACTGGGACCAAATTGGCGACCCAGGAAGAATGCTTGATAGGGTATATGATCTTGGCTTCCAGCATCTTCAATAGTTCTGCTTTCATCATAGCTTCGATCTTTGGGTTGACCGCTCTCTGCTTCTGTCTAAAGGGCTTAACCCCTTCCTCCAACTCTATGGTATGTTGTATTATTTCTCTGTCATACCCCTTGAGATCTTGATAACACCAAGCTACGATGTCTGGATACTTCTTGCACAAGGCCCGAATCTGTTCCAGCTCTTCTGGAGTACAGTCCGTTCCTACTTTGATTGTCTTCCCTGGTTCCAGTTCCAACTCTCTATACTGCTTGGCGTCGACCTTGATTCTGTGAGATATAGCTCTGTCATTTTGGTCAAACAGGCTCTCAAGGGTTATCAGTCCTTTTGGGACGTGATTATTCTTTAACTGTATCAACCCCTCATACTGCTCGTCATCAGGGTCTCTACCTTCGATTGAACTAGCTTCATGTATCATAAAGGTGACGATATCCTCGTCACAATCGAACACCTGCCAGTGGGTGTCCTTATCAGGCACAGAAGGCCTGTAAATGGTACGAACCGGCTTCGGCTTCTGCATAGTGTCATCAGTCGGGACGTATCTGGCTCCAACCGATGCCAGAATGTCAGCATGTTTGTTCTTTTCTCTGGAGATGGCTTTGACATTCAAGGAGTCAAATGATTCCATCAGGTCCCAGACACGATTGCGGTACGCCTTGAGGTAATGTTTTTTGGAGGCGCACTTGTTAGTGATCTGATTGCACACCAGCTCTGAGTCTCCGAAGATCTGCAGCTGTTTGATCCCGAGCCTTTCTGCTTTCTTCAAACCTAAGCATAGGGCTTCATATTCTGCTGCATTGTTGGTGCAACTCCAGGCCAGTCTGTAGCAGTAGTCCTTTTGTATGCCGGATGGTGAGACTAGGAGAACCCCTGCTCCGGCGCCATTCTTGCATCTGGCGCCATCAAAATACAGCTTCCATAGCTCATTGGGGGCAGGGCCTACGTCTTCTTTCATCGTCTCCTTCGGCTTCTCGGGCTGGGTAACAGAATAGCAGCCTATGTCAGTCTCGATCATGGCATTGAAATCCAACAGGGAGAATTCATCTTCGGCTTGCAGTTGTTCTATGGCTTCTTCTACTAGGTCCACTTCTTCAAGCTCCTCGGTCATCAGATGAACCATTTCACTCTGAAGCTCTTCTTCGGGAATACTCCCGACTAGGAAAGTAGAAGGTTTTTCATTGTATATTTTGACTTTCCTCCCTTTGAAGGGGACTTCCATGTGCGAGTAATCCAATGAGAGATACCCCCCGAGCTTGGCAGTAAACTCCCTTGAGAGGCACATGCCAAAGTAGGGCTCCAAGTCGACAACTACAACCTCCTGGATCACCGTGATATCTGGCGCCTTATGTAACTGAATGGGAATGTCCTTGATGACACCTACCGTCTTCACAGGAGTGTCGTCTAATTGCAAGACGCCCTGACTACTTCGGGTGTATTCCATGCCAATTTCTTCGCAAACTGCTCTCGGCATGACAGTGGTTGATGCGCCGGAGTCAACCATGCAGTTGTGCACCACGTGCCCTTCCATTCGTAAAGACAAATAGAAAGGAGGCGGTCTGTTCTTTCCAGTGATTGATGTTGTCAGGGGTTGAGCTAGCACAGGCTGTGGCAGTTTTCCTCCTTTCACAGTCTTTAGAGATTCTTGCAGCAGGTCCACTTGTCCTGGGAGCTGAAGGGCATCATACATGCTAATCTTCGTCGGGGTCCTCTTCAGCTCGTCGACAATATTATACCCGGAAGTGGACGGTCCCTCAACCTCCTTCGTTGACTCGTACTTAGTGCGGTACTGTTGCGTCGCCTCGACCCTTTGCCGCTTCGTCAGCGACGAGTACCTAAGCTTTTCTCGGGCTTGCTCTTTGGTTTCGGCTGGCGGCTGAATCACTGGAGCCTTAGTGAGGGTAGTCTTTCCTTAGCAGGCGGCGGCGAAGGTGCTTTGTTGGGAGCATTTGCGGTAGCATCTGCAGCAGGTTGTGTCCTTTCCCTTCGGGTGTATACCTTTAATGGCTTCATTTGGGCTGTATCAACCTCAATAGGCCTTTTACCCTCTTTGGTTAAAATAGAAACGGGATCTTCCTCGGACACAGCAAAGTTGCGTTCCTCTTCTCGGATCATATTTACTTGATCTTCTTCCATGCTGCTACCGGCAAGAGTCTGGACGTAATGCTGATGCAGCATGCAACTTTCTTCCCCGTGAGGATCATTGCAGGTAGAGCACCAGTTCACTCGATCTGAAGTGCTTGGTCCAGCATTGGTGGCTGCATTTCTTGCCGGAGCCCTCTGGTTTTGGGCAGCTTGCTCTCTCGTCAGCGCTGGAGGAGGGTATGGCCTCCTAGGAACGAATTCCTGCTGGGCCTGCTTCTTCTTCATCACGGCCATGTCGTTAGACAGTGTCTGACAAACGGTAGTCACTGACTCCATTTGCTGCAGGATTTTAGACTGTACATCCACGGCTTGTACCGGCTGAGCTGGCGTGGGTAACGGAGCTAATGGCGGTGTTGGGGGTAGCGCTGGGTATTGTGGAGGAGCATGAAGTGGAGAATATGGCGGCTGAGATGAGAGCGGAGGAACAGACTGAGCGGGGAAATGCACCTGAGGAGGGTATTGAGTGACCACTGGTGCAGGATTCCATGATGAATCGGGATATGGAGATGATGAGGCGGACGTCGGCGGATACTGTGATTGCGGAAAGTCTGGGTAAATGGGCGGTTGCATCTTGTGCGGGAGTCTACCAATGCTTATCATATCCAGTTCTGCTCTCTGAGCTGCCTCATACAAATCAGGGAAAGTGTTTACACGGGCCAACTTGATGACCAGACTGATATCTGGGCCAAATGCTCTGACATAGTAATGAGCAGCTTGTCCATCAGAAGGACGAAGTTCAGGAGGAACTCTTTTCCATGACCGCGCGAATCTCACATTAAAATCTGAGATTTCCTCCTGTGGATGTCGTTGGATAGTTTGAAATTGGTGCAGCAGCGAGGACGGGTCTGCGGACTCATTGAATCCTTTACATAGCCGACCGGCGAGCGAGGCCCATCCAGTGATGACACCTTCGGGCAGGGATCTGTACCAGTACAACAACTTGCCCCGCAAAGAGAGCGCCAAAAGGCGAGTCTTGACACTTTCATTAGTAATGGAATGAAGCGCAGTCAAGGCCAGAATGTCTTGAATGTGCTCATACGCCGTCTTCCGGGTCCCGTCATAGGTAGGAATAGCCTTCAGGGCGGCAGGAGGAACAACTTCTTGCCCCGCTAGATTGAGAGGTCCGGTGGAGTCAACGGCCGGGAACAACTCAGCGGCATTTTGCTGATTCTGAGCTGCCATGTCTGCGTCTTGGTAATCTTCAGTGCTTTCCGAAGTGGTATCTTGTTCAGTTTCCGTATCGAGCACCTCGTCCTGGTCAGCTTGGTAATCAACCAACCTCGGGCGTTCTCCAACAGCGTTGATGTCGAGCTCGTAAAAATCAGGCTCTCGTCCCGCGTTTCTAGCTCTCCATCTCCTCGTCTGCATGAAGGAATTTGATTTTGGACCGGTCTACTGGACTCAGAGAATATTCGGGTTTAGCAGAGTCGCCAGGTGTTCAGATTTGACAGCAATGAAGCGAACACCGACACTTCGATTCTGTTTTGGGGTGGAACACTCGGGTCCCACCGGGCGTGCCAGAGAAACTGTTGGTTACGAATCTGCCACTAGGAAAGGTTTTAGGTCTTTGCGCCCTAGATTCGCCCAACAGATTGAAAGGCCGGAAGGAAGGGATGCCTTCCGTGCCAATCTCCGAGGAGGCCGGCTTCCTATATTTTTTCAATTTGGGGTTTTAGTTTAAAGTGCAGGAAAGAGATATAAAAGGAACAAGAAGAAACATAAGCATGATTTGTTTCGGGTGGGGGAAGGTAAGCAGCACAGTTACTAACATATCACTTTACCAACAACAATCAAAACAATGTATGCAACAGAAACCATTAGCATTATTCTATCCTATGTATCCTCCCTATATTATTCCAGATATACTTAATCGCCAATGCTGAGATCCAGATATGCAGAATGACAACAATCAGAAAAATAAGCAACATGAAACAAAAATAATTGAGGAAGGCAGCATAAAAGACAGATGCAACTATTGGAGCCAAATATACTCTGAATTAAAAGCAAGTGCAAAGATACAGAAGTTTCTTAGCAATATACCCCCCTTCCACCCTTTTACAATGAAATGCTTTTGCTATTTATAGCAGATTTTCCCCTCCCGATTACATTTTGAGCACAGATCCCCAAACCTGCCAAAAGCTGTAAAAGCTGCAAAAAGCGGCCAGATTTGATCCTTGTCGGCCATCCTTGTACTTGCAGTATGCTTCTCCTGAACTTCGTACAACTTCTGACAAATTTGGTAGTTGGAAAGGGAATTATCAGTTAATTCTGGTAGGTGAAGTACATTTTATCCTTCGTGAAGCTGGCTCGAATCCCGAAACTTGCTTTGAAAATGGCGGGAAGAATCATCTTCAAACACCCCACTGACTGCTACCGGAGATCGCTGAAATGGAGAAGAAACGCCCAAGGTCGCTGAAAAGCGATGGCGATCTTCGGAATTGGGGCTCAGGACGACCTTCGGATCAAGCTGGAAAGCGCTCAAAAATTGAACGACTTTGGGAAATTACGCTCGGCGACGGCGATCTTGGGAATGTTCTGCAAATCGCTGCGATCTTGAAGCGCTGCTGGAAAAGGTGAGTTGCGACAGCGATCGCGGGAGTGGGGGAAGAGTTAGCCAATTTCCTGCCTTTTGCCTTTTTGCTGGATGTCGCTGAAAAATCGAGCGATTTCGGGCATTTTGGAATCGCGACAACGATCTTGAGCACAAGCGCTCCTTTCTTTTCCTCGTGCGCTCGAAAGCGCTGCAGCGACGAGCGTCGTCGGTCAGCGACGGCGATCGCTGGCTCGGCGACACTTAGAAAATTTTCAAGTTTTAAACGCCGCTCCCTTAGTCGCTGAAAAACACTGCGACAGCGGGCATCGCCAAAAAGTGACGGCGATCGCGAGCTTCTCAACACTTAGGCAAAATTCTACAATTTTATGCGCTGCCCGCGGTCGCTCAAACAACATGCTTTTGCCAGAAATCGCAAGGCAGCGACGACGATCTCGGGAAGAGACAAATACTTAGCAAAATTTTACAATTTTTTCATGCAAGTGCTGGCATTCAAATCTGAGAAAAGCTGGGAACTGAAATCTGAACAAACTGAAGATGAACCAAGAAAACTAAAACAGCAATGAGGAAAGAACAATGAGGAAGGAGGGTGGCAACAACCTGATGAAATTTGAAATTTTATACCCCTAGCAAAATGTGGCAACAAGACCATATTTAGGATGGATATTCCCAACCTTAAATGTTAATGATCGTAGCAATTTCTCATACGATCATTAATGTTTAAGGTTGGGCATATCCATCCTAACTATGGTCTTGTTGTATATATATATATAATAAAAAAGGATCGTAGAATTTTCTTAAACTAATCCCATATATGATAATCCCTTCAGTTGAGCAAGTTGCAATGCAAAATATAAATACAGTATACCAATCAAGAATAGTTCAACAATGGATGACAAATTTACCTAATCTAGGGAATTCTATTATTATAAACTTTGGCGACTGTATTAAATAAGGGAATGAAATTTTTGAGAATCAAGCGGTTCTTATCAATTAAAAAAGGATGCCAACTAGGAGTAAGAGGAAAGTGGTGGAAGAATAACCTAGACCTTGATACTTTTACATAATAAAATATTTATATAATTAGTATAATGTATTCGTTGAAAGCATTTGATGTGGTTTTGAACCTTGCACTTCAATTACTAGAAATAATGTGATTATGACCAACTCTAATATATAATAGAAATATAAATATAAAATAAAAAATCCACAAAACTATTTATTGTATTTAATTTTTCAAGATATTTAAAAAAATTATAAAGTTTATATATATATATATATATATAATATATATATATATAACTTTATAATTTTGTTTAAATATCAATATACTTTTTTATTTTAAAAATAAAAAAAATTAATATATAATATATCTAAATAGATATATTTTTTTCATTTAAAAATAAAAAGTAAAGGCAGTGCACCGTTATTTAGGAAGGTACATTACGAGGAGATTGAATAGATGAACGTGGTAGACGGCATAGGCTTACGATGATTTCCGTAGTTGAATCAAATTATAGGAATGTATGGAGAGAAGGCAAATGGACAAATATATCTAGGAATATGGATGACGGAGGAGGTTGAATAGATGAACATGGTAGACGACATAGGCTTACGATGATTATTGTAGTTGAATCAAATTATACGAATGAATGGAGAGAAGGCAAATGGACAAATATATCTAAGAATATGGATGACGGAGTGTCTTGCGGGTGTCGATCTCCTTCGACATATGGCTAAAATAGAAGGGGAAGCTACAAAGAAGGGGAAGCTACAAAGGGGTTTCTCTAGTTCTCGTCGAATGTATTTGGCACCTTCGTCGCCTTTTGGTTGCTTGGTCTGGTAAGACGCTGAACTCAAAGTTTCCTTGTCGGACACAGTTGGACGGCCGATTTGATAATTAATATTTTCAGGATTACGTTTTCATGCATACAGAGAACGAAGTCTCCTAAGAGAATATATATATGTTATTCGTGTATCTCTATAAAAAGCTTTGGGATCGTCGACCTATGAAATCAACTTCTATAACATCATCAGAAATAAGATCCTTTTCAGAAGACGCCTTGTATTTGATCTCATCAATTGGCCCTCGAGGATCACAGTGTTAAAGTAGCCATGAATATAGAGATGGATGGAAGGAGTCTTGTTCTTGGGCTGTTAGTGTTTTTATTTGCCTGTCATATGTGCACAGTCGAGGCTGGTTCTGGAGATGTGGAGCGTGCGTCAACATATATTGTCCATATGGATAAATCCGCAATGCCTAATGTTTTTGCAACTCACGAACATTGGTATAAATCGTTGCTTCATTCTGTCAAAGGAGGACGGGGACGGCAAATCAAAGCGATCGAGGATTCACATCTTTACACCTACGATAATGTCCTGCACGGTTTCAGCGCAAAACTCACACAGTCAGAGCTTGATATGCTGGAGGAGATGCCTGGACATGTATTAACGTTCCCTGACCCCGTAGGCACTATGGATACGACTCATTCCACAGAGTTCCTAGGATTGAGGCCCGACTCGGGTCTGTTGCCGGCGTCCCGCTTCGGTGACGATGCAATCGTCGCCGTTCTCGACAGCGGTATTTGGCCCGAAAGCCGAAGCTTCCTTGATGATGGAATTGGGCCGGTGCCCTCCAGATGGAAGGGAACGTGTGAGAATGGCACCGCTTTCGACCCTGCCCTCTGTAACAGAAAGCTTATAGGAGCGCGCTATTTCAACAAAGGCGTGGTGGCCAAGTACGGGAATATCGACCCAAGATCAGACTTCGACTCTGCACGGGATTTTTTGGGGCACGGAAGCCATACTTCCTCGACCGTAGGAGGTAACTACGTCAATAACGTGGATTTCTATGGGTATGCACCGGGAACCGTCCGCGGCGTCGCTCCAGCAGGCCGAATCGCAATGTATAAGATAGGATGGTCGATCGGGATTATGGGATCCGACGTACTGGCGGGTATGGAGAGCGCCATTAACGACGGAGCGGACGTTTTGTCTCTCTCCCTCGGCTTCGGTTCCCTTCCCTACTTTCAAGACAGCATAGCGCTCGCAGCGTTTGAGGCCATCAGGAGAGGCGTGCTGGTTGTTTGCTCCGCCGGCAACATTGGGCCGGAGCGCGGAATAATGCACAACGGTGCGCCGTGGATCTTCACCGTGGGAGCCAGTACCATCGACCGAGATTATGCCGCTTCGTTGTCGTTGGGCGACGGCACCGTCATGAATGCTTCTTCCTTCTACATCAACACCAACTTGACCGGGAACTTCAGGGTGTCTCAGTCTCCGCTTGTTTACCAGAGCGGGGATCCTGCCTGCAAGAACAAGCTCGACCCTGGTACAGTCGGAGGTACGGTGATGTTGTGCATGGATACAAACCCATCACTTTTGCAGGCTGCTAAATCCGCGGGAGCGTTGGCGCTGCTCTTGGCCGTCAATACGGATAATTTCAGGTTGTCGCCGGAGGAGGATTTCCCTGTTGTATACTTAAAAAGCGGAGAGAGAGCAACCTTGGTGAACTACGCTTCTTCTACGCCAAATCCGGTGGTGGAAATTCAGTTCGGCGTCACGGTGCTTGGCGCTAAGCCCGCGCCTGCCGTGGCTTCATTTTCGTCTCGGGGGCCGTACGAAGCGAGCCCCAATATTCTAAAGCCCGACGTCATAGCCCCCGGCGTAGACATCCTGGCGGCGTGGCGGTCCAACGTCACAGGAGAACCGGATTACAATATGATGTCTGGCACGTCCATGTCGTGCCCGCATGTGGCAGGGCTGAGCGCTCTGGTGAAAGCCGTTCACCGCGACTGGAGTCCTGCGGCGATCAGGTCTGCTCTCATGACCACTTCCTACACGGTAGACAATTCAAATAACATCATTATGGACATTGGCTACGGAGGCAACCCGGCTACGCCTCTGGATATGGGCGCAGGCCATGTCGATCCAGAGAAAGCTATCGATCCCGGTCTCGTCTACGACCTGACCGCGGACGACTATGTCAACTTCCTGTGCACGCTCAATTACACGACGCAGCAAATTCAAATCATCGCCCAGACTGCCGTTTCTTGTCCGACTGGCGTCGACTTCGGTTCGGACGCGTTAAACTACCCTTCCTTCACTGCGATTTTCAAGAAGAACGCAACGGTGTCTTCTTCGGTGACATTCAAAAGGACGTTGACAAACGTAGAAGACGGAGCATCTTATTATGAAGCAGTGGTGGAGGCTCCACAAGGATTCACTATTCAGGTCTATCCTTCTGCTCTCGAGTTCAAAGAGAAGTTCCAGAAATTGAATTTTACGCTTACGGTGGAGGCAGAGGGAGGTACAAGCGTCGGGGACGGAGAAGTGAGACACGGATATTTAAGTTGGATCGATAAGAAAGGTCATGTTGTCAAGAGCCCAGTCGTAGCACTCCTTCAATAAGAGCAAGAACTCGTTTCCAGATGTGCAGCGTGTGCTAGGCGAAAAACGAAAAAATCCCTAGCTGCGCTCTTCGAATAAAAGTATGTAAGGTCATTTAGTTTGGACGGTTTCATGAAATTTACATGTTAATGTTGGGAATATAAGAAGTGTCACATACGTTTCTCAGCTAATAATTTATAAGAACTATTTCTATAGTAGAAAAGGCATGTTTCATAAAATTGATATAAGTACCGAATCAATAAGCACGGAACCAAAGTATCTATTTGTTTAGCATCTTCATCAGCGGTTAACCTCGTTTATGCTTTTACTTTACGAAATATGTTACAGGTCTGAAATCGTCGACATGCCATGTGCTGTAATGGCAAAGGATTTAAACAATTACACTAAATAATGCAAGGGAAGTATGTGGCCTCCACGTGAAATAGTACTTTATATTAAATTAGGTACCAAGGGTGAGTAATTCGCATTGAATTAGACATTCTGTAATCCCAACGAACAGGATGGCATGCAAGGGTGAGTAATTTGCATTGAATTAGACATTCTGTAATCCCAACGAACAGGATGGCATGCCAAGAAAGGTCAATTCCGACTGTTAAGTAATTTAAATTTTTAATAAGAATGATGCAATATTTTATTTCTTAAAGTTTGGTTTTAATGATAAGGATAAGGATAGATAAATATTAACGTGGAACATGAGGCAAAAGCAAGGTAAAAGATTGTCCAAGATAAACGGGGATCCAACAATTCGGTGTCTTAAGTGTGCTAGTCTGCTTTATTTTGGATGATGGTTTAGGTGCAAGTACAAAGTATTAAATGCAGATGAGATCATAAATAAATGGGTATTAACGTGAATACGAATTTTAAGGATGAAATATGTTACTAAATAGAAAGATAAAGTATTAAAGGTGTAAAATTGTATAAAAGAGAAGGCTTAAATGAAATTCGTATGGCATTTGGTGTAATGGCAGTAGTTATTATTATCCATGTGGTTGTAAGATCGATTCCTCTTGTATTTGCTCGAAAGAATGTTGATATTTGTAAACTATGTTCAATATAATTTTTTTTAAAATGGTTTAAACCATATTATAGGTTTATTATTAAGGTATGATATATTTATTTAATAAATCTACATGTAAGATGATATATTATAAGTAAATTATTAATATATGTTACATACATCTATATAACATTAATTGAATTATATATACTTTTATTTTTATTTATAATATGTTTAAAATATTTAAAGTCATAAATATTGATAAAAGTAAAACAAAGTTCAATTTAAAGCAAATGCGTATACTTAATTAAAATGCATTTGCATTAGTTCAATTTAAAATATAATTGGAATTTCACTTTTGAGTAACAATACATATAATTTATCTTGGTATTGAAGGTGAGTGGAAGAGGGTAGAGGGTAGAGAAGAATTTTCCAGGGAGATTCCTGGTTCAAATTTTCATCCTACTAAACGTACATTGGGTACCCAAAATTTAGTTGATAATGTTGGTGCCCTCATGGTTGAGCTTGACTCTCAGGTGAGGTGATTTTAACGGTGTAGAATTCTTGGTTTGTTTTTCACTAAATTAAAAAAAAACATATTATAATAATCATTTTAATTATTCATGAAAAATTTCTATATTTTAATCATTAATTTTTCTATGTTTAATATTAGAATAAGTGATTAATAATTTTAAGTTCACTAGGATACACACTTGAGTTTCCACTCCTCCATGTGTTAGGAGTATTCTCAGTGGTCTCTTCATCAGGTTTGATGAGTTTTTGTAATCCAACAGATCTCAATGATCAACACTGCTATTTATACAGAGTTGATCCTAGAGATAAATTAATCAGTTCCACTCTTCTCTTCATTTTTTGTGTAATACTTTGCATATCTATTATTGTATAATTCTAACATGGTACCAGAGTAGGATAGATTTTTCTAGTATTCTCTCTTGAAGGTTCTAGGATTTGATTCATTTACTTTCAAATTTTTTTTGGGTATCTAACTTCAAAGTTTGCATTAGTTACTTTTATCCATTGTTATTTTTTCAGCATATTTTTTTATGTTGCATATTCTTTCATTTCTATGTTGAATTTGTGTTGGAGGAAAACTTTTATTGTGTGAAGGCACTGGTTTCTTGCCCTTCCTTTTAAAGGAATTAGCCTACTAATTTTATTTATTTATTCATTTTTTCCCTCAACATATTCATGTCAAACTAACACTTGGTTAAATCATTTTTTTTGGCTTTCTTCAAAGCGAAATATCCTATTAACTCCAAGTGTAAATTAGGAATGTTTTTTTTTAGTTTTATTTTGAATTAAACTCAAGATATCTAGAACTTTCATCATTGGAACTCATGATATAGAAGTTTTAGGGGGCCGAAGCTCTCGTTGTTGTGCTCTCATTGATGCTCTCATTGGCAATCTCCTTTGTCCCGTTACGTCTCATATCTCTTTTGGTGCTCTCTTAAACAACCAAATATTCCCCATCTAAAATGTTGTTCAAATCATACTCTTTTCCAACGACGCTATCACCTTAGACGATATTTAAAACCTCCTCCTTTCGATTCATTCAAACAGTATATTGCTTTATAACTTTATATTCTAAAGCAAATGATATTTCTCCTCCCTAGTTTTTAGAAATTTCTACAGGTTCGTTCGGGTGCTCTACCTTCTACCTATTGGGGCCTTTGGAAGTCCCTCCTAACGATTTCTACAGGTTTCCTGAAGTAAAATATTTTTTTCCTTCTACTCTTCAGAGACCGTCCGGGTGCTCTGCCTTTCACCCATTGGGGCCTTTGGAAGACTTCTTCTAACGATTTCTATAGGTTTCCCAGATATTAATATTTTTAATCAAAACATTTGGTAAAACTCTATTCCGTTCTAAATTTTCTACCTTCTAACATATTCTGCAGGTTTAGTTCAACTCTTCAGAGATCGGTATTGCTCAGGTTTCTCGAAGAAATATTAGTTTTTCTTGTTTTTAAAAACATTCTTTTCAAAAATGTTTAGTAAAACTCTATTTCGATTTACATATTTTACCTTATACATATTCTACAGGTTTAGTTCTACTCTTATGAGTTCATTTGGGGCCTTTGGAAGTCCCTCATTTAACGATTTCTATAGGTTTCTCGAGGCAGTAAATTTAATTGAAGTAATATTTCAACTCATTTTTATAAAATGCTAAAGTGGCGCTAGAGGAGGTGCCAAGCACACCATATTGAACTCTTCGACGGTTTCATCTTCAGCCTCTTGTTGTTTCATGGTAAAATTATTGTAATTTTTTTTTTTATTTCTCTTGACGCATTTGATTCATTCAAATCGCTAATTTCAAAGCCTTTTGTCTTAGTTTTTTTTTTGCAGGCCACATAATTTAATTGTGGCTATCCAAAAAAAAATGACGGAAGACAGGTATTGTAAATTTAATAATAAAATATTACTTTTTGGGGGGAGTTCTTTAGTGCAAGTTTTTGCACTCTTGTGTGTCAAGGGGGGGTTTATTTTCTTTGCATACTCTCCTTAAATAGTTTACTTCATCTAGATATTTATCTTCTTGATTTAAATTTAAAATTAAATAGGGGTTAAATTATATTACCCATTAGAAGATAATTCATTTAAAGTTCAATTTTTTATTTTCTTTGGTTTTACCTTTAAAGCAAAATAAAAACTTTTTTTTCCTAAGTAAAGTCATATAATTTCTTTTTAAAAAAAATTAATTCCTTTAAAAGCCAAATTTTAAATTACTAAAAGTTTCAAAATATCTTTTGTCTACATTCCATGTATCAAACTCCTTAAAAATAAAAGTCTCCCTCACGTAAGGGTGGGTTTTTTGGACACCTTGTATAAAGGCCTGACAGATATTTTCCTATTAACAATTTTTTTGAAAAATATCTAAAGTTATAGTCTCCCTCACGTTAGGGCAAGTTTTGAGACAACCATTTAAACTAATTACCCCTTGCATTTCACATGAAAACCCTTCTTATGCTTACATTACTTATAGTTTCCCTCAAGTAAGGGTGGGTACTATGACCATTAAAGAATTTGTCAATCTAAAGCAAACAATTATAGGCCTCATTATACTTATAGTTTCGCTCTTGTAAGGGTGGGTATATTTGAGTTACCTATTATTGAACAAGCTTCATTTCTTCTTAAAATATATTTCATTTTTTGAAGTTTTAAAGGGGGAATACTAACAATTTTAAATCCTCAAAAATGAATTCAATTGAACCTCTCACCCCTCATAATTTTTACACTTGGAAACCTAAAATTTTAAATCTCATCTCTCAAAAAGGTCTTAATCATTTATTAGAAGAAAAGCAACCATAATTTGATAAATAATATGAAATATTTGTTCATAAGAGAAAAATACATGAAACTATGGGTATTATTTGCACCAATGTTCATGAAAGCTTGTGGTTTTATATTAAAAATTGCAAAAATCCTCATGAAAGTTGGGATAAAATTAAAACCTTATTTGGAAAAGTATATCAGATGAGATCAATTCAACTAGAAGATGAACTAAGTTCTTTATCTCTTGAATATTTTAGTAGTATTGTTGATTTCCTCACTAAATTCAAAGAAGTCCTCACTCAATACAAAGGTAGTGGGAAGACTAAGACAAAAGAAGAATGTATTTATCTAATCCTTTCTAAGCTAAATGGTGTTTTTCAAATATTTGCAACCACCTTCATATCTACTAAAGATGCTCTTGGTGCAAACTTTAAAATGCCCTCTTTAGAAGAATTTTGTGATAGATTAACTAGGGAAGAAACCAAAATTGATAGATATGAAATATCTTATTTTTATTAAAAATATTTAGTAACCTCCACCTCCTCTAAAGAAAAATTTAAAAATAAGAAAAAGACTCCCATTACATGTACTCACTGTAAAAAGAATGGTCACTCTACTAACAAATACTAAAAAATATTACAGCAACTAGAAGCAGCTATAAAGGATCAAAAGATAGAAATAATAAGAAAATAGGAAAAGCCCTTAATTTTAAAGGAAAAACCTCCAATTTTTCCTCTAATTATTGGGTCCTAGATTTTGGAGCAACTCATCACATGTCTACTTCAGACAAATCTTTCTCTTATATCTCCTCTAGCTCTACTCATAGAATAGAATTAGGGGACTCTTCATTCATCCATGACAAAGGGAAAGGGGATATAACCATTGATGGTGGCTCTATAAACAATGTTCTTTATGTTCCAGACATTACCACCAATCTCCTATCCCTTTATCAAATTTGCACTTATGGAAATGGGAAAACTTTTTTCTTCTCCCCAATAGGAGTTGAGATAAGATATTTTCAACTCCCTCGTTCTCTTATAGCTAAAGGGAATATTGATCATAAATCTCATATTTTTCACTTGAAAGACTTTCAAAATCTAGAAGGAGCCTCCTGTTTTGTGGCTCATAGTAATATTGAAAGTCAAATTTGGCATGAAATATTTGGACATCTTAATTATAACTACCTAAAGGGTTTATTTACCCATAATATGGTTAAAGTATTACCTCAAGTCTCTTCCAGTGATGGGGTTTGTCCTAGATGTGATCTTGGAAAGCAACATCAAGATCCTTTTCACCCAAGTAGTTCTCTAAAAACCTCATCTCATCTAGATTTAATCCATAGTGACTTAATGACATTTCCTGAAGCATCTTTTAAGGGAGCAAAATATGCTCTTACCTTTATTTATGATTTTTCTAGAAGGTCTTGGGTCTACTTCCTCAAATATAAAAATGATGTGTTATCCCACTTTAAAGTCTTTAAATCCTTAGTTGAAAATCAGGCTTCTTGTAAAATCAAGAAGATTAGTATTGATAATGGGGGAGAATATTGCAATAATGAGCTCTCCATATTTCTTTCTAATCATGGTATAATACATAAAAATTCTATCTCCCATAATCCCCAAAAAAATGACATTGCAGAAAGGAAAAACCAAACATTAAAAGAGATGGCTAATTGTATGCTCCATTCAAGATATCTTCCAAAAGTTTTTTTTGCAAAGGCTATTAACTGTGCAAAATATATTTAAAACCGCACACCTCATAAAGATCTTGACCAAATAACCCCTAAAGAAGCATGGTCTAGTTTAAAGCCAAATGTTTCTAATTTTAATATTTTTGTATGTACTGCTTGGGCTCACATCCCAAAGAAAAAATGGAAGGATCTTGATAAGAAAAGTAGAAAGCTCATCTTTGTCAGTTATTGTGAAGAATTGAAAGCATACAAACATTTTTATCCCTCAAATCATGAGGTATTATTTTCATAGGAATGTCCAATTTGATGAAACATTCCCTCAAAGAGATCCTCCAAAGACCTCTTCCTCCATTGAGCCTTCTCTTATAGTAGAACCTCAATATTATGAAAAGCCAACCCTTGAAGTTAATTTAGTTATTTATAATCAAGATGAAGAACCTGTAACTCCTTCTCAATGTCTTTCAACTTCTTCCAATCCTTCTTGTTTATGTGTGATTTTGTCAAGTCACAAAACCACTCGAAAACTTAGAACTTTAAGTTCTCTCTTGCAAAGAAATTACTCTTCTCCAAGGTTCTTATTTATGTTTGAATATATTTAACATATATGCACAAATGAAGACTTGAATAACTCAATAGGTTTGCAAATTATTGTTGACAAGGGGCCTGGAAATCAGGTAAATGATCTCGAATTCGTCATATGTAACATTTCCTTCACACAAATTTTGTTATCCAAATAACAAGATAAATTTACCTTATGATTTGAACGTGTTTATGCAAATTCGATAATACACTCAATTAAAATGCTTCCAAAATTAATTGAACATATTCACTTATTTTAGCATTTTAATGGATCTAAAATTTCAACTACTTTCATAAAATCAAAGCACCTGAAATTTAAACATCAAACATAAACCCTAATTATGAATTTTTACCTTTCAAGCATCTAAGGTTTAGTTAATGAACATATTTTATTCATCCCAAACATAAAGTTCAACGTTATAATATTGAAGAGAATGAATAAAATAAGAAATGTTTAACCCCAAAAGTACAAGGTTTTGAAACCTTGTTATTCATGACTCAGAGGGTTTAATATGAAAATCATTTATGAACTATGAATCTTATGATATTAAAAATCAAATTCATAAATGTGTCCTTTTATATATTTGTATATTAAATATTTTATGAATTAAAATATTTAATTACAAATATAATTTTTTTTTTTAAAGAGAAAAACCCCTTACGGAGCCGCCTTGGTCTGAGAGACCACAAACAGGGGGTTCTACATCGTCAAAGTCACCAGGGAGTCACACCCGACCCTGCCTGCACCAACATTATCAATTGGATTTTGGATACCCAATTCCGCTTTTTGGTAGGGTGGAGATTTGAACCTGGGACCTCCCTTGGAGAATTACCCTCTCCTCTCCAACTCACCTACAACAACTGGATAAATATAAATATTTTTAATGTAAGGTTTAAAACTTTAATTCATGAATCTCTATTTAAAATATAAAGTTTCAACCACCATATAGTCAAAGATATCAATTCCAATTACTGATTTTATTAATTAAAATCAGAATCAGAATTTTCATTTATCTTTATTAAGTTTATTTATTTAAATATCAAAACAATTTAATATTCAAATAAATAAACTAGGCTATATACTAAATATAATCAAAATAAAATAAATGATCAAAAGTTTTGAAATAAGAAAATGATTCTCCGGACAAATGCTATAGATTAAAATTAATTACCAGTATTCAATGGAAACAACGATGTGATGCAATCTTCAATGGGACTTTGATTAATGCTATAGATTAAAATTAATCACAAATATTTCTAACCAGACCATTGCCCACCAGTATTCACACAATGGAAACAAGGATGTGATGCAATCTTCAATGGGATTTTTATTAATGGAAATTATATCAACTATTTTGATTAACATTCAAATACCCAATTCAAGCTTATTTGAACCATCAAAATAAATTAATATAACAAAGATCTTACAAATAAATCATGCCTCTGTAATTCTTTATGCCCTGTAGACTCCTCTCTTCGCTTTTGCTCCTTGAATTTTTCGTCTATGTCTTCCCTGTAATCCTGTCCCACCACCATTTGAATTTCAAACAATATTTTATAATCTCTACACATTCCGTTGCTTCGGTTTGATAACAGTTTTGAAAACTGAATTTCATTTCCTTTTGTTTCGTGACCCTTTTCATAACGAATTTCAAACTATTTCCTTAAATATTTGTATATTTAGCTTCATCCTTCAAACTCCCACCAACCTTTTATAAATTTCATTGTGCTGTATTAACTTCCAAACATCCTTTATATCATCAAAACAAAAATATTAAAATCAACAATATTATGATCCTTCTCCGATTGCTAAATATCACGCTTCTTAACCACTTGTTCATTTAAACCTGAGATGTTTTATGGAATAATTTTGCTATTTCGCCACGCCTGTTTTACCACCAAGATTTCCCCATCGACACCTTCATTTCAATCAGTGTCATTGTAGCAGGCTCCCAGTGCTGCTGTGTATAAATGTCATGTTGCCAACACAATGCTTTGCCGCTGCCACTGCTGTTAACATCACAGAATTTATCATACCAAATCATGTTATTAAGTTATGCCACTGTTTATACCTGAAATCAACAGCTATCTTGTTACACTGTACACATATCTAGTTATTTTTATAAATGTTTCCATACACGAGGTGACCATTACTACTGCTATCCAACGCTTTGGAGTACGCATGCCACCCAATGTGTGTCTACTTTATCCTCATGGTAATTTTAAAATTAGTTTCAAATCTCAAATATATAAGCAGCCGCAGCTGTTCACAAGCAACCTTGTAAACCCATGCATATCACTAATGCTTCATATCGTGCTATCAAAATTCCATTTCTGATGTGAAAAACATCCTTGCTCCATACCTATTTCCATGATTTCCAGTGATAACAATCAAACAAACATAATGCCTCAATTCGGGGAATAATAAAACAATATTTATCCATGTCCATCCTTGACGTCACACTAGGAAATCTTTAAACCATGGTTTTAATTTACCACATATGCCAAGTCATATACAATCTCATAATCTTGCACCATATATATAAATCTATCCTGCGAATTGCGTTAGTAGCTGATCACCATTTGCTTCAAATATCTTTGACCTCACCCAAATGCTGATGCAAAGACACCTGGCTGCTAAGTTCTGAACAGTCGCCTGTTTTATTATTGTGCACTGTGATGAATGCACACCATGAATCCTAATACAATGGACCGCATACCTTATTTTGGTATTTTGTAACCATATTTTATACACTCACCTTTTTGAAAATATAGCATTTCGGCCACCGTGTAAGATATAATATTAAATTTCTTTGATCACTTTTCTGAAATCTTGAAGACCTAGACCATCGTGGGGGCAACTTGTCTCTTCAAAAATGCATCTTGTCGATAGTTTTAACAAATGGTTTCGCCAATTTGAGCAGTCCACCATATGCCGAGTTCTATCACCATTATGAAGTATACAATTTATTTGATAAAAAATACTTTACTTCTACTTTTCTTTGTAGAGAATTCCTGCTAATTACTGCTGCTACTGTCCCAATTATATTTGGCGCACTCTCAAAACCCAGTTCCATGTTATCAAGACCATATCTGTGATCCTTGACGTAATATCATGTTCGCTACACCAAGTACACAATCGATCCTGAATCATGTTTATCAATAGGAAATTTATAACACAACCATTTCACTCGTGTAATCACCATGTCAGCAACACTGCACACAATTTTAGTTTATGCCCAGCTTTGAGAAACATTGTACTCGAAACTGCCACCATCCACCTCAGCAAATTGATTGAAACCATAAGCTTTAACCGAAAACTGCTATGTTTTCTGTTCACAATCTACAATAGTATTTGAATACAAAATCTGTTCTAAACTGTGCATTTCACTGCCAACATCCTCTACAAACATTTTCACATCAGCCATCCTCTCGAAAACTAGATATCAGGAATATTGGAATTTTGTTCCACTTTAATACTTCTTCTGGTCCAATTCCATCTACCCAAACATTTGCTACACAATATCTCTGCTTCACTGTTGCTATCAATGCTAGAATGTTTTGAGTCTTTATACGACATGCTGCTGTTGACGTTGTAGTATTTGGTCAATATATTTTTCTATTCATATCATAATATTTCTCATATCATTTCATTGGTCACGAGATGCCAATCTTAGGGCCCTTGATTAAAGTAGGATGACAAGCATGGCCAAAGCAAAGATTTATATTGAAAATGATCATCAATACATATCACCAGATTTCAACCAGTAATATATCACATTCTGTATAACCCATCGTTGATTCCAGTAATTCATATTTGTATGTATCTATTTTCATTCTATGGATGCTTATAAATGCTTGTAATTCTAACATTCGGATTTCTTGTATTTTCAGAGTTTGGTTTATAGTCCGAAATGTCCAGGGATATTTACCAACAGAGTCGTCATTTTTTATGACTCCTTCACAACTCCAAAATTAAAGACCCACTTGAAGATTTAAAATTTTGGTTTCTAGATTTTTGCTTGAAATCCATTTTTTTTGTAGTTACCATCATCAAAAATTATTATTTCTCAAAACAATGTCATAGCAGTATGCATTATCAATAGAGTTTGTTTCCATTTTTGGGATAGCAAAAAGGTTCACTGCTGAGTACATGGTGAATTCACCGTTGAATGCACCATGTACTCACCAAGTTTCTTTGATTTATGTTTTCAAGGTCATGCCAAGTAAACTTTTGATGTTCATGTGTTTGGTCATGGTTATGTTTAGTATTGGTTAGTTTTGGTTAGAATCGTTGTGTTATTTTCTTTTTATAAGGATAGTTGTAAGAGTTTAATGTTTGTGGCTATTATGTTATGTTAGTAGGTTGTATTGTTAGTTTATGTTAAGTAAATTATTTTAGGTTAACATTGTTATTTTAGTATGTATTAATATTAATAGGTGTGTTAGTGTTGATTTTGTTCGATGGAGTTCTATTTTTGTTTGTGGTTTGTTATGTTATGTGGTATTTGTTTGTTTATTTTATTGTTTATGTTTATATTGTTTTGTTAGATTATAATGTATTTCGTTGGTCATGTGGTATTTGTTTGTTAGGTTATATTTTAATTTTATGTTGTCTTTTAATGTTAGTTAGCTTATAATATTTTGTTATTAGTTTCTTTATATGTTAATTAGTTTGGGTTATATTGTTTAAATGTTTGTTGTAATGTTTGTTTGGTTAAAGTTTATAAATTAGGATTGTTGTTTCAGTTTATATTCTTTGTACAATATATGTATAATGCTTTTATTATATTTTGTTTATTGTGTTTATATTATTTTAGTTTGTTTGTAAGTGTTAGTTATGTTGTTATTTTTATTTTAGTGTCTTTAGTTTTTGATGTTAAGTGCTTATATTACAATCAATTAAAAGGTGATTGTTTGTTTTATAGGTTGGAAGCATGGTCATCAAGGTGGGCCGTGATCAAAGAGGCCAGACATAGTCTTCAAAGTGGGTCCCACGAGTGAAAGCATTAAGTATAAAAGAATGATTTTCAGGTATGGTTTTCAAAGTAGTTTACAAAGTTTGGTAAAATCAGAATAATCGGTTTCATGGATATGTTATTGATGACATTAAGGACATAATTCTTGCAATATATAAAATCAGTGTGCAACGAGGGGTTTTCAATGTTAAACTTATTTTCATGAACATAATTTGTTGAGGTGTGATTTTTTTCGATTACAAATATCACTCGACAATTAGGATCGTAATCCTCTCTTGAAAAGAAAATATGTTTCTCCAAGGTTATTTTATGTAACACATTATGAATTTATGTCCATTAAATGCACAAAACATCTCAGGAATTAAAAATCAACTGTTAACAAGGGGCCTAGTATGATAAATATTTTGATCTTGAAATCATTACTTGCATTTTCATCAATATAATTTACTTTCTCAAAATGAATAAAATTACCTTTTAAAGTTAATATTTGAGAATGCAATCTATTTTAAAAGATGAAATTTGATTAAAAATACTTTTAACCTTATATTAAACTTGCATGAACATTATTTAAAGCATTTTAATTCAAAACTTGCATTTATTTCATGAATGAAGCTTAAAATCAAATCTAATAAATGATGAATAAAATAAAAACCCTAATTATAAAATGTGAAACACTTTATAATCCCTATGTTTGGGCATTTAGAATATTCTAAGCTTTATAATCCTTGCTTCTTTTCATAGATATGAATAATTAATATATATAAATTCTAATTATAAAGTTTTGTATTTTATAATATGAAAATTAGAATTCATCTAACCTTTTAAACAAAATATTTATTAATTCAAATATTTGAAATAAATAAATATAAATAATTAACATGTATGAATTCTAATTATAAAGTTTTGAATGAGATCAAACAGCACAAACATAGGGATTATAAAGTGTTTCCCATTTTATAATTAGGGTTTTTATTTTATTCATCATTTATTAGATCTTATTTTAAGCTTCATTCATGAAATAAATGCAAGTTTTGAATTAAAATGCTTTAAAATGTTCGTGCATGTTTAATATAAGGTTGAAAGTATTTTTAATCAAAGTTCATCTTTTAAAATAGATTTGAATTCTCAAATATTAGCTTTAAAAGGTAAGTTTATTCATTTTGAGAAAGTAAATTATATTGATGAAAATGTAAGTAATGATTTCAAGATCAAAATATTTATCATACTAGGCCCCTTGTTAACAACTGATTGTTAATCCTTGATATGTTTTGTGCACTTAATTAACATAAATTCATAATGTGTTACGTAAAAGAACCTTGGAGAAACATATTTTCTTTGCAAGAGAGGATTACGATCCTAATTTTTGGGTGATATTTGTAATCGGACAAAATCACACCTCAAAAAATTGGCACTAGAAGGAGGGCATGAAAGGTAAATATTTGATTTTCATTTGAAATAATTGAAATCTTAGTTTAAAAAAAAAATACAAATTGATGGGTGTTATTTAATTCCAAGGTATAATTGATGCATATATGTTATCAATTGATTAGTAATTTCATGCTTAGTTGCAAGATATATTTCTTTGACTAATAAGATTGAAATTAAATTTTGTGTTCTTTGAAGTTCACTAATGGCATCACTTTATTTAGTAAAGGAAATGATGGCTTCTTGGATAGGTGATTATTATAGCAATTTAAACATGCCTATTCATCAAATTCTTGAAGGTGTAGAAGTTTGTTTACCTAGAATTAGGTATGATGTAGATCAAGCCAAAGACCATATTCAAAGATACAAGAGTACATTAAATCATTTGCAGCTAATGCAGAGAGATGTTCCTTATGAATTATTTTCATACCCATTGCATGAGCTTGCGCTTAAGTGGTACATACAATTACCTGTAAGGTATGCTACTTCTTGGGTTAAACTAGAGAAAGCATTTATCAAACATTTTGGAAGGTTGGATGATTTGGTTATGATGTTAAATCAATTTATTTCTATTTGAAAAATATTTAATGAACCCATGAGGTCATTTAATGATAAATTCCATAGGTTGTATAGCGAGGTGGAAACATATTATATCATTTCAGAAGAAAGAGCTACTCAAATATACATGGGATCCTTAGATCATGTAACTGCTATATTTTTGAAATGTATTAAAATTACATCATTGCCTAGATCTTACAATGAGGCAGTAACATTTGAAAAACAATGGATATCTCAAGGTATTAATATGGAGCAACTATACAGAGTTAGACCTTAAAATCATAATCAAAGATCACAAATGATTCAAGTTGAGGTTGATAGTTTAGACGTCACAAACACCTTACATATTGAGAATGAGGTGCAAGTTTCAGAGTCAATACCCATCAATGAACATTGTGATGATCAAGTTGATCAAAATGTAGAAACTGAATTAGAGCCATTATTTACAAAAGAGGATTGGAATGATATTATAAAACAAAATACATAAATTGATCCCATTGAAGAAACTCTTGTCTTACCAAAATATGAATATGAGGAAGATGAATTCTTTGAAATGAAGGAGAATGAATCTAACAAAGATGAATTTTTGGAAATTAAAGAAAATGAATTTGAAAATAAATATAAAAAATATATAGAAGAAATGATAGATTTTCATCAGTTGTTTCAGGAGGATAATGAGTGTGATGTTCAAATAGGTAAAGTTAAATAATTGAATGATGATGGATGTGATTTCATTGAAGATTGCAAGGAATTACAAAAAATAATACCTCAATGATTACGGTTCAAATGAATGATCCTAAAATATTATTGTTTGAGGAAGATGAATTGTTTGAAAATAAAGATGAATTCTTTATTAAATAAGGTGAATCTGAAAATGAATCCAAATATGGTATGAAAGAAAATATGGAATTTCACCAAGTGCTTCAGAAATATAATGATTTTGTTATTTCAGATCATGAAGAAGAATTATTAACTTTATTTACAAGTTCCAAAGAAGTTTTTATCTCATATGATGTGCAAGAAATTGAAAGCCTTGTGTCACTTAAGGATTCTACAATGCTCATACAACAAGAAATCATTAGGTCTTCATCTCAGGTGATTTATAAAGGTGAATTTGAAATGGAAATTATAGACCTACCCAAAGTTTGCACAAAAGATATGATTGAACCTCACCCTTTAACTATAAAAGATAATTTTTATAATGGTTGAGGAAGATATGATGAATGTTTTTCTTTTATACCTACTGATAATAATTGTTCTTCATCTGATATGCAGGATGCTAAAATTGATATCTTACATGAAGAATCTACAACTCCTGTATAGTTAAAGAATCACATGTTTTCTAAATCCACGATAAAATATCATCCCTTAACTTTAGAAGATAATTACTATAATGGATGGGGTATGTATGGTAAATCATTGTTTTCTCATACTTCTACTAATAAAATTTCTATTTCACTTGATATGCAAGATGTCGAAACTTCTATTTCAAAAGAATATTTCACAATTCGTACACAATCATAAAATGACATGCCAATTGCATAAATAGAGAAGGTTCTAAAATTGAATCACTTTGAAGATGAATTTATTGAACACCTTCCTGAAATTAAAAATGAAGAAATGGTAAACTTTTCTTATGACTCATTTATTATGAGGATGAGGTAAAGTCATCTCTTTTACCTGTGACTAATAAACATTTAAGTACAAATTCACATGAATGATTTGGATTTAATATTGGTGATGACCTAAAGGAAAATGCTGATATATCAAAAGTAAATCAAGTGGTTGATCAATAAAATTTTTTATTTAACACATCTTATGATCAGTTAGATTTGTGGTTTGAAAAGGATAGGTATACATTTAATTGGGTGCCTAATTTTGGTGTCTTTAATAAATAGGTATTTGATGAAGATGAAGAACTACAAGGTGATCATGATGATATAGATCATAGAGAAAAAAAAAATATTTCAATGGCTCATAAGGTTGTGGTAAATGAAAGCGTACAAAAGGTAGAATCTTATCCTTTGTATTCAAATATTAAATAATCTAGGAAAATTTCTGCATAACCCATTACAGACTTCTATTGTTGTTTATTATGAGATGTAATTATAGGTCAATGAAGAAATAAAGGGGATTATTATTCCTATCACCAATAGGACTATATTGCCAAATGAAAAGGAATATATGCTTGAGATATTGAACCAAATTCATCAATAGGATACAAAACTATAACGATCCTTATTTTGTAAATATCCTAGATTCTTGCAAATTGTTGCATGAATATGATTGGCCTATAAACATAGATGATGATTATGCGTTAAAATTTTTAGAAGCTACTTTTTATTTGAAGGAAATCATATATACTTATGAAAATAAGAGTTTAAGCCAAAGTGATGAATCAATGTCTGGAGTTCCGATCTTGTTGAATAAACATAAGATCATAAAAGATCATGTATTTGCTTATAAGTTTAAATCAAATCAGTGGGATTTGAAAGGAAAAATGAGGGTTGCATGGTTTGACATAATCTGGTTTTGGTTGGATCTATGTAAAGCTTGGAATGCAAATCATGAGATATGTCTTTTAAGATGTGCTTGTTGTGTTTGGGACGTAGGAATATGAAAAAAAATTGTTGTCTTGTACATTATGTATATTTTTGTAAATAGTTTTTTGGATTGTGTGTTCATTGTGTTGTTGATGTTGTTCATGTTTGATTTTATTGATGTTTTTTTGCTTTTGTCGTTGTAAGTTTTGTCATTGTTTGATTGTGTATTGTTGATCTTAATGACATATGGACTTTACCAAAACTTGTTGGAGTTTCGTGATTGAATGTATTTCAGTTTGGAACCAGTTTTAGGTGAGTCTTCTAAATATTAGGGTAAATATACCTAGTTTGAGGACCTATGAAACCTAGGAAAAAGGAAAACGAGGTATTGGTTTATGTCCTTATGAATGTGAACTAAGATAAGAAAAACATGAAAATTTTGAATTTTACTGCAAAAACTTCACAAGTATCACAAATACGCTTGCATGCACTCGTATTTCATAACACAATTCATAAAATTGCATACATCACCCTCGCATTCCACATTTCACACTCCATAGAAAAATCATTTATCAAATTCAAAAGGTGCTAATTGGTTTTGTCAAAATTCATGTTGCCTTAATTAGGGGAACTTGGCATGTTGTAAAAAATTGTAAAAGACAAAAGCTTCATGTTTGTACACCATAGTTTTAGGGTTCCTAAATGTTTCAGTAACTCAGCCATTTCTAGTGTGATAGGAAATCGCTGAAAAGCATGTCATATTCTCTTAGGATCATTACACAATATACAATAAAAGGATCTTGATATCGGGGACATGTTGAAATTGTTTGGAACCAAGCATAGTTTACACATATTAAAACATTTTGGTTTAAATGATCAAAACCATCCTTGGAAGAAAATGTAGGGCAAAAAGGGGTATCCTTGTCAGTCCTATCATGCAACATATTCCATAAAACTTATTATTTTCACAAATATTTGAAAACTCTAAAAAAATTAGAGTAGTAAGAATAGGGTCAAATTTTCATCATACTTTGGTTGAGAATCCAATTCTCCAAAGCTCTGAGTCTATTTACATCACATATCATCAACTATTGGATTGTAAGGATTCGTACTACTCGTCTATCAGAAGGAAGGGTAGTCGTCCCCAAGGTTCAAGAAATCAAAAGCCAAACACATCAATCACTATTGGGTCATAAGGATTCATACTACTCATCAGTCAAAAGGAAGGGTAGTCATCCCAAATATTCAAGCAATCAAAAGCCAAACTTATGGACTATGGGATTAACCTCCATCGGGGCTATAGACGCTTGATTGACAGTGGAGTATGCTCATGCATGGTTATATGTCTTATTGAAAAGTGAGACCTATGATCATTTCAAATGGGCAGGCTAGCCTTGTGCTTCTTTCATAACAGGTTTAATAATTTTCGTAAAAATGAGGTAATGAACTCACTTGCACACACATTGGTTCTGGATGATAGTAAGGTTATAACTAAGCTCTTGATCTGCTAAGGAAATCACAACACATATTTTTGGTCCTAAGAGGATTATATAAGTTTTAGTGTGTTTGTTTATTGTACTAGAGTTTTTGAGTCTTTGTAAAACATGTCATTCATATTATTACATCCTATTAATACATGTTTCAATTTACGTCATATCATTTTCATATCATCTTATTTTCACGAATGTTCATTTTAGGGCCCTTGATTAAAGTACAATGATAAGCATGGCCAAAACAAATATTTACATTGAGAATGATCATTAATACATATCACCTGATCCCAACCAGTAATACATCACATTATGCATAAATCATCTCTAATTCCAGTGATTCATATTTATATTGGTTTATTCACATTATTTGGATGCTTATCAATGCTTGTGATTCTAATTTTCATGTTTTGTGTATTTTTAAAGATTGGTTTTTAGTCCAAAATGTCCAGGGACATTTACCAACAGAGTCACCAATGTTGTGATGTCCTTCAAAATGACCACAAAATTGGGGACCCACCTTAAATTTTGTGATTTTGAGGGATTATTGTTTATCCAATTTTTCTCACATCAAGGTCTTGGAAAATTTGCTTTCTCTTTGGAATTGCTGACATATTTGCATTTTGAAGGTTTGAATGTAGTTGCAATGCTTGAAAACTAAATATTTTGATTATTTGCATATTAATTGCATTATTTCAAATCAAATAATTTGATTAAAATCATTTTCAAAGGTTTAAATGATTAATTTTCATTTAAATAATTAAATTTTATTTTAGGGTTAACCCTAAAATTAATGCAAAATTTAAATGGACATATCTTGAGGTAGAAAACTCCGTTTGATCTCATTCAAAACTTGGTAAAAATATATTGATTTTTTCTTTCTAATGATACAAAAATTGCCAGATTCTAGATGTTAGTTTCACCAAAAAATAGTAGGTTAGTTTAGCAATATGATAAATTTGAAATACTTTTGAAAAAAAAGAAAGTTATGGGAAAGTAAAGTTTGGTTTTGTTTTGATATTTTTATTATTGTTTCATTATGCAGGTAATATAAGGGCAAGGGTTTTAAGAAGATAGTCATAAAATCCATTTTCGGTGAAGAAACATAATAACTAATATTTTCAAATTATAAATAAATCATTGAGATTCATGGAAAAGGTTGGACATTTTATACAGAGAAGGAGAGGAACAATTGGAAGGAGCAAAGCTACACATTCATTGGAGGAAAATGGAGAAATCCATTTGCAAAACAATGGAAATTATTGTAAGATTTTATAAATTATTTTAAGCATTTTGGATCCAAATTTGTGCACAGACTGTATTTGGAATTAATAAAATGTTTATTATAATTTCTTAATAGTTTGTATACCTTATAATATTGCATCAATTCATTTGATTTAATTGTGTGAATACTGGTGAACATTGGATTGGTTTTAGAATTTTGTAGATGGAAATCTGATCTGTGGATTTTGTCCAAGACATTAATTTAAATTCTAAAGTTTAAAATCTTATATTTTTTTTTTTATTATTTCATTCTGAAAACTATATATTTTAACCTAGCATAAATTTTATAAAGTGAAATTATATGGTTAGGTTATAAATTAAATTTATTATTCAAACATTACATCAATTAATATTTGAATTAATAAATTTAAAAAGGAATAAACGAATATTCTATTCCTCACCTTAATTTGATAAGGTTGAGGAACTAGGATTAATATCTCTAAAATTCAATTTGGATTTGGTTTATAATATAATTCCATTTATTTCAAAAGTCCAAATTTCAAATCAAATATCACATTTACTCTTTTGAATATTAAATTTCATAAATAGTTCAAAAGATAAATATTATAAGCAAATCTAATTTATAAACTTTATTGTATCATAAAATCCAAATTTATTAGATTAGTTTCATATTAAGCCCTAAGATTTTATCATCGACAAGGTTTCGTATTAGTTTCATTTATTCACCTCTTCTAGGTTTAATTTATAATTTAATAAGGGGGTTTAAATAAATAAATGCTTTATCAAATAGACATTTGAGAAATGAATTTATTATAAATTTATTATATTCCAAAGGTTTATTAAATTTATAAAATTTCATTTACTTTGATCTTTATCAAAGTTAAATTGAAATTTAATATAAAATGCTAGATTCTTTTTATGCTAATTTTATTTAAAGCATTTTGAAGAGTGGAAATAAAATTTGTTATACTTTAACCTAAGATCATAAAATGAATTTTATTTTTTTGAATTGATATCAAAGACATACTCCACATGATGGATTTGAAATCATTTATATGATGCCAGGCCCCTTGTTAACAACACTTGCAAGATCCTAGAATTTTATTCTTAGCACCTATATGATTTTATGCATAAAATATTGAATACAAGAACCTTGGAGATATATAATTTTCTTTGCAAGAGATAACTCAAAGTTCTAAGTTGTCGAGTGGTTTTGTGACTTGAAAAAATAATACCTCAACACTTATTTTATGCCAAAATGGGCCCGCACCATTGTTAAAGAAGCTACTCCCTACATCCAAAATCTTGCTTCAAACAGATCATCCAACCCCATAGGTACTAGTATTGTATGTCAATCCATTTCCTCTGATCCTCAATCCTTCAAAGAAGCCTCAGGTATAAAATAATGGGAAGATACCATGGATAACGAATTTTCTTCCTTGATAAAAAATAATACTTGGGATTTAGTTCCCTTACCTAAGGGAAGGAAATTAGTTCAATGTAAATGGATCTTCAAAACCAAATATGGGCCTAATGGATAAATATATAAACACAAGGATCATCTTGTAGCCAAAGGTTTTTCTTAAATAGAGGGTATTGATTATATATAAACCTTTGCTCCTGTTGCTAAAATGGATTTTGTTAGATTTGTTCTTACTCTGGTTGCTTTCCATAAATGTCCAGTCTATCAAATGGATGTAAAAAGTACCTCATTACATGGAAATTTAAAAGAAGAAATATTCATGGAACATCCTGTTGGTTTTACTCAAGACTCCTCTCTTGTTTGTCAGCTTAAAAAATCTCTATATGACCTTAAACAAGCCCCTAGAGGTTGGTATAAAAATATGGACTCATTTCTTCTTTTAGTAGGTTTTTCTCATTATGAGTCTGACAATACAGTTTACATTTGGAGAAGTAAAGGAAATATCACCATTCTTGTTCTTTATGTTGATGATATTCTTCTAACTGGTAGTAACCTCACTCACATTCAAACTATAAAATATTCCCTCTCTAAAAAATTTGAAATGGTTGATCTTGGTCTAGCTCATTTCTTCCTTGGAATTAAAATAAAACAAAATAAAGAAGGGATCACCTTATGTCAACAAAATACACTCAATATCTCCTTAAAAAGTTTAAAATAACATATTGTAAACCCTCTCCTACCCCATTTCAATCTGGCATTCATATCAGTACTTCATTCTCATACCTTCCTAGTGATACTACTCTATACCGTTAGCTTGTAGGTAGTATGTTATACCTCACTCATACTCACCTACATATCTCCTATGTTGTTGGGAACATATCCAGGTTCTCTCATAACCCTCATTTTAGTCATTAGCAAGCAGCTAAAATATTTTTTGGTTATATGCAAGGTACTACACACTTTAGGCTCATCTATAAAGGATACTCCATGGATATCTTTGGCTATACAGATTCAAATTATGCAAGATCAGTAGATGATAGATGTTCTAACTTTGGATATGTTTTCTACTTTGGTTCTTCACTAATAACTTGGTTATGAAAGAAACAACAGATAGTAGCATTATCCTATAGACACAGAATACAGAGAAGTAGATGCAGCCAATCAGGAAGCCCTTTGGCTTCATCAAATTCTCAAAAAATTTGGTTTTTTTCATAAAGGGCCTATAACTCTTTGGTGTGACAACCAAAGCATAATTCATATTGCATGCAATCCAGTTGAGCATCAGTGCACCAAACACATTGAGATCCATATGCACTTCATCAGGCAACATATTCAAAATGGGGATATACATTTTGAATATATTTAGACAGAGGATCAACTTGTAGACATCTTCACCAAGTCGTTTCCTTCTCCGTGTTACCTTCAGTTGCAAGAGAAACATGGAGTGTTACATTGGCATTGAAAAAAGGGGTCTTCCACCTCTAACTATTGTAGACACCAAAACAACACCAATCCGATTATATGACTGCAAACACTGATCGCTTTGACAAACACAGCCCCCAGGGCAGCCCTCAGAGGTTAAACAGTGGTCTTAACCACTTTCATAGAAATTTTGTAAGATCAAGAAGCAATTTGGCACACTTGGACACTTTGCCCAGTATTCGTCTCACCCAGGGACGAATTCAAAATAGAATCCGTCCCACCCCAGGACGAATTCTGAATCCATCCCTGAGTGGGACAAATTCTAAGCTTAACGGGCAAAAAGACAAATGGTGCCAAGTGGCAGCCCAAAACAGTCAGTTAATGACTCCTGCCTTGCACGCGTGTGTAGGTGGACAGAGGGGCCATTAGAAGACTATCACAAAAGGCATTTATCAAATTTCAAGTCAATGGAGGACTCCCCTCCCTCATGGGAAGACAAGACTGCCACATGGCGCCTATGGCCAACACATGGCATTTGTGCTTCCCTCCCAAAAGAAACCCCATGGGTCTATAAAATGTGGGACTTTTCTCACCCAAAAGATACGGAGTTGAAGGAGTTTTCAAGCAACGAAGTGTTGCCGAGTTGAAGACCCACTTGCATCCCTTTTGGTTCACCTTCCCACATCCACCAATCTCTTTTGCAAGGGAGGTTGTTGGGTGGCCTTTGGAAGCTCGAACCGGACCCAAATCCAACACATGGACACCTGAACCAACCAATTCGCCGACCCCCCAATCCTAAGAGGTTTTGGGCCCATCCCTGGTGGATTGGCTCCAAAATCAAGTGCCAACGGTGGGAGGCCCACTTGGGCATCCCCGCACCTCCCAAGTCCTATTTTTAGTTTTTGAGCATTTTAGATTACTTTTTAGATTGAATTTTGTTTTATTAGGTTTGATTAATCCATAGCTACAATTTTGTAACTTTTGGTCAGATTCTAGTATGTTTTGTGTTGCTTTGTCGTTTCGTTGACTTGCAGGTGTCAAGGTCAAATTCTCGAGGGTGGAGGCCAAATTGGGAGAATCCGACCATCTGGGTCGTCCCAAAATGGCCCCAATTACATAACCCCCCTATTTGCAGGCATTTTGTAGGTCTCGGGATCCGACATTGGAGCAGCAGCAGGTCGGTTTCCCCAACACAAAAGAATTTGTCCCACCCAGGGACGAATTGCAGTCAGAATTTGTCCTTCCTAGGGATGAATTTCAGTTGAAGGTATATTGGCCATCTGTCTCAGTGGCAGTGGCCTTCTGGTAACTTTTCTTATCTTCTGTCAAGTTTTGAAGCCATTTGGACTCACTGTAATTACCGTTTCAGGCAAATATTTACATGCATATTTCATTAGTTTTAGAGAGCAAACGATTTTCATTTGCGGTAGATGCTACTGACATCTTGGTTTTTTCTTTGTTCACAAGAGAAGCAGTGGAGGTTAGGAACTCATCGACATCAATGATGGCATCATCTTGGCACGCCCATTGCAATCGTGGGCACACGGAAGGAGGAAGACTAAATCGCACATTGTAACAATGACAAATTTAATGCTCCTAGCCCCTAAAAAGGGAGGAGACGTCTATGTAACCGAGGATAAGATATTTGAATAAAGAGGGCTATGATTTCTTTACATATTTTCTCTCCTTTCCAAATTGTCTCTTTCCTTTGTTTTGGTGCATAAGGTTAAAGCGTTATATTTCGTCTTACATTACATAAATTAGTGTTTCCTTTGCCCGAAATCTCGTGCTTTCAACTATATTGTACATGAGTACCTAATCAGGTTTTCTTCCTGGGACTCCTATTTTATTTGTTAAAGAGGACAATCTTCACCATTTGAAGATAAGCCTCTTTCATACTTATTTGCTTTTTATTGGTGGCTTTTCCCACTGGGTTTTTACCATCATTTCAAAACAAATGGGTGATAGTTGGTTTTTCCCCACAAGGGTTTTTTCCACCAACTATCCATGTTGTACATGAGTACCTAATCAGACCTCATTATCGGGACTCATTTGTAAAGATCTCTCCTAGTATCACTTAAGGGGGGTGTTAGAATAAGTGAATATTATCTTAAGTTCACTAGGATACACACTTGAGTTTCCACTCCTCCATGTGTCAAGAGTACTCTCAGTGGTGTCTTCATCAGGTTTGATGAGTTGTTGTAATACAATGACTCTTAATGATCAACTCTGCTATTTATACTTTGCATATCTATTATTGTGTAATTCTAACATTTAATGAATATTATTTATGCATATTTTCTTAAACAATGCTTTCAAATTATATATTAATAATTAAGTTTATATGTTTTTAAAGAATATTTGATGCATATTATTTAGACATGATTCATCTAATATTATTACCTGTGTTCTAGAATTACTATAAATTTTAATATATAAAGTTTTGTTTGAAATCTTGATTACTTTATTAAAAAATAATTGATCTTTTCATTAATTAACCAATTTATAATCATATATTTTATGAAAAATAAGTAAATTATTCATAAATAGCAACATATAAATATTTATGCACAAGGTTTTTCACTAAATTAAAAAAAAAAAAAACAATAGATATAAATATAGATTTATAATTATTTTTATTATTATTATTAAAATCATTTTAATTATTCATGAAAAATATTTATATTTGAATCATTAAATTTATGTTTAATGAATATTATTTATACATAATTTATCAAATCTTTTTAATGCTTTCAAATTATATATTAATATTTATGTTGAAATATTTTTAAAGAATATTTGATGCATATTATTTAGATGTGATTCATCCAATATTGTTACGTGTGTTCTAGAATTATCAAAAATTATAATATATAAAGTTTTTTTTGAAATCCTAATTATTTTATTCAAAAATAATTTGTCTTTTCATTAATTAACTAATTTATAATCATATATTTTATGAAAAAAGTAAAGTATTTATAAATAGCAAAATCATTGTCTTATGGTTAGTAGCCTAAGGTAAAATCTCAAATGCATTGCTATCCAAGGTTTGTTAGTAGGTTGAAAAAATAAATTAAATACCATAAACATAAAAAACAAATTATAATAAGTACATAATCACCAAAACAAAATTCAAACTAAGTCCCATGGATATTATACTATAAAGGTATAATCATAATGTTTAAGCATTTATTAATGCATTACATAATAGAGAAGATATTTGTTTCTCATTATCATATCATGTAGTTTAGCAACATTAGTTTGGCATATGATCCCATATTAAAGTAGGGGTTGGGGATTTTATAAATGACTTACGTGTTCTATTGTTAATAAGTTCAATGAGAGGCATGGAAAATATTTCTTAAGAGTTTATGATTACCCAACCCCTTGAAAATATAAATTGGTCATACCTTGTTTATTTCATGAAACATGAGTGGTTATACAAGTAGATATGTGAATCCTTTAGTTAATATTTTTCTCCTTGTAATTATTTTTAACATGATGGAAAGTATATTTAAGGGAACACATGCCATATTCAATGAATAATATCTTTAAAATATTTTAGTTATTTAATATATAATAATATATGAACTTGGGTAAACTTAGGGAGGATGAGATACTAGTAAAATAGTATCATTATTGATTGGAGATATTGAATTTGAAGTCCTAAATTTTTCTCACAATTAATTTTCTATGTATCTACTATGATACTATGTTGATAAAAAGGCTAAAACTCTCCCCTTTTTATGGATTTTTTTTAACAAGTTAAGCTTATCAAATCATATGATTTTATTTTTCTAGAGGATAGATTTGGTCAAAGCTAAATTTAACAATATCAACCTCCCACATAATATATATTACAAATTATTTGGTGTAGACAATATTGTATATATGCATAGATATAGATATAGATATAAAACATTGTAATGACATGAACATATTTAAACATATTTAATCGAATGTTATTTAGCAAATACACTTTTTATATTTGGCCCAATGTGACATAGTTAACTTATTATTATTATTATTATTATTATTTTGAATTTACATGGTGGAATCGATAGCCGCCACGAATCCGAGTAGGTTGTCCAGCTTTTTATGGCTACCATAGTATTCTACATTGTCTTCCTTGGAAGTTACCACATAGATCTTCGTGCAGTCTGCCCCTATAACCACCATGCCACAATCATTTTAAACCTTTTACGCCGCTAAAAGCACCAATAAAGGGACAAGCGTTCAGTTCGGTGAGACCCAAGATTTGAACCTTGGACCTCCACCCCCTTATTGGGTTTACATGAATCAATTGGTCTATACCTCTAACCTTATTATTATTATTATTATTATTATATTTTGTAAACCATTTCTAAAAAGATTCCATAAAAACCTTTGCTTGTGTAGTATAAAGAAAAATTATTGATCATAAAAATATGTATCTACATTAAAAATATTATACACTATTAGCATCTATTATCTTAACATGTAATTTTCTATTGAGGATGAGACAAATTATGTATGAAAAATACTATAATTTTACAATATTGAAAAATAAAAAAAATCATGATTAGATTTTAAAAGGATATAATCTATCATTTAACATATTTTCATACTCCAAATTATGTATCATTAAAATTTATTCAAAGTTATAGAAACATATTTCAATGGCACAAAGTTATAGATATGGATGATTCTTTTCGCTTCTTAAACTTCTTAATGGTTATGTTGGATCCTTTATCCCTTTCCCACATAATGGAAACAATACATTTTTACCACATACTTGAGCATTGTGTGTTATAGTCACACCTTCATTGAAACCATGAAGTATCAACTTTTAATGTAATTAGAGAAGTTATGATGAATAAAAAAATATTGGCACCTATTTTGAGGGTTAATTTTCATTTTTGTGACCTTTATTATTATCAACTATTTTAAAAAGTAATCATCAATAATAATTTTTTTTATTTTGTTGATATTTTCAAAGCACATAATTTGGCTTTAAACATTATTGAAATATTATGTTGTCATGTACTTCAAGAAAATTCCTAGTAAATTTGAAACTTAGGTAAGTATGAATATTGAAGAGGAATTTGAGGTGGTTTTACATGATGATATCATGTACGTTGACTAAACTCAATATTTGAGTAATTTTTATCCTAAATTTATTATAATTTAAAATGTTGTTTATTTTTGTTCATAAATTTTATGTTAAATTTTACATACTTTATATTTTGTTTAATTTATAGATTTTAATGTGTTGGATACTAAAATAAAAAGAGTAATCACTTGTGTTAAAAGAAACATGAAGGTTATGACCCTTAAATTTGGAGCTAAACTTTAGATTAATTAGAAGAATTTGATAGAAAAATATTAGGCACTAAAAACAAATTCCAAGATAAGGATTATTTCATGAGTATTAAAAAGGGTTGATAATATTTTATTATTTGTAGGGAATAGACATGGTCATGACAATTATGAAATATATAAGTAATGCTATTGTTATTTTATAACTTTATTAACTTAGTTATATACACACATACATACACACACACACACACACACACACACACACATATATATAGATATAGATAGAGAGAGATATCTATATATATATATATATATATATATATATATATATATATATATATATATATATATATATATATATATATATATGTATGTGTGTGTGTGTGTATAACTAAGTTAATAAAGTTATAAAATAACAATAGCATTATTTATATATATTATATATATATATATATATATATATATATATATATATATATATAATATCATAAGAGAGTCATATGTGGAAGAGAGATGAGCAAAAACTAGAGGTAAAGAGGGTTTTAGAAGGGAATGATGGTAAATAAATAAGGGATTCAAAGGATATAATGACAATTGGGAAGAAGAAAATAGAACAACAACTAAAAGCTAACAATACAACAAACAATGGTAACAAGGAGCCACAAGATGAAGAAAGGGCATGCAATGAAGATGGTTTCCAAAATAAAAATGAAGAAGATAATATGGATTCCAATACTAAAAAACATATAAAATAGTCAAAATTTTCGAAAACGTCTATAGTATAACCTTAAACAAGGGAAAATCAAAGGAAATATTTGATAAAGACATGTCGTATGGAATAATATGGAATAAATAATTCGAAGTAGTGGGTTATATAAAGGGACTAGTTGAACATTCAAAGGAACCAATCTTTTATTTCCAAGAGCAACTTATGGAACTTTGGAATAAAATAACAAAGTTTTTCACAAATTAGACTCCAAAAGAAGTGGGGAAAAGTAGAATAGAAGTATATATAAAAGGAAATATCCCAAAATCAACACTAACCCAATATCAAGAGCTTCTAAATTAAAACACCTCGTCTAAATAGGAGAATAGGTAGGAGAAAATTTTGTATCAAAAAATAAAATGAGATAGTTGAAATGGTACAGGGGCAGATGTGATGCTCAAAAAAGTTTTATCATTGAAATATAAAGCTCTAGTGGGAAGGTTCAAGGGATGCTCAATGGAAACAAAAATACTTCGTGATTAGATAAAGTCAACATGGTTTGAATTGATGGAATATCTCCCAATATACCATGTAATGACAAAAGGTTGGATAGATTTTATATTCTAGAAAGCAAAAGATGCCAAAAACTATAAAAAAGGGAATATGGAGATGGGGTCATAGTATATTTACTCTAAAAATTGAAAACTTGAGTTTAGTCCTTGCTTAAAGAGGATAAGCACCTAGCCTATTTGGGTCAAGTTACCTACACTACCACTAGAATATTAGAATGAGAAGATGATGAGGGAGATAGGGAACACTTTGGGATTTTTTTCTCTAAGTGGTATCAAAAAATTTAAATGGTATTCATATTAATGGAGATAGACCTAAGTCTAGGATTGTCGAAGAATATGGAATTAGTAATAGGAAGCTAGTCTCACACATAAAATTTAGATTACATTGGAATCCTATTTTGATGTAGTTTTTACCATCTATATGGACATCTCAAAGCAAAATATAGAGTAGGAAGAAGCAATAGATATATAAAGGAGAAAATAGAAGTTAATACTATCATTAATAAAAGTAATAAAGAGAATATAATAGTAAAAATTTTTAAGCAGATAAGGGATAAGCAACAATCATAAGAACTCTAGAAGAAAAATAATAGGTATAACTCAATCAACAAAAGAAAAAGGAGCAAGTAACTAGACAAATATTCATGGGTGCTACAAAAAACTAGAGGGAGGATTTACAATTTTTTGACAAAGTGCCTCGAGGACTAGATCCAAGTAATATAATATATTGATTTGATGATGATTTGAAAGATATAGATAATAAATTTATTTCTCTCCACAAAATTATCTTAAAATAAGTTTAGGAGGACCATGTAGAGAATATTCTTCATAGAAGAAGGATATAAGAGCGTGTTTCTCCCTTACTAGGGGGAACTAATAATATAATGGAAGATAGATATAATAAGGTATCAAATAATAATTTAGTTTGGGATGGAAAATGATAGACTCTCTCTAAGATCATGGAGAAAATAAAAAGAGGAAAAAGAAGTTAACTAAGAAAATTTCCCATCAGTAAGATTTCCTCTCCCTCTAGTCCCTCATCTTAATATAAATTGTTCCTCTTATGAGAAAATGTGCTTTAATATCTTAGAAAAATAGGTAAAGTAGATAAGACCTTTGGGAAAATTCAAAAGGGGCTAAGCTTTGAAGCTAATCAAAGTTAGGGTTTCGTAGCATGTAGGATCTCCTATCTAAAAATAACATTAAAAATAGTTGAGAAAGAAATTATCTTTGGTAAATAAAGGTCTATTTATGAAATACATGGAGAAAGACAACCCCCTAAGTTTAGTAATTTACAATAATAATATTTGTAAATATTAGAGGATTGGGGGCTCTTGACAAAAATATAGTACTAAAAGGACTTATTAAACTTTAGAAGCTTGGTATTATCTTGATCTATAAAAACATGTAAGAGGTAGAAAATGCAACATCTATTCTTAATTCACTCCTACCAAGATGGAATTTTATTAGGATAAACTCAAATGGAAAATCAAGGGGAATTGTCTCGAGATGAAAATATTCTTATCAATTGATTGATAACTTCTTTATAGAAGTAGGAGTAGTATCCAAATTCCACTCCAAGGAGTTAGGGAAAACTATAACTATTGTAAATATGTATGGTCCATATAGAGATAGGTAGGTTTTTTGGAAGGAACTTTATGGCAAACATCTTCTAAAAAGGAATAATTTAATGGTGGGGGAGATTTAAAATTTGCTACAAAAAGAAGTGAAATATGTGAAGAATAGGTCAAAATGAACCCACTATCTGATTTCTTCCTTCATAAAATTTAGAGTGCTAGACTTTGTGATATAGAACCAACAAAGCTTACTCCTACATGGAGGAACAATCGATTTGGAATTCATGGGATATCTAAAATATTGGATAGATTTATAGTTTTAAAAAATATTTTAACTTTCTTTAATAATATGAGAACTTGTATAGATTAAGAGGAAGGACAAATCATTCTCCAATACTTTTACAACTAGTAAAAAAAGAGGAAAAACTATCAGGTCCTTTCAAATTCAATCTCTTTTGGTTAAGGGATAAAGAATTTTGAAACATAGTAAGAACATAATGGATGCATGATGACCTAACCTTAGAATAAACAACCGCATTTTACTTTACTATTAATTTCAAGAGAATAAAATCAATCACTTTATGTTGGGCCAAAGTAAAATACTAGGAAACAAAGGCAAGACTTACTAAAATTGAATATGCTTTAAATTAGATTTACAATACGAGAGGTAATGGAGCTTTTTTAGAAATTGAAATCATGCAAGTTAGAGATGGAAAATAATAAGAGAGAATTTTTAGGATGGAAGGAGGTAAAATGGAGAATAAAATGTTAGGCTTCATGGCCAGAATTGGGGGATGAGAAAATATTTTTTTTAACTATTCAAAACAAAATAAATATACAAACACAATTTGGGAAATGAAAGAGGAGAATGGAAACACTTCGATAAGATTCTAATAATTGTTACCATTAGTAGTAAATTACTTAAAAAAATTGTATAAAGATTCAAATAGAGCAAATATAGTAGACACAATAAAAGTAGTTGTAAAATCATGCCATATGGTCAATGAGGAACAAAAAGAAGCCTTGTTCTTAGAAATCACTAAGGAGAAGTTACAATCAGTAGTTAAATCATTACAAAAAGGGAAAATTCAAGGTCTAGATGGATGGACAAGAGGTATAAGAATCAAGGGTTAATGGATAATTTCTAGAATCTATAAAATCCACCTTCTTGGCTTTGATACAAAAAAAACAATCCAAAATATTTTAAGGATTATAAACTTATCTCTTTATGTAATACCTTCTACAAAATCATCTCAAATATTATAGCTAATAGAATCAAAGGGGTCTTCTTAGATAATTTTTTAGAATAATAGTTTGTTTTTTAATTAAAAGGTATATTAATGAAGCAATAGGGGTAGCACAAGAAGGGATACATTCAATAAATACGAGAAAGCAACAAAAAATGGTAATAAAATTAAATATAGCAAAATTTTATGATAAAGAAAATTGGTTATATATCAAGCTAAGCCTAATTTAAATTTGATGTAGCATTCCCTTTGTGAGTTGGGTGATGCAATGTACCAATTTGACCTTTTTTTCTATGCTTAATAATGGTTTAACATACAAAATTTTCAAGACATCTAGAGGCCTATCACAAGGGTGTACTCTTTCTCCTCTCCCTTTTATTTTTGCAGCAATAGGTTTGAGTAGACTTATTAGGGATAAAAAAAATGGGAAATGATCAAGGATATCAAAATTGGTAACTCTTTGAAGGTAACACATTTGCTCTTTGTAGATGATGTTTTACTTTGGAAACATGACAATGAAGGAATCCTTAAATTATAGAGAAGTTTTAGTTAAGAAGCAGTCCCACAATATATTATATGTGCTCCATACATGTAAATATTATAAAAAAATTATGTTGACATTGCCTTCATCCTTATTTAGTATTCAATATGGTCTATAATTGTCAATTCTCATTTATATTTCTTATTGAATTCTAAATCAATGTAAAGTTACTTGTTTAGTTTTCTTGGATAAAATGAAAAGGATAATTTATTCGGATGATTTTTTTATTAATGGTTCCCTAGGTATCTTGAAATAACATTTTTCTAAGTATTTATAACTGTTAATTTTTTTGGTAGCCTCATATACATCAATGAAAATAATATAGATGCTTTAATTAAGTAAATGAGTAAGACTTGTGAGAAGGTATTTATGTTATAATGATAATATGTAGAATGATATTAATATTTTCAAGGATAATTCACTTTGGATCATGAAAGAGACTTGTATGATATTTTTTACTTTTAAAGATATTGATTTCATGATCAATATTGATCATTAAAATAAGTGGTTATTTAGATAGCAAAGAGTTATATTTATATTCCTTCCAAGTAGTTCATGGATAATATTAATATTGGACACCTTTAAAAAATAAAATAATGAATGAAAAATTCATGGAGTTTTGTGCAAACATGTTGATAGATTTAATATAATTCTGTTTCATGAGACCTTGAACTTGACATAAATATTAAAGTCATTTAAACCATCAAGCAAATTCTCTATATGTATTTGATGAATTCATGCTATCTAGTCCAAATGAAGTAAATTTGATCGTTATATCATCCTATGTATAACCAACATATGTAAATTTACACCCAATAAAAATATTATCATCTCCTCCAAAATCTATAATATTCTAATAATTTCATATTACAAATGTATAATAAAAAATAAAACACTAACAATTTGAATCATCTAATATTTAGGAAGAAGATAAACAAAGAATCTAATTTTACATTAACAAACAAAATAGATATGATTAATATATGAATATTTATCAAATATGGTAACTAGATATGGTCAATATGATTGTAACGACAATGATAAATGAAAAAATAAATTAAACCATTTACCTAAGTCCATAAAAATTAAAAGAATATCAAGAGAACAACTAACCTGCGCTAAAAGATTAAAATAACTAAATGTTAATTATATTATAGAAACCATCAATACAATTTACCAGTTAGTAGCTTCATATATTTTATCAAGCACAAGAAAGATAAGCAAATAAATCTTAATTACCCTAACGAAATACGAGACATTGATAAAATTAACTGCATTCTTACTTAAAAAAAATTAAGTGTTCAACCAAAAAAAAAAGTGAGAAGAACATACAAAATTTATTTATTAAATTCTATTTCGTATATACTTGTTAAATGTTTGAGAAGTATTAACAAGATGGACCTTATAAAAGTTGTTCATTCCACGATAAAAAATGAAATGCTTAAACTAAAGAAAGATAGAAGTTAGATAGATAAATATTAACTTGGAACAAAATTCTAATCATAAAATATGCCACTAATTAAAATATAAACCATAAAATATTAATAAATTAAAATATTTTTTAATAAAAATATATAATAGATAATTTTTAAAATATATTTTTATTATACTAAAAAGGTTGATAGAAATAACACTTTTTATACATATAATGAACACACTTGCTAGTAGTCACGATTGCTGAGAAAACAAAATAAACTATTATAAAATAAAAATAAATTACAGAATGAAGGACTGACAAACAAATATATACCGACAGATAATTTAAAAAAAAAAAATTAACCTACACTCAATAACTAGTTTTTAATATAATAATATATATAAGTCCAATGCTAATGGTTAATTATTTTATTATAGCACAATATATACCTTTGCCTGGGTTTGACCTGTAATGTGTAGTTGATACCATCCTCCTTATTCTAAGAAAGAGTAGTTATTGTAACAAAATATATATACGCACAGACAAAAATAAAACAAAAAGAGTAGTTATTCTAACAAAATATATATACGCACGGACAAAAATAAAACAAAATATATTATAATTTTTTTTAATATTTTGAAAAATTAAATGTAATATATAGTTTTGTAATTTTTATTTAGTACATTATATTTATCTCACACCCCACCCTTACAAATTGTATAATCATTTTAATACATAAAAATATGAATATAGGTTTTTATTTTAAAAATAAAAATAATATATAATATACTTGTATATACATAAATATTTGTTCTTTTATAAGGCAGTGTACTGTTAGTTTAAGAAAGTACATTTCGTCGAGGTTGAATAATGAACGTCCGAGATGACGTAGGCTAACGATGATTACTCTAGTTGAATTTAAAAAAATAGGAATGATTGGAGCAGAACAGGCAAAAGGACAAATATATGTAAAAGGAATAACGATGTCGATCTCCGTGGACATATGGCCTTTTGGTTAATTGGTCTGGTAAGACGGTTAACTCAAAGTTTCCCCTGTCGGACACAGTTGGAGGACCGATTTGATAATTAATATATTCAGGATAAGGTTTTCATGCATACAGAGAACGAAGACTCCTAAGAGAATACATATATTTAATTCGTGGCATCCCCATAAAAGGCTTTGGGATCTTCGACCTATGAAATCAACTTCTTTAAAATCATGAGAAATAAGATCTCTTCCAGATGATGGCTTGGAGGATCACAGTGCTAAAAGTTTAGATGAATATAGAGATGGATGCAAGGATCTCGTTTTTGGGCTGCTAGTCTTTTTGTTCGCCCGTCATATGTGCAGAGTTGAGCCTGGTACAGAAGATGTGGAGCGTGCGTCAACATATATTGTCCACATGGATAAATCCACAATGCCCAATGTTTTCGCAACTCACGAACAATGGTGTAAATCGTTGAAGAGCAGGGTAAATCAAAGAGGTCGAGGATTCACATCTTTACACGTATTATAGTGTCCTGCACGGTTTCTGCGCAAAACTCACACAGTCAGAGCTTGATATGTTGGAGGAGATGCCTGGACATGTATTAACGTTCCCTGACCCCGTAGGCACTATGGATACGACTCATTCCTTAGAGTTCCTAGGATTGAGCCCCGACTTATAGTAGAAAAAGACTTGTTTCATAAAATTGATATAATTACCCAATCAATAAGCAAGGAACCGAAGTACCAAAGTATATATTTGTATAGCATCTTCATCGGCAGTTAACCTCGTTCATGTTTTTACATTATGAAATATCTTACAGGTCGTTCATGCTTTTACTTTATGAGCTATGTTACACGTTTGAAATATGTTAGTTTATGAAGTATGTGGCCTCCCCGTCCAATAGTTCGTTATATTAAATGAGGTACCAAGAGTGAGGAGTTCACATTCAATTATTATACACTCTGTAATACCAACGAACACCATGGCATACCAACCTCTCTATGACTGGGATGCAGTCGGTCCCAAGAAAGGTCAATTCTAACTGTTAATTAATTTTAATTTTAACTTTTAAAAGTAATTTGAAAGATTTGAATTGAAATTTAATAATAAAAAATAAAGGTAATTTAAAAAATTTGAATTAAGATTTAATAATAAATAAAATAAGTTATCGATTTTCTCTTATATAAAAAAATTAACTATATTAAATATTTTATTTCTTAAAATTTGATTCTAATGATAAGGATACGAAGGGATTTAAAGAAAATGGATTTAAAACATAATGCAACATGGAGTTAAGAGCTCGAGGCGATTCTACAAGCGCTCAAGAGGTAGGAACAAGGTAAAAGATTTCCCAAGATAATAGGGAATCCAACAATTCCGAAGGTTGTTTATAATCATAGCCGTGTTAAGTGTGCTAGTCTTCCGATGATGGTTATAGCAAGTACGAGGTATTCCCAAGATAAAAGGGAATCCAACAATTCCAAAGGTTGTTTAGAATCATAGCCGTGTTAAGTGTGCTGGTCTTCCGATGAAGGTTTAAGCAAGTACGAGGTATTAAATGCAGACCTTTAAGGTTGAGACCATACAGTATTAAAGGTCTAAATATGCAAGGCAATAGGAAGATTGTTAGATTGGAGTATATTTTGAAAGTATAATTTTTATATAATTAAATGTATGATCAATATATTGCATATGTTATAGATTTATTATATGAATGTAATAAATTAATATAAAGATATATAGATGAATTTAAATAACTAAGGTTATGTATATATCTTTTAAGAACAAAGAGCATTCGAGCGTTCATCCAATCCTGGTATCAATCAATGGCTCATCCTATCCCAGAATAATATAAATGGTGGGGTGGGAGAGATGTTCCGCATATCACGACAATTAATTTTAATGTGTTGAATACACATATCTAAATAATATTAGTTGAATTATATTAAATTAATTTTATTTATATATAAAATATAGTTAAATTATTTATAAATAAAAATAATTAATATTTATGAAAATAAAACAAAGTTCAATTTAAAGTATATGTTTGCATTTAGTTAAAATTTATTTGTATTGGTTCAATTTAAAATATAATTTGCATTCTAGTAACAATAATTCTAGTTTTGTATTTTTTAATTATTATTATTATTATTATTATTATTATATATTTATTTAACAAGAATATTTATATTTTAATCATTATGTTTTTTAATTTTATTTTTTATATTGTTTTGTTATGTTTATTTATTTATTTATTTTGATTAAAAGGTTAAGAAGGGGATTGAATGGTCTGTCCCTTTTACAAGGACACATGTACATCAAAACATTAAGAGGTAAAAAAGGGACTCCAAGTCCAACACGACTAAAAAAATTCATAAATTACTAACCATAAGCGACCAACTACCAACCAAACAAGCCACACAACAAACAACAATGAAAAGCATAAAAACAAAAGTTGATGCCCCAAAATAGAAACCAATACAAATTACACAAAAACTTAAATTGGTGCCCTGTCTCCACTTTACAATTTGGTCATAATGGTAGCCACATCAGGAAACCCTCGTTGAACCTTTGAAAATTAATTATTCATTGTTGAATCTAGGTTGGGATCTAACTCACGATCCAAAACTAGCAACTTAGTACAATTTCAAGTTAAAACGCCCAATATATCCTTCATTAGGAGGAGGTCCACTTGGAGTCCTATTGGTAGGTTGCATTGGAGGTCCAAATCAACAACTTTATCTCTAGAAAGGGTCAGAATCATAGGGATATGATTTATTGCCTCCACTCTTGCATTAACCAAAACCTCCTTTACTTTAACCTATTCCTCATGTGGGTCCCATGAATCAATATTTAATGAGAGCTTACCATCCACATTCTCAGTTGACTCCTCTAAGGAATCATCTTCTTCTTCATTATCATTGCCCTACTTCAAATCCACAACTAACTCTAGGTCTAGATACTTAAATTCAATGTTAAATCTAAGTGACCTACAAGTCTCCCCTTGCATGTTAACCTTCACTTGTAAATTTTCAAATTTAACCTCTTTTAAAATCGATCCTAGAAAGGGCTTTATCTTTTCCTTACTAAAATTAAGAGTACCTTTAGGATTGAAATCAGAGTCACTCCCTTCTGAATGAACATCATACACCAATATTTTCTTTATTTTTCCATCTAAACATGGATATTCTTCCCCCATGAATCTTACTAAGTCCTATATAGGGAGAACCCAAGGAAGGATTGGGAGCAGAAGCTTACCGAACCCACTTAAAATAATTGTGGTTGACTCTTTTTCAACAACTTGCTTAAAGATAAGAAATAGGAAGACTTAGTAAAGGGACACCACCACCTTATTGCCTTTTACATATTCGATCAATTTTCCAAGAAATGATATAATAATAGAGAGATATTAATAATATTTTTTTAGTGAATATGATTAAGAATCATCATATGTTAACAATAGACTAGCTTAATGTGGCCCTCCAAAGTAATATATTTCATAACCTATTTTACAATGTCTACCCAAGGCTTTGCTAAAATTATCTTTCAATTTTGGATAAGTATCTTACAACTTTTTCACTAGGTACCAAAAAAATTACAAATATATCTTGTTTTGTTTCGCTTTGCATGAAAGAGAAAATCCCCTCTCATTGGCAATGCAATCACATCTATAATAAGAGGTAGATTAATCTAAAATTGAATACTATTCAATCTTACCAACCCATCAAACCAATACTCTCCAATCAACTAGGAAATATCCTCACCCAAGCCCTCAAATTTTTAGAAGAACTGTAACATATCGGTCTCCTCTAGAATCAACTCCACCTCCTCCAGATTCAAGGACAAAGGATTTTTCCTCACATGAACATCCATTACGTCCTTCTCATAAGTTTTTCCACCTATTGTAGGTGTTGTGCATGAAAAAACATACAACAAACATAAACCTTGGAAGATGATCATCTCTTTAAAATTTTTACCCATTTTGAAGCTTCAAATGACTATCAAATGAGTTATTGCCCATATCCTTATCTCATGTTGATCATGGAAAATCAAAGCTCCATAACATAGAGAGGGAGACATACCTTCAATATTAGGACTTACTAAATTAAAATCCAAATCCTTCTATCCAATCATATCTCATAAAAAAAAATGTGAGTGAGCCAAGAAAAGATCTCACAACACAAAACCCATCCACACCCTTAAGCTAGCTATCATGTCTAGCATAAAAAATCCATCGATCCTCATTGTACCTAGTTTTGAACTCGCATGAGAAAGTGGAATTCTTTGTACATCCCCCTCTCCCCTTTTTAAACTAAATCAGGTTACCCCATGACATACTCTAATAGATTTTACTTCTTCTAACTTTATTTTAAGATTCATTAGTAATAATTGGCTTCTTCTTTGTTGTAGATTTAGTAAGTTGAGATGAAAAATTATCTTTTCAAGTGCTAATATCATTAGCCTCTACCCCTATGTTTTCTAGAAAATCTACAACTCCATTACCTTCTCAAAAAACATGCTTCAGTTGAAGGTTATGGTAATATTGCAAGATATTTTCATTTCCAAAATCATGCCTTCTATGTTTCATCCAGCTTTCTATCTACCTTTTAGAATATTTATCAAATTTAAAGAATTCTGCTTCATAATAATATTGCTATGTCGATTTTATTTGATTAACTTAGCCCCAATAAAGAATGTTAAAACATCCACAAAATGGTTGGATTTGATAGACAAACATTCAATAAAATATTGCAAGATCATTCCCCTAAAATCCCAAAAAAATCCATTTGTCCTAGCATACCTTGGGTTCCCTTTCACTATGCCATCCAAATTTGATTTGATCCAGCATTTTGGTAGGGATGCCCATTTTACTTTTGACCTTGATAGTTTAAAACATTCCCAATTTTCATAGGATTTATGTTATGCCAAACAACAATGGCTTCCTTATATCTATTCTCTACTTCTTGAGAAAAGAAAAGGACCTAGTATTCTCCACTACTGCATTGAGGATACAAAAAACCACCATAGGTATCTTTATTTTTCTCTATTTGAAAGTCCTATTATTATACTCCTTCTATACTCCCAAAATAAAATTAGGAAAATAAAATATCCAAACAAATTTCAATGTCTCACTCTTGAAAGGAGGTTCCCATTGCACACATAAGTCTCCTATATTGGCTGGGAATACCCAAGAAATATTAAAGGATTACAATCATCTCTAAAATTTTCTTGGCATAGGAACAATCAAGAAAATGATGTTGAATCATTTCTAGATTTTGTTCACACAAATAACATCTATTTACAATTGGGGTGCTTCTTTTGCATAATTTTTCAATCGTTAATAATTTATTTTGAGCCACCAACCATAAGAAGAATACAATTTTTGGCATGATCTCTTTAATCCAAATTTTCCTAATCGACATCCATCCCATGCATTCCATATCAAGAAAATGGTATGTAAATTTAACAAAATAGTTACCTTAATTTTTCCCTTTCTAGATTACAAAGACACTAGAATGAGAGGATGATAGTGGGTGCAAATGAAATAGTCTTTACATTTTTCTAATTTGACTAGTGTAATTTTGATCTAGTCAAAAGGTAGATACATATTTCCAATAATTTTCACTACTTTTTGCTATCATATAATCATCAACTTTAACACCAAACTGATGGGACATAATTTGTTCTAAAGCTTTTACCTTTGGATACTTCGAAAGACTTCAACCATCGATATTTCTAAACATTCATGTATTTTCCATCCTTAATAAACTAGTGGAACCCTTTAAATAATAGATGCATGATATTCATAAGATTATTCTAAAAGGAGGATCCTTTTGGCAAGTTGAATAAGTGTAATAAATTGGTATTATATTGCAAATACTTAGCTTTAAGGATCTTGATCCATTCGATATGGCCATTAAAAAAAAATCCACCCTACCTTTCCAGTAAATTCTCCATCATTCTATTTAATCCTTTTGAAGCCAAGCCCTCCTAATTCTTTTGCAAAATAGATTTGATCCCATGCAACCAAGGCAAATCACCCTCTATCTTTTGATATAGACCACAGGAAGAATATTTAAATTTGATCCATATTATCCGTTATTTTAGTTGGAATATTATAAAGGGCCATAAAATAAATGGGGATACTCTATAAAGATGAATTGACTAGCCGAGCTTTACCTACATAGCTAAGGATACTTTATCTCTAACCAGTTAGCTTATTTTCTAATAATTTATCAATAATCAGGTTCCAAATATAATACTTCATCATGCTTTTGAACATTGGTATACCCAAATAAGTGGTTGGGAGCTCTCTAGTCACACCCAAATATTCTTATAATCTTTCTTCGTTTGAAAATTGGGATGTTGATAAAGTAAATTTTTCTTTTAGAAAAAAAAACTTTTTGATCTACTATTGCTTCATAGGAAACCAAGATTTTCTTTAACTCTTTTGCTTATGGAATATAGGAACATGATATCAAAATAGCATCATCAATAAACTATTGATGAGAAATGGGGTTTGAAATCATAACAAGTTTGAGTCCTCCTATTTTCATCCTTCCACAACCATTGAAATAAATCTTCCCAATGCCTCAACAAGAATGATAAAAAAATAAGGTGATAAAGGCCCCCTTTGATGGAGACCATGACCACTTCTAAAGTAACCAATAATAGCTCTATTAACCGAGATAAAAAAATATTGTAGTAGAGAAACACTTCTTAACCAAACTAACCCATCTAACTTGAAAGCCAAATTTCAATAAGACATTGATCAAGAAGTTCTAGGAAACCCGGTCATAAGCCTTATTTATATCTAACTTCAAAAAAATTATATCCATATTACACTTTTATATAGAATGAATAACCTCATAAATGGTAATAATACCATCCAATATTTGGTGATCCTTGACAAAACAACCTTTTTAACCTGCCACAATAAAGGGAAAAACCCTCTTTAGCCTCCTGGCAATAGTCTTGGACATGATTTTATATGTTGTATTACACAAATTTATAGGCATAAATTTTTAATATCTCTAGGTCTTGACACTTTCCAAATAAGTGCTAAAAATGTGGAATTAACATCCTCAAACAAGTATTGAGTTATCTATATCTCCTTGATAGCCTTGGTTACATCTGATTTAACTATATTCTAATATGTTTAGAAGAAACTAGTTGGGAAATTATTTGAGCTTAGGGATTTTTCACCTCCTAGACCAAAGGTGACCTTTGTAATTTCCTCTTTCATGAATGGGCTTAATAGAAATGAACTCATTTGATCTATCACCAAGGTCAAAATAATAGGTAGGAGTTTTATTTCTGCTTGACCATTCACTACCATTGATTTTTCTAGAAAGTCTAAAAAAATATTGATAGCTTCCACTCTAATATATTCTAACTTCACTGCCACTAAGCCATATTTCCTAACTAACTCCTTACTCTTATTGCTTCCCCTATGTTGTAGAGAGGATACATAAAAAATATAGTATTTTATCTCCTTCCCTAAGCGAGGAAAAACTTGAATTTTATTTCCAAAAGTTCCTCACAAGCCAAAATATTAGAATAGTATAGGATAAGTTGTCATTTAGTCATTATCAAGTGGTCATCTAAGCCTTCATTATTCACTTTATTTTTATGATTTTCATGTTTCATATTCAATTCCTTATTTTGGGTAAAGAGGTGACCAAAGGATCTCTTATTCTAGTCTTTAATATTAGATTTGATAAATCTCAATTTGTAGGTTACTTGTATTATTTTAGAAACCCTAAAATCCTTTTTCCACCATTATTCTATAGTAGCTTTCAAATTTTCATGCTTCTTCCATATCAACTCAGACTAAAAATCACTTATGTAAAACTTTATACCATTCTCCACCTTCAAAATAAGAGTATTGTGATTGGATTCAATCTTTTAGAGGGCCATAAGAGTTATATCTATGAAGAGAGTTAGTCATTCTTAAGAAACCAAGAACTGGTTTAACCTTATTTGAATTAGTTGATCAACCAATATATGATTACTCCAAGTATACTTGAAATACCTGAGATCGATATCCATGAGCTCATTTCCACTTAAACATTACCCAAAATCTCTCATTTCTTATGACAGAATAAGGGAGCCTCCCATATAACCTTATAAAACAATAGTGAGTTAAAATCACCCAGAAAAACCGAAGGTAGATATTTGAACATTGCTCTAAGATAGATCAAATCCTCCCACAAAATTTGTCTACCATACACCATGATTGAAGCATATTCATTCATCATAATATAGTTATGGTTAGAATCCAAACTATGAAAAAATAAAGAAATAAAATTATGGTTGCTAGCTATTAACTGTTCTTCAATTTTCTCTTTATTCCACAAGCACATGAGACCTCCTAAGGATCCATTGGATGGGCTTATTGAAAACTCTACTTCTCTCCATATTATTTAATTGAATCTTTTCACCTTTTGCACATCTATTTTAGTTTCCTAAAGTAGAATCATATCTAATTGTCTTTCCTTTCTTAGCACAAAAATATCTTGATGTTTTGAAGGGGCATTTAAGACCCTAATATTCTAGGATAAGAATTTTATTTATTATTTTTCATGGGAGTTTTTTCCCCCCAAAATCTAAAAATCCATTGTGGTTCATTCACCACTTCCATAGTCAACACAATTGAAGTAATCTTTGTGTAAAGCTCCTTGACCTATTGAATGAGATCCTTCATAGATAGAGTCTAAATATGCTCTCACTCAAGTACCATGGTGCCTTATCCAAACCTTTCTTTTTTGAAGGATGTAAAAAACCCATAGAAGGGTTACAATATTGTGATATAAATCTAATATGGAATCTCAAAGGAACAAACTTTATGATATCCTTCAATAATTGACACAATCTTATATAGGTATTGTCCCAACCCAATTTTACCAACTTATTATTAATTTTTAAGTCATAACCAAGGGATCTAGAATATAAACTTTGGAACAACTACTAATGACATGACATCATCTAATTAACTAGTTTTTCCTTGAGGTACACCCATCTCTATATATTATATAAATCTAAATATGTAAGAGCACTAGGTATTTTACATAAACCTATCCATATCATAGATCCAATTGAGCTAGCATTGAACTCTCCTTTCTTTCGAACATGCATACCAAAGACACACCCTATATAAGTCTTTTTATGAATATTTTACATGCACATGGGGATTGACTATCCATCTCATGTCCTTTTGAGCTAGACACCCCATAAGGCCTCATTCCTACTTCCTTCAATATGGAATTAACATCATTGCTATCTAATTATTTTCATTTAGTTTAGTAGGACTTACTATTATTTTAATTCTATCCTTTAGTGCAAGAAGACCAACCCCTTATCAAACACATGAGGCATTCCTTAACTATCCCTATCAGGTTTCTTCATGATACTTTAAGTAGGATTAATTAATCTATTTATTTAACCATACATCAACATGACATGGATAATTTTTATAAAAATATTGGTCAATATCACATAATTTTCCCATAAGAGAATTTATTTAATTATTACATCCCAAGAACACATGCCAAATTACCAAATATCATTTATTACCAAAATCTACTATTATATTTTTTTAATATCAAACACTACATCACAATAGTCCAATATTACTATAAAAGTAAATTCTTTAATTGAATAATCATTCTATATCCATTAAAAATTAAAGCACCATTCCATAATAAAATAAAATCTCCACACAAACCATAACACAAAGATTACCCTAGGAGAAACCCCTAATGGGAAAACCTAGCCTCAATATGACTTTCATTTTAATTCATTTTAAAATTGAATCCATACATCAATAAGGGTTTCTCATTTTCTAATATCTATAGGACATAGTACCTCTACGTCCATCCATTCTGATGCAGGAGCATCCGAGGGAAAGAAAAATACCGCAAGGAGAAAAAGTGTCGTGATATCGCGACATGTCGACAAGGAAGAAAAAAATGTTTCGATATCGCGACATGTCGCATTTTCGTGAAAAAAAGCCAAGAGAAGGCTCAAGAGAGAAAAATCTCGTGATATCGCAACATGTCGCATTATCGCGACCAAAATATGAGATAAAGCTCAAGAGAGGAAAAGTGTTGTGATATCGCGACATGTCACATTATCGTGACCAAAAGCCGAGAGAAGGCTCAAGAGAGAAAAAGTGTCGCGATATCGCAACATGTCGCATTATCGTGACCAAAAGATGAGAAAATGCATGAGAGAAAAGTGTCGCGATATCGCGACATGTCACATTTTTGTGACCAAAGGACAAGAAAAGGCGCAAGGGGGAAAAAGTGTCGTGATATCGCGACATGTCGCATTTTCATGACCAAAAGGGGAGAGAAGGCGCAAGAGAGAAAAGTGTCGCGATATCGCGACATGTCGCATTTTTGTGACCAAAGGGCAAGAGAATGTGCAAGGGAGAAAAGTGTCATGATATCATGACATGTCACATTTTCATGACCCGAAACAGAGAGAGAAAGCAGAGAGCAAAGTTGTCATGATATCGCGACATGTCATGATTTCGTGACCCAAAGAGGTGAGAAGGAAGTAGAAAGGAAGAATGTTGCGATATCATGACATGTTGTGATTTCATGACCCAAAAGGCGAGAGGAGGTGTAGGAGAGAAAAAGTGTCATGATATCGCGACATGTTGCATTTCACGATCAAAAAGGAGAAAGAAGAGCCAGAAAGGAAAAGATGTCGCAATATCATGACATGTCACGATAACGCGACCCAAACAAGAGAAAAATAGTGAGTAAGAAAAATGTCGCTATATCGTGACATACTACTGGTTCACGATTCGAAAAGGCATGTGTTCCTAGATGATGTTTCCTGAGGCAGTTAAAGGCCTCATTAATGCATGATTTCTTGTCTGGTAAGCTTGCTGAGCATGGCAGCCACTCGAATGCTATGCCTAGAGGTCAAAGATGTTTAGATGGCTCATCAATGTCTGTTTCTATGGCTGACCTGGTGGTAGTTTCCAGTTAGGGTAAAAGATGTGAATGTTCAGTCATGAATGCCGAGGGGGAAGAGCCAACTTTTTAGATTCGGAGGATGTATTCTTCTAGGTGGGTGATTAATGGCCTAGAGGTTCGGGACCTCGAAAGGTGAAAAAAAAAACTACACCTATGGGTTAGTGTTGTAATTGGTTTTTGGTGATCAAAGGAGGATATGGGATTTGGATTTTAGGGTTGTGAATCTAGGCTCCCCATCAAGTGGTATCAGAGCAGGAGTTCTTGAGTGTGTGAGCAGATCACCAAAAGTGAGGCAGCTTGCACCAGGATCTGTGGAAGGGTTGTAAGAGAAATAAACAAAATGCCTCCACGAAGAAACCGTGGTGGTGGAAGAAATATGGTGCTAGTAGAAGATTTTAGAGCTTTGCAGAGGCAAGTTTAGGTCCTGCAAGAGGAGCTACATAGAGGGCTTGAACCTAGAGGAGAAGAAGGAAGTGAAGATGAAGTTGATGAAGAAGAGGACCAGTTTGAGGAAGAAGAAGAGGTTGTAGATCCTGCACAAGCCAGGTTATACAGAGCCATCTCCTAGATTTGAAAGAAACCAAAGATGGAGGTTTTTGCATACTCCAAAAATCTAGATCCAGAGGAGTTATTGACTGGATCAATGACCTGGAAGAATACTTTGAATATGAGGAGGTCGAAGATCCTGAGGGCCAGATTTGCTAAGACCAAGCTGAAGGGTCATGCCAGCATCTGGTGGAAGGGAGTACAGCTAGAAAGAAATAGAAGAGGAAAAGAGAGAATAACAATATGGGATAGAATGGTAGATAAGTTAAAAGGATAGTTTATTCCTATAGATTATGAATTGGATTTTATAAGGAAAATGCAAAGTTTGAGACAGTCAAGCAAAAATGTCAAAGAATACACAGAGGAGTTTTATAAGATCTCTGTCAGAACTGGCCATTTAGAGGCTAACAAGGAGAAGGTAGCCCGTTATATTAATGGATTGAGAACTAGTATTCAAGAAGAGTTGAGTCTCGTTAGGATGAGTACCATTGAGGATGTATATCAGTTTGCTCTAAAAGTTGAAGAGAAGCTGAACAAAAGGTTTGAGGGTAAGCAAAAAGGAAGAGGTCATGGAGAAAGAACTGGTGGAAGAATAGATGGAGGACGAGATGAGAAGAAATAAGAAGCTAGCTATAGTCAGGATCAAAAGGGGGATAATGATTACAGAACCCATAATCAGAACAATGGTTACCAAAGAGGAAGAGGTAGGTATGGAAGAGGAGGATTTCATGAAACTTGTTTCCATTGTGGGGAAGAGGGACATCGGGCATATGAGTGTCCCAAAAACCAAGAGAGGATGAATAGGAGACCTGAGGGTCATTCCAGAGCTGCTATAGCATATGACAGTGCTGAATCAAAAAATTCTGAGGAGGCAGAGAGAGGAGAAGTTATGGTCACAAGGAGAACCTTGTTGAATGAGGAGAAAGGACCAGACCAGAGGAGGAGCCTATTCCGCATAAGGTGCAAATATTTAGGTAAGGTCTATAATATTATTATAGATAATGGTAGTACTGATAACTTGGTCTCTAAAGAAATGGTTACTAAGTTACAGCTAGAGAGGAGGAGACACCCACAAACATACGAGATTATGTGGTTGCAGAAGGACCATAGGGCATTGGTCAGTGAAAATTCCTTAGTCAATTTCAATATTGGGAGATACCAGGATGAGGTCCTATGTGATGTTTTGCCTATGGATGCTTGCCATGTGTTGTTGGGGAGGCCATGGCAATTTGACAGACGTGCGGTGTATGATGGGCATGCGAATACTTACTCTCTGATGAAAGGTGGAGTGTGCCACAAGTTGAAGCCATTGAAGGAGATGGATGAAAAGAGGTTGCTGATAATAATGAAAGTGGAAGTTGTGGGGTTTGAAGAACTTAAGGGTTTGTACCCTGAAGACCTATATTTTACTAAAGCTTGGAGAGCTTGTACAGCCCCAGTTACTTTGGATAGGACTATCAACAGGAGTACTGGTAAATCACCATTCTAGATTGTATGTGGGAGTAGTCCAAGGAATGCTTCTAAGTTGAGAATGATGGATAAAGGAGAAAAGAGCAGTGCTGAGGCTGAAGATTTTGCAAGTTTTAAGATGTTGAAAAATAAGGTGACAGAACAGTATAGAAGTGAAGGTCACTTCTCAATCCACCCCGGTTGTTTGATGTAGGAGCATCCAAGGGAAAGCAAAATACCACAAGGAGAAAAAGTGTCGCAATATCGTGACATGTCAACAAGGAAGAAAAAATGTCGCAATATCGTGACATGTCACATTTTTGTGACCAAAATCCAAGAGAAGGCTCAAGAGAGAAAAGTGTCACGATATCGCGACATGTCGCATTATCGTGACCAAAAGCCGAGAGAAGGCTCAAGAGAGAAAAAGTGTCATGATATCGTGACATGTCGCATTATCGCGACCAAAATCCGAGAGAAGGCTCAAGAGAGAAAAAGTGTCGCGATATCATGACATGTCGCATTATCACAACCAAAGGATGAGAAAATGCGCAAGAGAGAAAAGTGTCGCGATATCGCGACATGTCACATTTTCACGACCAAAGGACGAGAAAAGGCGCAAGGGGGAAAAAGTGTCATGATATCATGAAATGTCACATTTTCATGACCAAAAGGCGAGAGAAGGCACAAGAGATAAAAGTGTCGCGATATCGCGACATGTCACATTTTTGTGACCAAAGGATGAGAGAAGGCGCGAGGGAGAAAAGTGTCGCGATATCACGACATGTCACTTTCTCACAACACGAAATAGAGAGAGAATGTAGAGAGCAAAGCTATCATGATATCGTGACATGTTATGATTTTGGGACCCAAAGAGGCGAGAAGGAAGTAGAAAGGAAGAATGTCATGATATCGTGACATGTCACAATTTCACGACCCAAAATACGAGAGGAGGCACAAGAGAGAAAAAGTGTCGTGATATCGCGACATGTCACATTTCCCAATCAAAAAGGAGAAAGAAGAGCCAAAAAGGAAAATATGTCGTGATATTGTGACCCAAGGAAAAGAAAGGTAGCGAGGAAGAAAAATGTCACGATATCGCTACATGTTGCGATATCACGACATACTACTGGTTCATGATTTGAAAAGGCATGTGTTCCCAAATGGTGTTTCTCGAGGTGTTCAAAGGCCTCATTAATGCATGATTTCTTTCCTGGTAAGCTTGCTGAGCATGGTGGCCACTCGAATGTTGCGCCCAGAGGTCAGAGACGTTCAGATGACTCATCAATGCATGTTTCCACGGCTGACCTAATGGTAGTTGCCAGTTAGGGTAAAATATGTGAAGGTTCAATCACGAAGGCTAGGGGGGAAGAGCCGAATTTTCATATTTGGAGGATGTATTCTTCCAGGTGGGTGATTAATGGCCTAGAGGGTCGAGACCTCGAAAGGTGAAAAAAAAAAACTACGCCTGCGGGCTAGTGTTGTAATTGGTTTTTGGTGATCAAAGGAGAATATTGGATCTGGATTTTTGGTTGTGAATCGGGGATCCCCATCACATTCATATATAAATACAACATGAACTAAACACACATTGTACATAGTAATATCTGGAGTTAACCACAACTCCTCTATTAAGCCTTATGGCACGAAGGATATTTTTTTCTTCATAGCTAGGTTACTAAGTTCCTTAGCATGGTCAAAGGTCCATAGTGCACTGTAGAGTAATCTCTTTCTTCCAGTACAATGGTGTGAGTCACCACATCCATGTTGTAGTAATCAATGTTCGAACTCCCACTTATAGGCTTCCTATCATAGTTTGTTTTTTCTCTCATCAATTTTTCTTGATGCTCAACCCATGATCTCCACTTAATGACTACATGTCATTTTTGTTGTTTTCCTACAACCTATGCTAATTACATGACATAACTATTTGCAAAAGAATATTTATTCATAACGTACATCCATATTATTCTATCCTCCAAGGCTCACATTCCTACCTACCCTAATATGTATCTAAAACTATGTAAAGATGTACTAGCACCACAATGAACTCTTTCATGATAGGAAAGACTAGTTGATGATCTAGGAGGTTTGGATATCCTCCACCACTATCGACAATAGGTCTCAATGGTGTTTGACACAGTAAGGTAAGCATGATTTCTTTGGATGCTACCATCCCGCTCTGCTTTACTTATCACAGTGGTGTCTATACAAGGCATTCATTTTCCAATAGGGAATATAAATTAACCAACATTCATATTGTTACCATTGTAGAAAAACTCTCCATTTTAAAATGAAGGAAAAATAATTGAATCTCCCCAAATTCCATGATATTACATAACAATATAACTTATCAATCATTTGCAAATCAAGTTCCTAGAGAGTAATTTCTATTTTGGCATTACTCAGGATGTATCGACCTTGTTTTACTAAAGCTACTTATCATAAAAATACAATCACCCCAGTTCTAGATTATCTTGCCATACCAATGATACCACTAATCATAAGTATAAACTTCATTTAATGATCAATCCCACAACTAGTCTATTCACTATTATCATTATCAATAGAGCAATGAATCACCCAACTCAAAACATTTGTCTCTATACCAATGAACCATGATTCATAATATTATATCATCTATTCTACAAGTAGTCTATTCATTGTTAAAATTTCCAATAGAGCAATGAATTCACCCAACTCAAAACATCTATCGCTATACCAAAGAACCGTAAATCATAGAGTTATATCATCTATTCTATTGCTAGTATATTCATTATTAACATTTCAATAGAGCAATGAATTCATCCAACTTAAAACATCTATCGCTATACCAATGAACCATAAATTGTAGATTTATATCATCTATTCTACAACTAGTCTATTCACTATTAATTTTTTCAATAGACCAATGAATTCACCCACCTAAATTAAATTGTCTATCGTTATATTAATGAACCATAAATTATAGAAGTATATCATCTATTCTAAATAAAGGAAAATTAACCACCACCATACGATCCCATGATCAAACGAATCAATGCCTATTATTGGTTCAAGAGAATACTTTTCCCATTATTGGTCAACATAATCCCAAATTGTAGCATATGAATGACAAGAGTAGCGATACATACTATTTATCATGCAATATGAACGTTGCAGTAGTAGTTTCATCCTCTCTCCCCTCAAGCATCTTCTCTTTCTTCCAAGCTTATTTTTTTTTCGTTCCAGCCCACCACCAAAATAAAACTCCCCCTTGGCCATTATAGTTCCCCCATATTTCCACTATATCCTCAACTATCTCAATCATTCATGATTTGTTTGTTCATATTTATGCTACATGAATGGTCTCAACCTTTCATTTGTGACTTAATCGATGTGACATCAACCATTACTTGGATTCCATAACGAGTGTTTCTACCATCAACTACAAGTATGGTGTAATTGCATATTTTTAAAGGCGTACCCAAGAATATAATCTCCATGTTCTTCCTAAGCAACCACAATGAAAATACACATATTAGTTTTATTCAAGATTCTAGGATGTTAGCAAGAGTTCCAAGGTGAGTGATTTATCCATTTTTTTGGGTATCCTGCACAACTCAAATAAGAACAAAATGTTAAATTTGCAAATCATGTCTTTGTATATTTATTTCCATCCATAAATACATTTTGCATAATTAACCATGAAAAGGTCTATCATTTCACTCTAAACAACAATACAACATAATTCAAATCCATCCACATAATAAGTCCTCATATTACATTTTCCATAAAATGTATCTATTTTGCAAAACTAAAGTGGAAATATCCAAGCATTCCTTCAATAAAACATGTAGTAAACATATAAGTCCATCCAAATGAAAAATTCTACCGAGAGAGGGCCATGACATACTCCTCCCCATCTGCTAAACACAGTCCTCTATGTTCATCAAATTTTAACCTAAAAAACATTACGTAGTACTATCAAATAAATAAGAAAAGTGTTTTTGCATGTTTGCTACTTTTACCAAGTAATATTTCTCTCAATAGTCCTACTGGACCCTACATTGCTCCAAGATTCCTTTCCTCATTGACTTGGATCGAAATTCAAGGATTTTTACTAGTCAAACCTCTATAGCCTTCGGATCCACCATCTGCAAATTAGAAAATTACCACACATGTTCATCATTAGCTACATATTTCCTAAGCAAATAAATATGAAAGGTATCGTAAATCTTTGACATACTGGGTGGTAAGGAAAGCCGGTATACCATAGGAATTATCTTCTCTATAATATCAAAGGGTCATAAAAATAAGGATCAAGCTTTGTGGACTTAATATCACTCTTTTGTAGTCTCACCCTCAAAAATACCTTATCATCCAAAAAAAAATCTCTTGGTGCCTCTTAAGGTTGGCATAGCTTTTCTGATGATCCATAGATTCCTTAAGCTATTCTCTAATCGTTCTTAGTTTTTGCTCTATTTCCTTGACCATATTTTGTCCAAACACAACCCTATCCTTTGCATTATACCAATACAATGGTGTTCTACATCTCCTACCATATAGGGCTTCAAACGATACCATACCCAAGGTCGAATGGTGGTCGTTGTTGTAGGTAAATTCTACCAAGTGTATAATGTATTCCTAATGGATTTTTTATTCCATATAATATATGTAAAGCATATCTTCTAAAACTTGGTTCACCATTTCCATTTATCCATTAATTTATAGGTGATTTGCAAAACTAATGTTCATTATATTTCTAATAGCATTATGCAAAGCTTGCCAAAACTTAGATGTGAAACTTGAGTCTCTATCTAAAATGATCAATTCTAAGAAATCATAAAGATTGAATATTTCCTTCAAAAATATAGTAGCCACAATCACGACATCATCCTTGGTGTTTTTGCGTATAAAATGCACAACCTTAGTTAGTATATCAACCATAACTAGGATTGCATCATGTCAAAACCTAGATTTAGACATCCCTACAATAAAATCCATCAAAATAACCTACCATTTTTATGCAGTTACCTTTTGAGGGTACAATAGTCCTCTAGGATATCAACATTTTACCTTCACTTTCTGGCACTCAAGGAATTGAGTGATAAATTTAGTTATGTCCCTCTTAATTCCTATCTAGTAGAAGGTTTTATTCATATCCTCTCTCATCTTCACCCCTCCTGGTTGATACAAATATGGATATCAGTGAGCTTCATTCATGATCATCTTCCTTATATCACCACTCTCAAGAATTACTACTTTATCCTTAAAGCACAAGAAGCCATACTTGGTGTTGGAATATTTACTTTCATCAGATTCACCTTTCATATTTTCTTGAATTTGATTGCAAAACACATCTTGATGTTGCATTTCTCTTCTTTTTCCATAAAATCAACATGGATGTGCATTAGAAAAACTATGTGTCTTCTCCTACTCAGTTCATCAACAACTTTATTTTCTTTTCCCTTTTATATACTCAATGCCAAAATCAGATTCTACGATAAATTCCATCCACCTTATTTGCCTTCCATTTAACAAAGGCTGAGTAAATATGTATTTTAGGTTTAGATGGTATCTTCTCAACTCAAAATGTTTTCCTAACAAATAGTGTCACCAACGTTTAAGTGCAAGTACCACTACTTCTAGTTCCAGATCATGGGTTACATAATTATCCTCATATCATTTCAGTTTCCTTGATCTATATGCTACCATGACATCGTCCTCAGAGATCACTCCTCCCAAAACTTCCAATGATGCATATGTGCCAAAATAAAAACTACACTAAGGATTTGGTATCTTTAGTATGGGAGATGTGGTGAGTTACTACTTGAACATATCAAAAACTACCTCACATTTGAACTATTTTCCCTTCCTCTAAAGTTTAGTTATTGCAGCAGTTATCTTAGCGTAATACTTTACATAACGTCTATAATATTTGGTCAAACCCATGAAACTCTATATCTCTCTCACATTAGTAGGTGGTAGCCAATTCAGTATGGATTCTATATTCTTAGGATCCACCATGATCTCTTTTGCTAAGATGATATACCCTAAATATTGCACCTTTGACACATAAAATTCACACTTTGATAGATTCCCATACAACTAATTATTTCTTAGCAATTCTAACACAATCCTAAGGTGTTGGTCATGCTCTAACTTATTTTGAGAATATATCAAAATATCATCTAAGAACACAAGGACAAATTGGTCCAAGAGCTTCTTGAAGATGCTATTCATTAGGTTCGTAAATATTGTTGGTGTATTCAGTGCATTTATTAGACTAAAGGGAAATATTGTAAACTCATAATTTTTTAATGTTGTTTTATGGGTATCTTGATTTAAGATATATCTTTGAGAACATAACAATATATTTGAGTTGTTCAAAGAGATATTTGATTTTAGGAAAAGGATATCTATTATTGACGATTACTTTATTCAATAATCTATAATTTGTGTATAGTCAAAAGGACCCATTCTTCATTTTAATAGATAGCATAGGTGCACCCCAAGATAACATGTTGGGTCTTATTAGCCCTTTTTCCAATAATCCTTGTAACTATACCTTTAGCTCTTGCATTTATATGGGGTTCATTATATAAGGAACCCTATGTATAGGCTTTATTCCAGGTTGAAGCTCAATAGTGAAGTCAAATTCAAAATTTAGGGGTAGTCTTGGTAACTCTTATCAAAATACATATTTGAATTCCTAGAGAACTAGGTGTTTTTATAACACCTCATTCTTCTTCACACTTTGTATTTCATTCAATTTTACCACATAAATAGTTACTCCTCTTTTCATTGCCTTCCTAAGCTACATTTTAGAGAGGATCTGAGATCAAAAATACCCTTATAGGTTGTACACTCTGTACTTTCTTGCCATCCTCTGAGTATTCCATCCATCTCTCTTAGAAATTGATCATGGCCTTATGTGATTGCAACCAATCCATCCCTAGGACTACGTCGAAGGCATGTAGTGGTGCTACATATAAGAAACCTACTATTGTACCACTAGGTAGGATAATATTAGTCATAGGATAACAAAGCTATTTGTGGAACCATAGAGTAGGTGTATCCTAAGACATACTTGACCTTCCACCCATGTTACAAGATTCATGTCCTCTTTGCTACTTATTTAATTAATCTAGTGGAAACAAAGCTATTTGTGGCACCACTATCAATAAAAATTTTAATATTTCTACCAAATATTTTACCTTTTATCACAAGTGGAGTGGCTTGACCTTCCAAATTCTAGCTCCCTATTGCTGCATAAATCTTGTGTGTAGGTTCCCTTCGGCCAACATTCTTGTAGGTGATTATTTTCCCCTTCGAACCTGATTCCAATTTGTATGAACATTGGTTGGCATAGTGTGGTCCTCTACAATTGTAGCATCCCTGTTTAGATCCAGGGTGAGTTTTATTCTTCTAGCCTTCTTCTACTTTCACCACTGATGGAATATTGACCTACCCTTATGATGGGTTCTTGTTGTTCCCATTGCTATGATCCTTCCCTCAAAACTTCTTCCTAAACTTCCCCTACTTCCTGTTATTCCCTTTGTCCTATTGAGGGGGACTTTTGTTTGCTTTCTCCTTTTCCCACTTTACAAAACCTACACTATTTCTTTTTCTTAGTTCTTCTCTTCCCTTCTCATCTAAACCTTCATAATCAAAATAGGGTTTGAGATAGGTTTTCACTATTCTAGGGTCTGCTCCTAGTATAAACTTATGAATATTTATTTTATCATTATATGCAAGCACATATTTCAACAACTTGATAAATCTTTGATAGTACACCTCCACTATCCTAGTTTCCTACCGAAGTTTAGTGAACTCTTCAAACTTCTAGGAATAAAAGTGCTCTATGAGGAATATTTCCTTAAAGGCTATTACAAACTCTTCCCATTTCAATTCAATGAATGCCTCTAGTCCTTATCCCCCATTAAAATTTTCCTACCAATCCAAACCAAAGCCTTATAAATGAAGTGTGGCATAGGATGTTTGAGTGTTGATATAATAGTTATTCATATTAAAATAGGTTTATATCTATTTTAGCCAACATTTGACTTTTTCACCACCTTCTTCTCCATTGAATTTGGAGGATCTAGGATGTTTTATGTTCCTACCTAGGTCTTCCTCTAGCATTTTCTGTGCTAGTTGTACTTATAACAAGGGTTCATCACCTCACATATCTCTATAGCTTCCATTCTATGCTTCTTGATTCAACATAATTTTTACTTCTATGTTCCACCTATTCTGAAAGTAAAGGCACTATTGTAGTGAGATCCCCCCTTCATTACTAGGATTTTTTGCACCTATATATATATTCATATCCTCTCCATTATTTTATCGTATCTACATTGGCGGTGGGCCATAACCCCCTCTTATTATCTTGGGTGGCATTGTCCCTGGCCACACACAAGGAGAGATAGGAGAAGTCAGTTTCACAATTTTTAATCTCTTAATTGTTTCTCCTACTAGAAACTATTTTCTTTGTTGTTCAAACTATATAGTTGGGGTCTACAGTTAAGGGTATAGCCTCTATAATGTACATGTCGTATAGCATTGTATCTAATCCTGCATAAAGTAACTCGTATCCCTACGAACCAAACACTCTCATACCAAATATCACAACCTAATTTTCCTAACCTATTTTTTTTTAATTCATTACCAAGGGATCTAGAATCCAAAAATTGAAACAACTACTAATGACATTATATCATCTAATTAACTAGATTTTCCTTGAGCTACACCCATCTCTACATCTTACATAAATCTAGCTATGCAAGAGCAATAGGTGTTTTACTTAATGGATCAACCTATCTATCTTATGGATAAAAATGATCCAACATTGATCTATCCTTATTTATTTCAAAGATGCATGCCAAAGACACACCCTACATAAGTCCTTTTATGAAGAGTGTACATGCACGTGGGGATTGAATATCCATACCATGTCATTTTGAGCTAGACACCCCATAATACCTCATTCCTACTTCCTTCAATGAAGAATTAACATCATTGTTATCTAATTATTTTCATTTAGTTTAGTAGGACTTACTATTATTTTAAGTCTATCCTTTAGTGCAAGAAGGCCAACCCCTTCTCAAACACATGAGGCATCCCTTAACTACCCCTATCAAGTTCCTTCATGATACTTTGGAGTAGGATTAATTAATCTATTTATTTAACCATCTATCAACATGACATGAGTAATTTCATGAAAATATTGGTCAACATCACATAATTGTCCCATAAGGAAATTTATTTAATTATTACATCCCAATGACACATGCCAAATTACCAAAGATCCTTTATTATCAAAATCCACTATTCTATTTTTTTAATAACAAACAGTACATCACAAAAGTCTAAGATTACTATAAAAGTAAATGCTCTAATTAAATAATCATTATATGTCCATTAAAAATTAAAGCACCATTATATAATAAAATAAAAACTCAATACAAACCATAAAACAAAGATTACCCTAGGAGAAACCCTTGATGGGGAAAACCCAGCCTCAATATGACTTTCATTTTAATTCATTTTAAAATCAAACCCATACATCAATAAGGGTTTTCCCTTTTCTGATTTCTATAGGACATAGTACCTCTACATCCATCCATTCACATATACATGCAACACAAACTAAATACACATTACACATAGTAATATCTAAAGTTAACCACAACTCTTCCATTAAGCCTTATGGCACGAAGGAGATATTTTTCCTTCATAACCAGGTTATTAATTTCCTCATCGTGGTCAAAGGTCCATAGTGCACTATACACTAATCCATTTCTTCTAGTACAATGGTGTGCATCACTATGTCTATGTTGTAGTACTCAACAATCAAACTTCCACTTATAGTCTTTCTATCATAGTATGTTTCTCCTTACATAAATGTTGCTCGATGATCAACCCACGATCTCCACTTAATTATTGCATGTCATCTTAGTTGTTCTCCTATAATCTATACTAGTTACAAAATGTACCTATTTGTAAAAGAAGAATATTTACTCATAATGTAAAACCATATTATTCTATCCTTCAACGCTCACATTCCTACCTACCATAATGCATATCTAAAAGTATGTAAAGGCATTTTGGCATCACATTGAACTCTTCCCTGATATGAAAGACTATTTTATAATCCAAGAGGTTTGGATATCCTCAACCACTATTGAAAATAGGTCTAAATGATGTTTTACATAGTAAAGTAAGCATGATTCCTTTGTATGCTATCGGTCCACTATGCTTCACCCATCAAAGTGACATCTAGACAAGCCATTTATTTCCCAAAATGGAATATAACTTAACCAACATTCATATTGTTACCATAGTAACAAAACTCTTTATTTTAAAATTAAGGAAAAGTAATTTAATCTCCCTATATTTTATGACAATACATAACAATATAACTTCAATCAATCATTTACAAATCAAGTTCCCATAGAGTCGTTCCCATTCTGGTATTACCAAAAATGTGACAATCTTATTTTACTAAAGCTACTTAGAATAAACATACAATAATCCCAGTTCTAGCTTATCTTTCCATACAAGTGATACCACTAATCACAAGTATAAACTTCATTTAGTCATCAATAACACAACTAGTCTATTCACTATTATCATTATCAAGCATATTGTAAGCATATTGTACCCAAGATTATTGTCTCCACGTTCTTCCTGAGTAACCACAACAAAAATACACATGTCCTAGTTTAAGTCAAGATTCTAGGATGTTAGCAAGAGTTCCAAGGTGAGTGCTTTATCCATTTTTTTTGGGTTATCCTACACAACTCAAATAAGAACAAAATGTTAAATTTGTAAATCATGTCTTTGTAGATTACAATCCAAAAATATCAATATTTCTATCCATAAATATGTTTGGTATAGTTAACAACAAAAATTTCTATCATTTTACTCTAAGAAACAATACAACATAACTCAAATCCATCCACATAATAAGTCCTCATATTGCATTGTCCATAAAATATATCTATTTTCCAAAACTAAATTGAAAATATACAAATATTCCTTCGATAAAATATGTAGCAAACATAACTCTATCCAAGTGAAAAAGTCTACCGATGGAGGTTCATGATAGGCATGAGTCATGCCAAAATTATAGGATTTTCATATATTTTCTAAATCACATATATAATGCAAATTATAATATGCAATTATAATGTGAAGTGTAAATATTAATTGACTCCCTAAATATCTCAACTATTAGCTAACTTTAGCTTACATAATAAATAAGTAGCTAATATTGTTCATTAAATATTAAATAATACATTAAAGTGAATGTTAACAATAATGGTCAAAACATATTCTAACCCTTATCAAAGAAAGTCAAGTCCATCAACAATGTTGGGCCAAATATAAAAAGTGTATTTGATAAATAATATTAAACTAAATCAATCCATCTAATTATATTTCTAACAAATATATATACAAATAATTTTACATAATGAAAGAATCAAAATAAAATATTATTGTTTTATCCTTGTTCAATGCCTTTAAGAATACAAAAAATCAATAGAGAGAGAGAGAATTGATTTTTTGTATTCTTAAAGGCATTGAACAAGGATAAAACAATAATATTTTATTTTGATTCTTTCATTATGTAAAATTATTTGTATATATATTTGTTATAAATATAATTATATGGATTGAAATGTGTCCTACCTATATTACATCATAATTGTGTTACCACAATATTTTCACAAATGACACAATTATATACAATAAATGAGTATATATCATTTGACAAGAAGTGAACTCAGGTCCTTGCCTTGAAAGTCAATGTGTTTACCTTCTTGAGATCATTCCATTTGATAATTTTTATAAATTTCAAGCATATAAAATTCTTAATACTTTATAGAGACTATGTATTGTTACCTCTCTTTGTTTCTAAATAGGTATTTTGCAAAAACAAAAACTTGGGAAAAAAACAACTATAAAATATTAAATCATTTAAGATAAAATTTTTAAATAATTGTCCAATATATAGTATATTATGTTATTTCAATTCATTAAGATATTTGAAACATTCAAAATTTCCAATTCAATAGATTTTATGCACTTTTAATGAACCAAATTTACATTAAACAAAACACATACAATCCACAGAAAGCAGAGAAAAATACCAAATGAGCCAAATATTTTCTTGTATTACTATTCTAAAAATAGAGCTTACAGAGACCAATACCATACAAATTTGAAATTCCCCCTCAAATACCCTCTTGCATGTTTTTCTGCCTAGAAAAATCTATTTGAAATTTGAATTTCGGGGGTAAACTTCCCAAGGTCATAACTCAACGCTCATTGCTTGAAATGACTATTGGTGCATGTTTTCGGAGATCTATCGAATGGTTTTGCGGCCTAATATTGTCTTAAAGGAGAATAACACCATTTTCATCCCTCAAAAATACCTCTAAGGGCTTCAAAATTGACCTCCATGTTTTACTGGCAGGATTTTCACTAGTTTTGATAGGGTAGAAGACCTTAAAATTTACATATCTCCCAAACCGCTCAAGATATTAGGATGATTATTTTGGCCTTGGGTCTATTTATCCATCCTATAAATAACTAAACAAAATTTAGAGCAAGATAAAATTAATACAAATCTTGGTAATGCAATATCGCTCTTACACTGTTGGATGCTCCTACATCAGACACCTAGGGTAAATTGAGAAGTGACCTTCACTTCTTTGCTATTGGATGAAAACAAAGGTTGTTGGCAATTTTGGGTACCTTGAGTACATTGCCTTTGCCTAAGTTTAGTTGTTGTCATTGATGTCAAGGAGCTATTGGTAGATGTTGTTTTTGATGTCGAGGAACTTTTGGAGCAACTTGTTTTTATGTTCAAGGATGTGTTTTTGTTGAAGGTTTCAGTTGGTCAGTAAGTCTCCAAGAAAATCGGAGTAGCCCAGTTGCAAAAAATCTAGAAAAAGATAAAGTAGAATAAGTTTGCAGGCTGCTGGAAAAACTGTCACGATTTCGTGACATGTTTGAGGAGAGAGAAAGTTTGGCCAAAACTTTCATGATTTCGCGACATGTAGGAAGGCAAAGGCAAAGCAGGAAAAAGTGTCATGATTTCGTGCCATGTTTGAGGAGAGAGAAAGTTCGGCCAAAACTGTCACGATTTCGTGACATGCAAGAAGGCAGAAGCACAGCGGGCAAAAAGTGTCACAATTTCATGACAAGTTTCGAAGAAGTACGGATGTAGGGAGTGTCGTGATTTCGCGACATGTTCCAGTTTCGTGAGCAGTTGGCAAGAAAGATCTTAAGGCAGCAAAAGCGTTGTGATTTTTGCGACATGTTTCATTTTCGCTAGTGCAAATCAAGAAAAGGATGAAGAAGCAATAGGTGTCACGATTTCATGACAAAGTTGCTGATGATGTTAGCAAAAGGCAAAGGTGTCAGGATTTCATGACAGTTGTGGAGAAGAAGGCTTTGATGACAAGAGCATCATGATTTTGCGACTAGAATCATGATGACGTCAGCAAGAGGCAAAGGTGTCGTGATTTCGTGATAGTAGCAAAGAAGAAGGTTTTGAAGTCTAGAGCATCACAATTTCGTGACCAGAATCATGATGACATCAACAAGAGGCAAAGGTGTCACGATTTCATGATAGCAACAGAGAAGAAGAATTTGAAGTCTAGAGCATCGTGATTTCATGACAAGATTTACGATGACGTCAGCAAAGGCTGTAGTGTAGTGATTTCATGATAACAAACCCAAGAAGGTGTTTGGAAGACCAAGGCATAGCGATATCATGACAAGATTTATGATGACGTCAGCAAAGGCTGTAGTGTAGCGATTTTGTGACAACAAACCAAAGAAGGTGTACGGCAGACCAAGGCGTAGCGATATCACGACATGTTTGAGTTTTGCATGAGAAAAGCTACAGAACAGCAGAGGCGGTTGAAGTTGACAAAGTTAACCTTGGTCGACGAAGTATAAGGTTTTACAGCCAATGTGTTAGAAGATTGATCAGCCGACTAAAGAACAAGATTTCATCTTGAGATTGTGAGTATTAAAGGAGGACTGTTTGAGCATTTTTGTGTGTCGATTGTGGTATGCATTCAAAGTGTGGCGTTCGTAGAGTTGGTGCGGCAAGCAAGGTTCGATCATCAAAAAAGCAGAGAGCGAAGTCCGATTGCAGCATCAAAGTGCATTTCATTGAAACTTCTAAGTGTAGAAGTCTGTGCTATTGTATACATGAAGAATGTACTATTGTTTATGAGAAGAATGTGCGAAGAAGATTCTATCATGATTGTGACTATGTTCGCACAGTTTGTGTAATAGAGAGAAAGTGCGTGCAGTAGATGCTGCTATTATTGCGAACAATTGTGAAAAACAAATAGTGATCAAGTGTTGTTGTAAGTTGAGAAGAGAGTGCTATTGTTATTGAAGAAGACTGTGCTACTGTAGTTGTGCAGACAGTGAAAAGTTATTCTCCAACCAAGTGCAGAAAAGAACAGAGGAAGAGGACAGAATTGTGCCAGACCGAAGGACTATGTTTTGGTGTAGGAAAGAGGACTAGCTTGTTGTGACAGAGTTGATGATAGATATCTCCAGCCAGAGTAGGGAAGATAGGTGTCTTCTGTGGAAAGAGTTCCACTTGCTAAGGGCAAAAGAGATAGAGGTCTTCTAGAGGATCACTAGCAAAGCAGATTTAGGGGAAGGTGTCTCCAATGAGCTGAGGCTCATAAACATTGTAATCGGGAAGGATTCCCAGAGGTTTTGATATAACTTTTAGAGGAAAAGTTTTATCCATGGAGTAGCCCACCTTGGGTGAACCACGTTAAAATGGGTCTTTTATGTGTGATGTTTTTTGTCTTGTTTAATGTTATGTTGATGCCATTGCTATCTGAAATTAAAATTATTAAATGGTTTTATCTTATACTGTTCACCCCCCTCTTAGTATAAGTTCATGTTCTTCAATTGGTATCAGAGTAGGTCTCTCTAGAAAAAGCCTAACAACTTGGAGAAGGATCTAAGAGAGGAACATATAAATTCAGAAAAGTTTGATTTCGATCTCAAGAGTGAATTCTTCTTGGCCTTGAGAAAGCTTGAGAAACTCAGGGAAGAGAATTATGTTCTTAAGTAGCATTGTCAAGAAAAAGAGTTAGCAAGATCAGAATTGGCTCAACATATTATAGATTTCAAAATTCTAGCCGAAGAAGGGAAGAAGATTGAACAAGTTTTAACAAAAGTTCTAAAAGAAAAGGTAGCTGATTGTGAGAAATTGGAAGGAGATATTATGTATCTTAAAGTAAAGTTAGAACAGTCAACTCTCAGACAAATTTTTCCATGTGAAAAGAAGGATGGCATCACCATGTATGAAACAGGGTCTTCAAGCAAGAACAATCTTCATTCTGAAGAGCAATGGATTCCAGTTGATCGCAAGAAGAACAAACTTCTAAGGCATCAAAACAGGTTACATAATACCTTTCATGGATATTATTTTTCTTGTAAAAAAATTGGTCACATAGCTATGCATTGCAATAAATCTCTGAAGAGTCATAGTAAGGAAAATGTTAACTCATTTGCACCTCTTATGAATAAAAATATCATGTGTTACAAGTGCAAGAATTTTGGGCATATAGCAAGGATATGCAGCTTGGATAAATTTAGCTTTGAGGTCTCAAAAAGGAGGAATGAGATAAAATCTAAGTCAATGATAGTTCAAACTGCTTTTCATGCTTAAGACAAAGTAGAAAAATGGTATCTTGATAGTGGTTGTTCAAAACATATGACTGGCGAAAAAGGAAAATTTTTGTCTTTGAAAGAAGCAAACAAAGGAATAGTCAATTTTGGAGATAACAGGCCTGCAAAGATCTGTGGTAAAGGAACTCTTAGTTTGGATGGGAAATCCAAAACAGAAAATGTGCTTTATGTAGAAGGGCTAAGACATAATCTACTCAGTGTGAGTCAACTTTGTGATCAAGGGCACATAGTATCTTTATTTTCTGATAGATGTGAGATAAGTAAAGAATCAAATGGAAATATTATTGCTAAAGCTACAAGGACTCCAAATAATCTCTACATGCTGAGTGAGATAAAAAGAGAAAAATGCCTTCTAACTCAAGAAGATGAGAGTTGTTTGTGGCATAAAATATTGGGACATTTGAGTTTTGATAATCTGGTCAGTATTAGTAACAAGGAAGCAGTTAGAGACTTGTCCAAAATAAATGCCTCAAAACATCATTTGTGGTCCTTGTCAACATGGTAAACAGACCAGAACCAGTTTCAAATTGAAAGGGTATACCTCATCCAAACCCTTGGATCTTATTCATACTGATTTGTGTGGTCCTACTAGAACTCATAGCATTTAGGGAGATAGCTATTTCATGTTTTTTATAGATGATTACTCGAGAATGACTTGGGTTACTTAAGATCAGATAGAGGAGGAGAGTTCACTTCAAATGAATTCATGGAATACTGTGAACAACATGGAATCAAAAGAGAATATTCAGCAGCAAGAACTCCTCAACAAAATGGAGTAGTTGAAAGAAAAAACATAATTGTTGAAAATATTACTAGAGCAATGTTAGATGAGTCAAAACTTTCAGATGGTTTTTGGAGAGAAGCAGTAAATACAGCAGTCCACATCATTACCAGGGCTCAAATCAGAGTCAATCATCATAAAACTCCCTATGAACTATGGAAAGGAATACCAGCTACAGTTAAACACTTCAAAGTGTTTGGGAGTAAGTGCTTCATCAGAAGGGAAGATCAAAATCCAGGTAAGTTTGATCCTAGGTGTGATGAGGGAATTTTTCTTGGATATTCCAGCAAAAGTAAAGCCTACAGATGCTTCAACAAAAGAACTCATACAGTTGTAGAGAGCATAAATGTGACAGTAGATGAAAATACAGGAATAAGAGAACCAGTCAAGGAACTCAGTGATGGAATCTATCAAGAAGAATTCAGAGAAATGTCAGATGAAGAAGAGGAAAAACAATAGCTGCTTCCCAAAACTCCTTCACGGTATGTTTAGAAACATCATCCCAAAGACTTGATCATCGGTGATCCAAATATCAGGCAAACAAGAAGAAGAGTCATTTCATCACATGAATCTGCAAATGTTTCATTGTTATCTCAGATTGAGCCAAATAATTTCAGTGAAGCATGTACAAATGATTTTTGGGTACAAGAAATGGATGAAGAGCTAAATCAAATAGAGAAAAGTGAAACTTGGGACTTGGTTCCAAGACCTAAGGATAAGAATGTCATTGGCACAAAATGGGTCTTTAGAAATAAACTTAATGAGGATGGAGAGATCGTCAGGAACAAAGCGAGGTTAGTATGTAAAGGGTATGCTCAAGTCGAAGGTGTTGATTTCGAAGAGACGTTTGCGCCTATTGCTCGTCTTGAAGCGATCAAAATGTTTTTGGCCCTGTCTAGCTTCAAATCTTTCAAAGTGTTTCAAATGGATGTAAAGTCTGCTTTTCTAAATGGAGTGTTGTATGAAGAAGTCTATATAGAACATCCAGAAGGTGTGTCTCTTTCAGAACAGCCAGACTATGTGTGTAAACTGAAAAAGGCATTGTACGGGTTAAAGAAAGCACCCAGGGCTTGGTACTCAAGACTTGATGGGTATCTTCATGAACAAGGGTTCAGGAAAGGCGTGGCAGATTGCAACTTGTACATTAAGAATAAAGGTGATGATATGATTATCTTAGTTGTTTATGTCGATGATATTATTTTCGGGGGAAATAATACTCGGATGTGCAATGTTTTTGCTAACACCATGCAAAAGGAATTCAAGATGTCTATGATTGGAGAGCTACCATTCTTTTTAGGACTGCAGATTGTGCAATCAAAAAATGGTATATTTCTTTCTCAAGAAAAGTATATCAAAGAGATGTTAAAAAAATTTGGGATGATGGACAACAAACCTGTATGTACTCCAATGATTACAGGGTGCAATCTGAGTAAGGATGATGAATCCCCAGCAGCAGATCAAAAATTGTACAGATCTATGATTGGCAGTTTACTATACAGTACAACTACCAGACCGGATATCATGCAGGCCATTGGATTAGTAGCAAGATTTCAGGTAGCTCCAAAAGAATCTCATGTTATGGCAGTTAAGAGGATATTCATATATTTGAAGGGCACTATGGATTTTGGGCTTTGGTATCCCAAAGGTGGTGATTTCACCCTCACAGCCTATACAGATGTAGATTGTGCAGGCAGTATTGATGATAGGAAGAGCACTAGTGGTGGAGCATTCTTTCTGGGAAAGAGTCTTGTTTCTTGGCTAAGTAAGAAACAACCTTCGGCTTCCTTATCTACAATAGAAGTTGAATACATAGCAGCAGTGGCTGGGTGTACTCAGGTTTTATGGATGAAAACAACCTTGGAGGATTTCAAAGTCAAGCATGAACAACCTATCCCTATTCTTTGTGATAATTCAAGTGCCATAAGTATTTCTAAAAATCCTATAATGCACTCAAGGACGAAGCACATTTCTATCAAATATCATTTTCTAAGGGAAAAAGTGCAATAGAAGCAGGTCAAACTAGAATATGTGCCCACTAAAGAGCAAATTGTAGATATCTTCACCAAACCCCTTCCAAAAGATACATTTGAGTATATAAGGGAGAAATTGGGAGTTGTACTCTCACCTTGAGATTAATCACCTCATCAGGAGGTGGGGGAGGGACCAAGCCAAGAGGCTCTTTCATAGTCCCAAGCCCCAAAGGTGATCCTTTGTCATTGATGACAAAGGGGGAGAGAGTTAAGTAAGGGGGAGAGCTTTCAAGAGAAGAGGAAAGCTTCAAATTAGGGGGAGCAAAACTTGGAGAGATTGATTTCAGTTTTGGCTCTTGAAAGATGTGTTTTAGTTAAGGGTTGCCATCAATGACAAAGGGGGAGATTGTTGGCAATTTTGGGTACCTTGAGTACATTGCCTTTGCCTAAGTTTAGTTGTTGTCATTGATGTCAAGGAGCTATTGGTAGATGTTGTTTTTGATGTCAAGGAACTTTTGGAGCAACTTTTTTTTATGTCCAAGGATGTGTTTTTGTTGAAGGTTTCAGTTGGTCAGTAAGTCTCCAAGAAAATCAGAGTAGCCTAGTTGCCAAAAATCCAAAAAAAGATAAAGTAGAATAAGTTTGCAGGCTGCTGGAAAAACTATCGTGATTTTGCGACATGTTTGAGGAGAGAGAAAGTCATGATTTCATGACATGTTTGAGGAGAGAGAAAGTTCAGCCAAAACTGTCGCGATTTCACGACATGTAGGAAGGCAGAGGCAAAGTAGGCAAAAGTGTCACGATTTCGTGACATGTTTGAGGAGAGAGAAAGTTCGGCCAAAACTATCATGATTTCGCGACATGCAGGAAGGCAGAAGCACAGTGGGCAAAAAGTGTCACAATTTCGCGACAAGTTTTGAAGAAGTTGTACGTTTGCAGGAAGTGTCGCGATTTCGTGACATGTTCCAGTTTCGTGAGTAGTTGGCAAGAAAGATCCTAAGGCAATGAAAGTGTCATGATTTCATGACATGTTTCATTTTCGCTAGTGCAAATAAAGAAAAGGATGAAGAAGCAAGAGGTGTCATGATTTCATGATAGAGTTGCTGATGACATCAGCAAAAGGCAAAGGTGTCACGATTTCGTGACAGTTGCGAAGAAGAAGGCTTTGATGTCCAGAGCATCACGATTTTGCGACCAGAATCATGATGACGTCATCAAGAGGCAAAGGTGTCGTGATTTTGTGACAATAGTGAAGAAGAAGGTTTTGAAGTCTAGAGCGTCACGATTTTGCAACCAGAATCATGATGATGTCAGCAAGAGGCAAAGGTGTCACGATTTCATGACAACAATGGAGAAGAAGACTTTGAAGTCTAGAGCATCACAATTTCATGACAAGATTTATGATGACATCAGCAAAGGCTGTAGTGTAGCGATTTCACGACAAAAAACCCAAGAAGGTGTTCGGCAGACCAAGGCATAGCGATATCATGACAAGATTTACGATGACGTCAACAAAGGCTGTAGTGTAGCGATTTCATGACAACAAACCAAAGAAGGTGTACGGTAGACCAAGGCATAGCGATATCATGACATGTTTGAGTTTTGCACGAGAAAAGCTACAAAACAGCAGAGGCGGTTGAAGCCGATGAAGTTAACCTTGGTCAACAAAGTATAAGGTTTTACAACCGACATGTTAGAAGATTTATCAGCTGACTAAAGAACAATATTTCATCTTGATATTGTGAGTATTAAAGGAGGACTGTTTGAGCATTTTTTTTTGTCGATTGTGGTATGCATTCGAAGTGTGGCATTCACAGAGTTGGTGCGGCAAGCAAGGTTCGATCATAGAAAAAGCAGAGAGCGAAGTCCGACTACAGCATCAAAGTACATTTCATTGAAACTTCTAAGTGTAGAAGTTTGTGCTATTGTATACATGAAGAATGTGCTGCTATTTATGAGAAGAATGTGCGAAGAAGATTCTGTTGTGATTGTGACTATGTTCGCATAGTTTGTGCAATAGAAAGAAAGTGCGCGTAGTAGATGCTGCTATTATTGCGAACAATTGTGAAAAACAAACAGTGATCAAGTGTTGTTGTAAGTTGAGAAGAGAGTGTTGCTATTATTGAAGAAGACTGTGCTACTGTAGTTGTGCAGACAGTGAAAAGTTATTCTCCAACCAAGTGCAGAAAAGAACAGAGGAAGAGGATAGAATTGTGCCAGACCGAAGGACTGTGTTTTGGTGTAGGAAAGAGGACATGCTTGCTGTGACAGAGTTGATGACAGAGATCTCCAGCCAGAGCAGGGAATACAGGTGTCTTCTGTGGAAAGAGTTCCACTTGCTAAGGGCAAAAGAGATAGAGGTATTCTAGAGGATCACTAGCAAAGCAGATTTAGGGGAAGGTGTCTCCTATGAGCTGAGGCTCATAAACATTGTAATCGGGAAGGATTCCCAGAGGTTTTGATATAACTTTTAGAGGAAAATTTTTATCCGTGGAGTAGCCCACCTTGGGTGAACCACGTTAAAATGGGTCTTTTATGTGTGATGTTTTCTGTCTTGTTTAATTTTATGTTGATGCCACTGCTATCTGAAATTAAAATTATTAAATGGTTTTATCTTATACTGTTCACCTCCCCTCTCAGTATAAGTTCATGTTCTTCAAAGGTGTTCAACCTCTATATTTGACAACCAAGATGAATATTCAACATGCCTACCCTTCCACTTAACTAGATTTTCTTCATACTGCTTGTTTCTCGTGCTTTTGCCTATACGGGTATCTAGGATTTCTTCTATCTCTTCATTCTCTAGAGTAGACACTGGAATATCCCAAATTTCTATTACTGATCCCTCATCATTGTATCCTTCATGATATTATTCCAAATAAAAAATATTGAACACAGGTGATATGTTAAGTCTACTTGGCAGTTATACTTCATATGCATTTCCTAAGTCCTATTTCTTTATGATCCTGCATGGTCCAAACTTCTTTATTTTTAGCTTGTTATAGGTTTTAGCATGAAACATTTATTTTCTCAAGTGAACCATAACTTCATCTCCCACTTGGAATTATTTAAACCGCCACTTTTGGTCTACCCTTATCTTGTACTAAGGGTTAATATTGTTAATATATTTCTTTACATCCTCATGCAAAATATTCAGATGCTCTACAAAGTCTTGAGCATCAACACTATTTTTCCCTTTATTCTTATTTCTCAACTCAGAAGCATTCCTTGGGATGCTTCCATATATAATATTGAATGAGTATTTATTAGCACTACATAATTATTGTATGCAAATTTTGCCTATGGTAAAACCAAATCCTATCCCTTGGGCTTGTCTCCTACTATGCATATCAATAGGTTACCCAAACTCCTATTCACCACCTCTGTTTTCCCATCAGTATACAAGTGGTATGAAGAACTAAATTTCAAATTAGTCTTCAAATTATTACATAAGGTCCTCTAAAAATACCCAAAAAACTTGGTATCCCTGTCTAAAATGATACTCTTTGGTAGAACATGTAGTCATACCATTTCTTTGAAAAATAACCCTGCAACATGAACTACATCATTAGTTTTCTAGTATGGAATTGAATGTGCCATATTTAAAAATATATCAGCCACCATAAATATGGATTCATATACCCTCTGTGTCCTTCGTGGACCAAGAACAAAATCCATGTTGATGTCTTCCCATGGTTTCTCTGGAACAGGTAATGGATGATACAATCCAGTTTTTTGCCTCACACCCTTGGCCCTCTGGCATACTCTAAAAATTTGTACAAAAATCTTCAAATATTGATATAACAGTGGCCACTAGTAGTTATCACTAACAAAGGCAATGGTCTTATCTCAACCAAAGTGTTTATCCAACCCTCCATTGTGCTTCTCCTTGACCAGATTCTCTCTCATCGAACTCCTTGAAATGCACAATTGGTTTCATATAAATAACATTCCATCTTGGATTATAAAATCCAACCATTTAGTCTAGGCCAAAGTAACATATGCCAAGCAAGCTCTCCAAGCCTCTATAAAATATAGATCTTTAGGGTACAAAATCTTAAGTTCATCAAACCCTATAACCTCCACCTTCATTTCTATCAATAATTTTTGTCTTCTACTTAAGCCATCTACAACTCTGTTTGACTTCCCACTCATATGCTTCAACACAAAGGTATAACTCTGCAAAATATCAACCCATTTCAAGTGCCTCTAATTTAGCTTTCCTTGGTTATTAATATAATATAAGGCCTGATGATCAGTATATATAACAAACTCTTTTGGTGACAAATAGTGTCTCCAATTATTTAGATCCTAAATAATAGCATAAAACTCTTGATCATAGACATAATACTTCTTCCTAGAATCATTAAACTTCTCACTAAAATAAGCAACATGTTTACATTCTTGACTCAATACAACTCCTATGGCTCTACCACTAGCATCACAATCTACCTGAAATACCTTATTAAAATTTGGAAGTACTAAAACAGGTTGCTCTGTGACCTTCTTCTTCAACATATAAAAACTTCTATATACTCTTGAAGTCTACTTAAACTCCTTATCCCATCTCATTGCCTCCGTCAAGGGTGCACAAATACTACTAAAATTCCTAATAATTTTTTGGTAAAAATTTAATAGACTATGGAATGATATTACCTCTATAATGCTCCTTAGGGTAGGCCATTAAATGATAGCCCTCACTTTTTTTGGGTCTATTTTAAGACCTTCACAAATCCCAAGTACACCAACTCCTTATTCACAAAATTGTACTTCAAATTAATCAACAACTGTTCCTCCATCAGCTTATCAAAAATTCATTGAATATGTAGCAAGTGCTCCTCCAAAGTCATGCTAAAAATTAAAATATCATCCAAATAGACAATGACAAATTTTCATAGAAACTCCTTCAATACCTCATTCATAAGCCACATGAATGTGCTTGGTGCATTGTTTAATCCAAATGGCATGACCAACTACTCGTACAAACCCTCTCTGGTATTGAAGGTTGACTTCCACTCATCTCCTTCTCCAATACAAATCTAATGGTACCCACTCTTTCAGTTAATATTTGTGAAGTACTTGGTTCCACTCAAACAGTCCATAATGTCATCCATCCTTTGTAATGGAAATATATATTTTATGGTGATCTTGTTAATAGCTCGGGAGTTTGTACACATTCTCCACTGCCCATATTTCTTTGGTGCTAGTACTGTAGGTATTTCACATGGACTTAAGCTCTCTTGAATCAGTCCTTTTTTCAGTAGCTCTTGGACTTGTTTGTTTAGCTCCTCACTTTCTACATGAGTCATTTTATGAGCTACCTTATTAGGTAAAATAGATTTTGATACCAAATCTATGTGGTTATTGATCTTCCTCACTAGTGGTAAACCCTCAAGTACATTATTTGATATAATATTTAAGAATTACTCTAATATACATGAGACTTCTATTGGGATATATTTGCAATATTCTTCCTTAACTCTAGTTATTAACACATAGCACATATACTCATGCCTCAGACCATCCAAAAACTTTCTACCATCAACTTAACAAATTATGGCACTGCTACATACCTTTTCATCCACCTCCTTCAAGGGATTCAACTTGTGTCACACTTCATCCTTTATTAGGGAGTAAGTGTTGGCATGCCCATCATGTATTGCACATCGATAAAACTACCATGACCTTTCCAATAGCAAATTATAAGCATCCATGGGTAGGATTTCACATAGGACCTCATCACGATAACTTCCAATATTAAATTTTACTAAACACTGCTCACTAACCAAAATCCTATGATACTTTTGTAACCATTCAATTCGATATGGATGTGGTTACCTCCTTATCTCTAACTATAACTTGGTAACCATCCCCTATTAAACTAGGTTATCAATGCTACCATTATCAATGATAACATTACATACCTTACCTGTATATTTACACCTTGTGCATAATAGACTCCTTCTATAATCTAGATATTTCTCCTCATCCAACAAGACTCTCCTTGTGACGAGAACTTCTCCTCTTTCTACTTCCTTAGAGTGCTCAGATTTAGAACCTTCATCTACAATAGTAGCTCAAGCATTACCTTTAGGTCTTTTATTCATTCCTCCTTAGTGTTGTGGGCACTTTTATGCTCGATGCCCTTATTCTCCTCATTGGAAACAAGTTCCATGAAATCCTCCTCTTCTAGACCCTCATCCATACCTTCCTCTTCCTCTTTCATAGTAATTATTCTACTCATGGGGGTGGTAAGCATTCTCCCACTTCTGGTCCTGACATTTGCTTATTTTCCTAGTCTTATTTTGATCCTCATTACATCCTCCATTTGTTCTCCCACCAGTTCTTCCACCATGACCTCTTCCTCTCTATTTGATTTCAAATATACTATTCAACTTATCTTCTACCTTTAAGGCAAACTGGTAAGCATCTTCTATGGTGGTCATTCTAACCAGCCTTAGCTCCTCCTAAATACTTGCTCTCAACCCATTTATATAATGAGCTACCTTCTCATTGTTGGCCTCAGAAATGCCTATTCTGATTAGAATATTATAGAACTCCTCTATGTATTCTTTGAAAAACTTGTTTGACTACCTCAAACGCTACATTATTTTTGGCAGATCCAACTCATAATTAGCTAGAATGAAGTACCTCTTCAACTTCTCCACCATCCACTCCCACCTTGTTATCATTTCCTTCCCTTTTCTATTTTTGTTCAAATACATTCCCTTCCACCAAATACTCGCATGACCCTTCAACTTGGTCTTAGAAAACATGAATCTCTTAGGATATTCAACATCCTCATAATCAAATTATTCTTTCATATCATTGATCCAATCGATCAACTCTTCTGGGTTAATATTTCTACAATACGTTGAAACCTCCATATTCGATCTCTTCCCAATCTAGAATATAGCTCCATATAACCTGGATTGTGTAGGATATATTACCTCTTCTTCTTAATCGAATTGGACCTCTTATTATTAAGCTTCATCTTCACTTCCATATTATCTTATTGGCTCAAAACCTCTACATAGCTCCTCTTGCAGAGCTTGAAATTACCTCTATAAAGCTATAAAATCCTCTTCTGGAACCATAACATTTCTCCCACCACCACAATTTATTTGTGGAGGTATTCTTCTCATGTTTCTCATAAACCCTAACCATAAATCTTGGTGTAAACTACCTCATATCCATAAATCTATTTACACACTCAGGAACTCCTGCTTTGATACCACTTGAACAAGAGTTACATTAAACAAAACACATACAATCTATAAAAAGTAGAGAAAAATACCAAATGAGCCAAATATTTTCTTGTATTACTATTCTAAAAATAGAGCTTACAAATACCAATACCATACAAATTCGAAATTCCTTGTCAAATACCATATTTCTCCTTTTCCCACATAGAACAATCTATTTGAAATTTAAATTTCAGGGGTAAACTTTTTGAGGTCATAACTCAGTGGTCATTGCTCAAAATAACTATTGGCACATGTTTTTGGATATATTTCGAAGCTTTTTGCGGCCTGGGATTGTCTTATAAGATAATGCCACTATTATTCAGCCCTCATAAAGGCCTCTAAGGCCTTCAAATTTGACTTCCAAGTTTTACTAGCAGGATTTTCACTAGTTTTGATAGGGTAGAAGACCTTACAATTTACATATCTCCCAAACCACTCAGGATATTAGGATTATTCTTTTGGCATTGGGTCTATTTCCCCATCCTATAAACAACTAAATAAAATTTAGAGAAAAATAAAACAAATACAAATTTAGGTGATGCAAGATCACTCTTACACCGTTGGATGCTCCTACATCATTTAACAACTCACATTTCAGTATGACATAGTTAATATATTTATTATTATTTTTTCTTTTTGCAAATGATTTGTAAAAGGATTCAAAACAAACCTTTGCTTATGTAATATGAAAAAAATTGACCTTAAAAAATATGTACTTACATTAAAAATATTGTGCACTATGACCAATTATTATCTTAAAATGTAAATGACTACAATGACTAATAAAAAAAATGTATGAGAAAATCTATAGTTTTACAATTTTCATAAAAAAATAAAATCATAATTAGGATTTAAAATGATCTAGTTTATCATTGAGCATATTTTTTCAAACTCCAAATGTTGTATCCTCAAAATTTATTCAAAGTTTATGGGAATATGTTTCAATGGCACAAAAGCCTCAAAAGTGTGTTTCATTTTCTTGAACCTTTCTAGATATGGATGATCCTTGCCACTTATTATACTTATTTAATGACTATATTGAACCTTTTATCCCTTTCCCCCGCCCATTACATAATGGGAATAATACAATTTTTCACACACATGAGCATTGTACATTATAGTCACCTCTATTAAAACCTTGAATTACCAACTTTAATTTAATGTAATTAGAGAAGCTATAATGAATAAAAAATAATTGCACCTATTTTAAAGGTTATTTTTCATTTTTTGTGACCTTGATTATTATCTAATTTTTTGAAAAGTATTTATCAATAATAAAGTTTTGCTATCATTGAAATATTTAAAGCACAAAATTAGCCTAAAAATATAATTGAGAACTATTGTATCATGCTCTTCAATAAAATTCTTAGTAAAAATAAGATTTAGATAAGTATGAATACTGAAGAGGAATTTTATATAGGTTTACATGATCTCATAAATGTTCATACATTTTCTTAGATATATTTTGGTGGACTAAATCTAATATTTGAGTAAGTGTTAACCTAAATTTATTTTAATTTTAAATATTATTTATTTTTGTTCTTAAACTTTATGTTATATTTCACAAACTTTATATTTTATTTTATTTATTGATTAAATAAATTATAGATATCTAAAATTTGCATAGTCATTGTGTTAAAAAAAAAACATGAATGTTATGACTCTTAACATTGGACTAAACTTCACATCAATTAGGAGAATTTAATAGTAAAATATCAAGTACTATAAATATTTTCCACGACAAATATTATTTTATGAGGGTTAAATAGGGTTGATAGCTTATTATTGTTTTTAGAGAATAAACATGGCCATGACAATTATGTAATATAGAAGTAATGATCATTTTATTGTATATCTTTATTAACTTAGTTATATATAACTAAAATGCATGTATGTCGTATTTAATTAGACTATTTCTATTAATTTATGTATGAGATTTAATTCTATTAAAAAACACACAATCATAAGAGCTTACTATTAGATATTAGTTGTAGGGGTTTTTTAAAATAATTTTAAAAGCATTTATTATATGGTATTTGTAGTGCTTTGCACCCCTTCCATATGCCATTATCACAATATCTATTACATAGAGAAATATATGGTATTTGTTATTATCATATATCTTCAAATGGATCAGTCCAAAAATATTCAAGTACGACAGAGAAGGACAAATATGAAGAATGAGTAGATATCTAATTTCAAATTATACTAAGTGTTGGATCCTACTATTATATCAAGGACAAATCTATGTTAAAGCATTGAGTCATTGTATGAGTACTAAGTCACTAAGGACATACCAAACCATTGGTTAAACAAGATCAAATAGATCAATCACATAATTCTTATGTTTAACAATCCAATAAAGTGGAGTTATTTTATGTTGTGAAGAAAATTAAAAGATTTCTATCCAATAAAAAGTTTATCTATGTAGGTTGATATTATAATAGTGTCATCATCATGATGACTCATTAATATATTGAAGAAATAAAGATAAAGAGAACCATCATCAATTTCCATATGGACATGTGCCATGTGGGGAATCAACTAAAGAGATATCCACACACCAAAGGATTGCTAAGTGCTAGTATAGGTTTAATTGATTATAATCAATCTATTGTGGAGCACCAAGTTGCTAATAGAATGATGAGGAATAATCACATGACCCATCTTTCTTCTAGGCTTAAGCTTTATTTAATTAATTAGCTTAGTACTACAATTAATATTTAAATACAAATAAATGGAAACGTAAGAATAGTATTCTGACGTGCACTTCTAGATGCATAGGTGGTATATTGGTGGCATTATACAGACTTAGGTGATTAGTTAGTTATCTTAGCGTTAGAGATTCTTTCAAATTCAGCCATGCCAATCTTAGGGAGCAATATTTTGCATTGCATGTTTTTAGACTCTATCAGAAATATGGCAGAGGATTTATTACTCATAACTTTGTGCCTTTATATTGCTTCATTGGAAATAAAATAGCAGTTGGAGTTTTATTCCACATCATTGGTATGGGAGCTTGAGTTCGGTTTCACTACGACTTGCGACTTGTGAAGGAGCGAGCAATGGTGCAGATGATCTTTGGTTTTGCTGAAGATTTAGTAGTTTTCATGAGGGCTTAGTCTGAGATACAAAAGACACTTTGTCTTCTCAAACCACACGTTGAAGGAAGGCTCTTCAATGTCAAACCCCTAGTTCCAACATTCATTGTATACTTAGGTAGCACAGAAAAAAGAAACCTTGCATGTTGTTCATGGACAATTTGCTGGAAGGAGACAATCTTCGTTTGTATTTACTGGGCGCTTGAGTGTAGTCACAGAATAGCATGCTATTCTCAATTCATTTTTGCAAGATCCAGCTATCGGTCATGTGTCGGTTGGTTTTACTGTGTTGTCTTCGCTATCCAAAACTTCGTTGTTGTTTTGTCGTCATCTGACGACTATCTTTGTCGTCCTCTAGGCAATATTAAGTCGTCTTCCAGCCAGCAATCTTGTCACAATATTACAAACGATGTAACCAATGGTCTAAAACTTTAGAATTTATTATAGTGGTTTGAATTTAGATGTCTAAGAAAAAACCCAAAACCTTAACTATATGATTGTCCCACGGAAACAAACCTTAAAAAAATTTAAAATATTTAAAAAAAAAAACGACGGCCGTTTTGCTACCGGTGAGGTGTAAATCATAGTTTTTTGGTAGCTCACATTTTCCCTTGATGGAGGAGTTTTTTGAACAAGCAATGTAAACTACCAAAAAACATTTCTTGGTGTGTTTTCGGCCTTGGAAACATGATCAAATAACGTTTTCAATAGCCAATACTCTAATTTCTTAGTGGCAAGCGGTTATTTTTGGGTGCCAGTAAATCTCCAAATGTAGAGATAGACAAACCGACTAACAGACAATAGACAACCAGTTGGTTATTTAAAAAAATCTTTGTAGTGCTTTAATTTTTCTCTCGATGATGATTCATTTCCTAAGGGCTTGCTCAATCAGCCTTTTCCATCGGTAATAGGTACGATGACATGAGAGTTTCCCGGGGAAGCGTTTAAATTTTTTTGATGGATCCCATGATGGTTCTCCATCCTTACTGATGATGTACATCCTATGGAAACGAGTAACCCAGATCCGATGTCAAAAATCTGGCGACGACACAGTTTTTTTGGTAGGACAATCCGGACGTGGTGCATTTTGACAGAGAGGATAATTTTGGCTAGTGTTGGCTTTTTGGCAAATCGGAGGCAAGTATGATTTTGATTGGCCTATTTTCCCTTGTATCACGTGCAAAGATTGGGTGGAAAATACACATGGAGAATCTGCCAAAAACTTCCTGCTCGTTTCAAGCTAATATAGTGATTTTTAGTACTAAGGTAACATTACCTTACGTTAAATTAATTATTTGGTTTCTGTAAAATTTAAATTAACTTAATTAATTTAATTTTTGATTAATCAACTCTTTGATTAAGATTAATTTAAACTAATGGTTTTATTTTTAAAGAGCATTTATTTAGTTAAAGTTAATTGAACTATTTAATTATAAAAGTATTTCTACAAAATTTTATAATTTTTTACGCATTAAAGAGGTTTTTAATGGAGATTTTTATTTGACCTCCACTTTTTAAATTGACATTAAGATGAAAACTCCATTAATGTATTGTTGCTTGTAAATCAACTCATAGCTTTCTTAACGGAATTAATTTGTAATCAAGGTACTCAAATAATCTTGTTTTGTACCATTTCATTCTCTTGCTCTTGGCTTATACCCATTCAACTATGGCTTTGGACCTAACGGCTCAAGTGGTTGATTTGGCCCAAATTGTAAGCAACCTTGCTAGAAAAATAAATATCCAAGTTATTCCTCCCGATGTCAAAATATACAACAATGATCCACATTCAAAATTCAAGTGTGAGGTCTTATTGTATGACAAATCAAGGAATCCTGACACATTGAACAACTAGATTTTGGATATATACCCAAAATTTTGATTAAGCTTTCAAACTTAAGCTTAAATTTTGCGAATATTAAGCTTTAAAATTTAGCAAAATTTTAGTGGAATGTAAATAAGGTCAGGATGCTATAACCAATTGGGATATTCTTGTTAAAGCACTCAAACAAATATTCTACCCTTCAAATTATGAATAAGATTTGATCATTAAGAGGTTTTGGTTTTGATAGGAAACTAACATATCCATTTAGGACTATATCTTTTATTTCAATAAATCATTCTTGGTGTGAAAGATGATGCAGTCACGCTTATCATCAAATTGAAGAGCAAACGTTTGGGACACCTATACTGTGAAATAATGTATGTTCCCCTTGCAACCTTGGATATTGTTTTCAACGATGTTCAACTAGTAGAAGCTAACTTTATGACATACTCAAAGGGATTTTGAACTCCTTATTCTATTTTTTTGTAGTAGCATCGAATGGTACATGTTATTATTCACAATAAAATATCTTCAAACCGAAGAATAATTCTTCTTCTTTATCTCCTTATCCTTATTCTAATACGTTTTGTAGTTATTGTATAAAAAAAGAGCATGAAAATTTTGATTGCTTTAAGTTAAAAAATAAAAGTTAATTGTAATGTCTCAAGTGAAAGACAAAGTGCAAATTCCCATTGAGGCTATAGGAGAAGATCAAGAATATGATGAACTCAAAGGTAGACTAAATAAAGTCACCTTGATGAACCAAAATTTATCTATGAGTGCTCATGATTCTTTGTTTGTCACTTGAGCATATTTGACTCATAATTTTTCAATAAATTGTATTATTGATAATGGCTCACAAGAAAATTAATTTTGAGATCCATAGTCAACAAATTGCATGTGGCAATGGAGCCTAATTCCCATCCTTATTATTTGGGATGAAATAATAGTGGCACTAGCTCTAAAATAAATCACATTTACACTATGATATTTACTTTTGGTCCTAAATTTGTGGATAGGGTCACTTGTGATGTGATACCTATGGACTACTATGGTCTCCTACGTGCAAGGTTATGCACAGTGGTGAATATTTGCAAATTGGATTAATATTATAATTTCTAAAATTAGAATTTTGTGAATATGAGGACCCTCGATGTCGACCCATTTACCTAAAATTTTTGGGACTAATTTCATCTTAGAGTCAATTTGCCACTATATATATCCAAATATAGGTATATTTTTACTCATTGGAAAGCTCCTTTTGAGCCTGATGTAATGGTGGTATTTTTATAAAGTTATAAGGTAATTTAATAGGTCAGCTTCAAATGCCCCAAATTTCAATGTGAAGATGATTGATTTTATTTGCTTAGGATTCTCCTCGATTTTGATTAGGATTCACCATTTTTTTACAAGTAAATTTTGAGTCCAACCCTTTTTGCATATTCCTACCTGCATGGTCAATCTTACTAGTATGATAGAAAATAAATATATGAACCCTTTCAAAAAACATACACATTGAAGCAAAATAATAAGACATTTGTCATAAAATACACCAAAGATACATAAAATTTGGTATTAAGTTACAAACATGTAGCAAAAGCAATCAAGTAAGCATAAGATATTACATTCATATTCACTTATCAACAAAAAACTCTTTTACCTACACCACTTTGTCATTGACGTGATTCATTTTATAACTATTGAAAGAATATTCTCACATTGTTTAGGAGACAAAGTCACTTCCTCCAATTTGCACAATTAATCATATAATTAAAATTATTTTTGGTGCATCACCTCCAAATACTCCTATCTATAGATAAGTTGTTTTGCAAACTGAAGAGGTAAAAAGGTAAATTAGATATTTATTGTCTAAGGGGTTCATCAAACCAAGTACATATCTATGTGCATCTCCAATTTTTTTGGAGCTTAAAATAGAACATGTTGATTGTGTATATATTTTAGGGCTTTGAAAAAAAATTCTATAAAGAATAGATATCTACTACTCCACATTGATGGTCTTTTGGGTCAAGTCCAAGGAGCCAAATTATTTTCTAAAATTGATCTTGAGAGTGGTTATCACCAAGTGTACGTTAAGGTAGAAGATACATGCAAGATAAATTTTAAGACCAAATTGGAACTTTTTGAATGGCTAGTAATACACTTTGGTCTTACCAATTTTGTTGTTACCTTCATGAGATTGATGAGTACGGTTTTCTATGAAGTTCTTAATAATTTTTAATCATATATATATTGAATATATACTTGTATTCTAATCCACTTGAGAGGATCACCTTGAGCATATCAAGCAAGTTCTTCACACCCTTAAAAAGAATATCTTGTATTTTAGGCTTACCAAGTGCTCCTTTGGATAAACTTCCATTTCTTACCTTGGATTTGTGATTAGTGAGCATGGAATTCAAGTAGATATCACCAAATTATTTATTCTAATTCAATGACCTCCTCCTCCTATTATTGAGTTGAGGAGTTTTCTAGGACTTATGAATTTCTATTGTAATTTTATCCATAATTATTCCACTATTGTAGCTTCATTGCACCACCTAACCAAAGCCATGAGTCCCTTTAAATGGGGGAATAAATAGGAAGTTACCTTTGAGATATTAAAAACTAAAATTTTTACAACACCTATGCTTGCATTACGTGATCTCTCTCAACCCTTGAATATTGAGACAGATGCTTCTCAAATTGCCTTAGGTGTTGTCCTCAAGCAAAATGATAACCCAATGGCTTACCATTATAAAAAATAAATTTTTGCTACGAGATTTAATACATATGAAAAGGAGTTGTATGAATTATTTTAAGCCATCAAATACTAAAGAAACTACCTATTAGGAAAAGAAAAAATTGCACACATTGATCATATGCCACTCAAGTTTCTTTAATCTCAAAATGAAATTTAAAGTAGCCCAATATGTGAAGTGGAAATTGTGTTTGAAACAATTACATTTGATGACATTTGGGGTTTCATATTTAGCCATCACAGTATGCTCATGATCCTAAATTTTGGAAGATGTACTAGCAATTGTGTTATCCTACCTCTTCAAATTTGCATCTTTTCCAAGATTTTTAGATCAATAATGAGTTTCTCTACAAACTAGATAAGGTTTCTATAGCTCATGAGCATAGGTTTTCTCTTCTAAAATATTCATATTTAAAACTCTATGATGATCACTTTAGTAAAAAAAATAGACTCCGTTACTTGCATCACTTCTTCTACTAGCCATATATGTAAAGAAATGTTTCAATGTTTTTGTCACATTATGGTGTTTTGTTTCATTCCTTCTTATCTTTGGAAAATCATTTCGATGAAATTAGTTAGTGTTTTTCCTATGAAATTGCATCAACATGATTGTGTATTTGTTGTTGTTGATACATTTAGCAAAATGACTAAGTTGCTTCTTTTTCAGAAAACTTATTTTGTACTATAATTAGCCCAACTTTTCTTTGACAGCATATGAAATCCTTTGGTATTCCAACCAACATTATTTTTATTGTCATTCATGCTTTTTGGGTCACTTTTGACACTCTTTGTCAAAAATTTTAAGGGTCTCCCTTAAATTTTCCACCATCCATCAACCTCAATCTAATGTGTAGACTAAAGTGATGAACCTTACACTTGTGTTTGCAAATCTATGACCATACACTATAAGAAATATGAGACTTGAGTCTTACTCATAAACAACATGCATACAATAGGGTAGTACATTATTTAATAGGATATTCATATTTTGAGGATTGTCTGAGTTTTTAGCCATTGGATTCTTATGAGTTTCCTTTGTCTTTGCATTATCCATCCATCACTTATGCTCAGAAAGAGAAAGATAAAACAATCATTTATTTTATATTTTTAGAATCTTCAATCCAAGGTAGTTCATAGTTTATAAAAGACATAGTAGTAGAAAAAGTGGACCATGGATAAACATAAAATTCCTCATCATTTTTAGGTTGGTGATAAAGGGTAGTTGTACTTGAATAAGCAATATTTTTCAAATAAGGCACATAAAAAAATCAAACCTCTTCATTATGTGTCTTATACTATCCTTAAATAGGTGTTTGATAATGCTTTTTGGATTGATATTCATATAAACATTAGGATTCATATCAACATTAATGTAGATATTTTGAAGCTATACCATGATTCTACATTAGAGACTAAACCTGCCATCGACATCCCATTGATGTGGTTCATGATACTCAATCACCATTGGATTTTGATCAAGTCTATGACACCAAGACATGATATCTTGTATCGTAGTGTGGCTAGTATCCATGTCTGGCTTGTTGGATTTCTTCTCAACAAAAGTCCTATGACTTTCCTTATCTTTTAAAATAATTGAAGTGTAATGATTCTAATGTGGAGAGGCATGATGTGGAATAATCACATGACCCCTCTTTCTTCTAGTTAGGAGCATGATTCATTTAACTAATTAGATTAGGTTTAGAATTAATATTTATTTATAAATATTTATAAACATGAGAATAGTATTATCACATGCACTTCTAGATGAATATGTTACATTATAGAGACTTAGGTGATTAGTTAGTTATATAAGCATTGTAAATTCTTTTAAATTCATCCATGCTAATATTAGGAAGAAATATTATGCATTCAATATTTTTAGACTCCATTGGACATATGGTAGAGGATTTGTTATAGGTAATTTAGGTAACTTTTTTCCTATATATTACTTCATTGGAAATGAAACAATAATTGTAATTTTATCGCACATCATAGAACCAAACCAAAATGGACCAATTTATTTACGTACAATGCCTTTATATACTACCATTTATTTTCTATTATAAAAATATTATCGAAGACCATTTCACACAATTCACTATTTTGAGGTCCAAAGATGCCTGAACATGACCAAAAGAAGTGTAAACAGATATGAATACCATTATAACTACATATTTAAGTTAGAAGGTTTTAACTATGTAAACTTAGAGGAATAAATGCACCACTAAAATGCACAAAGAAGAAACTCTATTGTTAAATTTAATTTGAAAAATATTTTTTTGTGATCAAACTTTTAAAACTTGCTATTTTAATGACATGCTTACTAATAGGTTAAAATATTTTTACTATAGTTAATTTCCTGATTTATACTTTAATTTCACTATAAATATGAGTGAAGATATTCTTTGCAAGCATCCTTATGATAAACTTGGAAAAGTTGTCCAAGTTTTTTGTCACAACCCATAATTTACATCCTACCAAAACTAATTTAACCCAAGAGTTTTTTTTCTAAATATACTTAAAGTATATAATACATATATACCTCCACTAACTCTTCTTCAATTTCTCTTTTACTATAAACTCATTGAAAATCTCAATGGTCACACACTAGGGGTTCTTATCCTATCCTTTAGCCATACTCCATGACTTGGCTTCCAAGAGCATCCATCCCTACATTTCCACATGTCCATTTGGAAAAGTACTAGATGCAATTTCCTTCTTACCAACTATCTTGTTCTCCCCACAAGATAATTGTTATTTCCCCTTTCGATCCTTTGAAATGTGGAGTCCTAGTCCTTACTCTCCCCACAATTCCTTTAGTGAGGGAGTTTCTAGGGATAAGCCAACTCTTTCCTCTCTATATAATTCCTTTTGCATAGGAGCCACAATTCGTTTAGTGTAAGAGTTATAATGTTGATGCTAAACTCTAATCTATCTATACATAACTTCTTTAGTGTATGAGTACTACTCACTATACCAATAAAATCTATTGAATCCATATAATGATCTCTAATTTATAAGAAAGGTTTATCTCGACTACCCATTCCACATTGGGTTTACTTAAAAGCACCATATTTAATAACCTCTTATCATTCTAAGGTAATTTACACTAGCCAACATATTTTTTTACTCAGTTAACACCGAAGTGCTCTTCATGGACTAATGTTCAATAATCTCTAGTCGATGTCCTCTAAGATACATCCATTCCATCATAGTATTTAAATTTCCAGAGTCATGAAGATACACATTAACATTTCCTTTGGTTTTAATGTTAGACTAAAGTTAATACAACCCCATAGTAGCCCATCCACTTAACATAACAACCACATTCCTTTCACTAGGCTTACTCGAATCACATCAATTCGCACGAGATTTACCCCATTAAGGTGATTAGAGAATATAATATTCACTCATGAAAACTCAATAATACCACAATCATTTTAATTAAGTACCAACCCATAAGATAATAAATCTTACAATTAAAAAAATAATATTTACTTCATTTAAATACTAATCACACTCTTAAATGACAATGTGGAACATATAATAGATAGGAGCTAAAACCAATCAAGCCCATCATTTATAGCAAGTCTCACATTGTCATTAATATAACTAGATTACATGGAAATATTTTTATTAATATGAACACAATCATATCTCAAAACACATTACGAATTCTTCGAAACATTCTATTGTTCCACAATATTTGTAAATTTACAATGGTGCGACGATCCATCATCTAGTATCCTTTACAATATAGATGTCAATTTCCTTTGTCCAAGCTACATTTAAAAATATAGAATGTCAAACATCTATTTCCGTGCTTCTAGTTTGAGGCAGTCCTAAACTAGTACATGAATGTCTGCATCCTTTCACTAACCAGGTCATCTCTCTGTGTCAGTCTTCTTTCTAGATCTACCACCCACTGAAAATGATATACCTTGTAATAGGATTAGAGATGACTCCAAATATCATAGTGCTATATCATGAGATGCATTATTTCACATCCTAACAACAACCACATGGAATATACTCCAATACTCCCATCTCACACAAAAATTCCTTAATATATGTTCATTCCTCATCCATAATAATACAACAATATCACAAGAATATAATTCTACAAAATAAATTGTCTATTGCTAGATATGAACAGAAGAAGTCTTTTACTCAATTCAGTAGTTTAAAACATACCAAAGTATTTCCACAAGGCACAAACTATAAGAGAATAAATTCCTTAAATCCAAATAACAATTAAAAATCCTTTTCCTAATGCAAATGGAAATAAATCAATTTAATTTCCAGCAATGGACATCTTATAGTATACATGCATAAACTCAATCACAAATATTAACGGATTCACATTCTCATCTAGTATTCAATGTCTAGAACACTCCATCAAAGAGGACATACAGTGGAAACTAATTCTTTTCTTTACATAACAACAATAATGTAAACATATCTATCCACTATCCTATGGTGTAGTCTCATGTGTTTTGATGATGAGCTACAAATTTTAGGGAGCTATCACTCTATGTTTAAATTACCATAAGAGGAAGCCCATTAACCTTATCACAACAAACTACTGATTTGCACACATCTCACATTTCATACTATCAAATCCAATAAAGTAGAAGGTCATTCAAGATGACTTTTGAACTATTAGTCTTTCTTTTAAAAATAAGACTTAAAAACTATTTAAGTTTTCCTATAGGAGGCCATCTAAGAGCAACAAATTCCCTTATTCTTTGAAGAGAAAAATGATTGAAATATATTCCAAAAATTAATTTCAAACAACAACACAAAGTGGACAACTATGTTTCATTGATTCACACAACTCATCAACCAAAATATAACAACCAATATTTTAGATAATACTTGGTTTACAATTATGCCTTCTTCCATCGAATTCCCAAAGCAAATATTTCAACATCATTTTCTATAGTCTATTCCCACTACAACTGTTCATGACAACCTTTTCTCTAGTCCTTTTTTCCCAAAAATAAACCCACTACACCCATATGCCTATGGCAACCACTTTACCATTATTTTCCCCATGTCGTTTATGACCATTGTGGGTGAATAGTTTGGTCTCTTAATTGGTCATTCTCATTCCACACACGTCATTCAAAAACTCAAACAAACATTTATTTTTTATTTAGTGATCGAACAACACGACACTACTATAGATGATTAGTAATCATTCCTTTATTTTTAAAATAAAAAAAGCTATAAGCACTTTCTATAGATGAGTAGTAATCATTCCTTTCTTTACTACTACTCCATTATGTTTTTAATAACTCTTTTCTCATGACCCCATAGCAATGTTATCAATCAACAATGGTTTCCTTATTTTTCTCTTTTAAGATAGATAATATAAGCAAATAACTATTTCCTCTTTCAATAAAAACCTTCATTCCAATTAAAGTTTTCATTAAGAAACAAAAATATCATTTTGCAAAAAACATATTCAAGCATGATATGCATCTCCATGAAAGGTATTTCATTCAAGTTGCCCCAACTTCTTCATCAATTTACCCATCACATCATTTCCCATAAGGTATCCCTTTCTCGGTGGTTAGTTATTTCTACCACCTCTAAGAAAACTTGTTCCTACAAAATGCATTTCCATTAGCAGTACCATATTCCATTATAAAATGTACAATTGTTTTCCAGGAATATAAACATGAAATAACCCATTTATTTACAAGAGGTATATCCTATTTCCATATTATTCATATTTTACATAACAAGTCATGAATAACCAATCATTCCATCAATAGGATACCAAAATAAAACATACATTCATTCATATGAAGTGACTTCATCCAAAGTAAAAATTCTACCAAGGGAGGGTCATGACATCATCCCCCCTTAGGTTTAACACAATCCTCTATGTTTTAAATATTATAAACATAATATAGTCTTTAAACAACATTTTCAAACAGAAATGGAAAATGTTTTTGCATATCCACTACTTTTTCCCAAGTAGCATTCCTTTTAGTGTATCGGTCCCACTAAACTTTGCACTACTCCAAAGTTCCTTTTCTCATTGATTTAGATAGGAACTCAAGGATTCTTACTGGTTGAACCTCTATAGCCTTTGGGTTCACCATCTACAAATTAGAGAAGTCCCACACATGCTTAGGGTTAGCAACATACTTTTTAAGTAAAGAGATATGAAAGGTACTATGAATCTTGGATAGATTGGATGGTAAGGTAAGTTGACATACCATGAGACTAATCTTCTCTATGATTTCAAAGGGTTCAAAAAAGTGAGGATCTAGCTTTGTGAATTTGATCACACTCTTCCTTGGTTTCACCCTCAAATATACTTTTGGTGATTTCTTAAGATTAGCATAGTTTTTCTAACGGTCTACTACTTCCTTCAACTTCTCTCTAATAACCCTCAACTATTGTTCTATTTCCTTGACCATGTCTGGTCCAAGCACAATCTAGTCTTCTGGATTATCCCATGATAATCTACACTTTCTACCATACAAAGCTTTGAATGGAGCCATGCCTAAGGTCGAATGGTGATCGTTATTGTAGGTAAATTCTACTAGATGTAAATAATCCTCCCAATAGGTTTTTTGATCCATGCAGTACATGCGAAGCATATCCTCTAGCACCTGGTTCACTCTCTCAGTTTTCCCATCAATTTTTGGATGGTAGGCAGAATTGATGTTCAATATTGTACCAATGGCGTGATGCAAGGATTGCCAAAATTTAGATGTGAACTTTGGGTCCCTATCTGATATGATTACCTCCAAAAAACCATGAAGCCAAAATATTTCTTTGGAAAATATATTAGCCACAACCATGACATCATCCTTGGTGTTCCCAGGTATAAAGTGTGTAACCTTGGTCAGTCTGTCGACCACTACTAGGATTACATCATGTTGAAACCTATTCTTAGGTAACCCTACGATGAAATCCATCGAAATCACCTACCATTTTTGCATAGGCACATCATGCGGGTACAACAACCAAGCAGGATTTCTATGTTCTACTTTTACCTTTTGGCACTCGAGGTATTGAGCGACAAATTCAGTTATATCTCTCTTCATTCCTAGTCAGAAAAATATCTTTTCATATTATTCCTCATATTTTCTCCTCTTGGATGAGAAAAATATGGAGATATGTGTGCTTCATTCATAATCATATTTCTCAAATTTCCAATCTCAGGAATTACTACCATGTTCTTAAAACATAAGAAACCATCCTTGATGCCAAAGTCCTTGTTTTCATCAGGTTTTCTTTCCATCCTTTCCTGAATTTGGTTGTAGTATGCATCCTGATTTTGCATTTCCTTGACTTGTTCCATCAAGTTGAAATGGATGCTAGAAAAAACGGCTATATATCTTCTCCTACTCAATGCATCAATGACTTTATTTTCTTTTCCCTTAATATACTCAATGCCAAAATCATATTCTATGAGGAATTCCATCCACCTTCTTTGCCTAGCATTGAGTAAAGTTTGAGTGAATATATATTGCAGACTCTGATGGTCTATCCTTAGCTCAAAGGGTCTCCCAACTAGATAGTGTCGCCAACTCTTGAGAGAAAATACTATAGATGCCAACTCTAAGTCATGGGTTGCATAATTAAATTCATGTATTTTCAATTTTCTAGATCCATAGGCTACCACTACTTCTTCCTATGAAAGCACTCCTCTCAAACCTTCCAAATATGCATAAGTACAAATAGAGAAACTTCTTTGAAGATCAAATACTTTTAGTGTAGGAGTTATGGTAAGATTTTTCTTTAGCAAACCAAAGGCTTCCTCATATTTCTCTGTCCCCTTGAATTATTTTTCTTTTCTATGAATGTTGGTTATGGGTGAGGTGATATTGAGATAGTCCCTCACATAATGCCTATAGTATCAAGTTAAACTAATGAAACCTCAAACTTCAGTCACATTAGTAGGTGGAAACCAATCCAAAATGACTTCTATTTTCTTAGGATCCACTATGATCCCTTTATCTAAAATAATGTGTCCTAAGTATTGCACTTCTTACACATAAAATTCACACTTGGATAGGTTCCCATACAATTTATTTTTCCTTAATAGCTCTAGTACCATTCGTAGATGCTAGTCATGCTCTGACTTGTTTCTAGAATATATCAAAATATCATCCAGAAATACCAGTAAAAATCTATCCAAGTACTTCCTAAAGATACTATTCATCAAATTCATAAATGTCGCTAGAGCATTTTTTAAACCAAAAGGTAAGACAACAAACTCATAATATCCATAACGAGTTTTAAAGGTTTTCTTATGTGTATCCTCCTCATAGATTCTTAAATGATGGTATCCTCACCTCAAATCAATATTTGAAAATATTATGGCATATTTGAGTTGATCAAAAATATCTTTGATTCTTGGGAGAGGATATCGATTCTTAACAATTTCCTTGTTTAACATCCTATAATCTATGCATAATCTCAAGAAATCATCCTTTTTATTTACAAATGGAACTGGTGCATCCCAAGGTGATACACTTGGTTTGATCAAGATTTTATCTAGTGACCCTTGCAATTGCACCTTCAACTCTTGCATTTCTATGGTATTCATTCTATAAGGAGCTCTATGGATGGTTTCTGTTCTAGGTTGAAGCTCAATAGTAAATTCAAATTCCAATTTAGGGGGTAATCCAAGTAAATCTTATGGAAAGACATCCCTAAATTCCTGAAGCATTGGGTATTTCTCAAACACCTCCTCCTCCTTATCTTTATCAATTTTATTTATCTTAACAACATAGACCATTCCTCCTTTCTTTATGGCCTTTATTATGTTGCATTTCCAATAGTATTTGAGGTTGAAAAGCCCCCTATAGACTAAACATCCTATACACAACTCTCCTATAATCTAAGTACTCAATCCATCTATCTTAAAATTTGAGTATTGCCTTATGCACTTGCAACCAATCCATTCCTAGGATTATGTCAAAAGCATGCAGAGGCACTACATACAAACATCCTATTGTTATTCCACTAGGTAAGGTTATTTTTGCCATAGGGTAACATTGGTTAATAGAGTAGGTTTATCCTAAACCATAATCAACCTTCCACCCATGAGCCAATATTCTTGGTCTTTTTGAAATATCTTTAGCTAAAGTAGTGGAAATAAAACTATCCGTAGCACCACTATCAATCAATATTTTAATATTTCTACCAAAAATATTACCTTGAATCACTAGTGGCATGGCCTGACCATCAAGATTTTGGTTTATTGTAGATGCATAAATCTTGTGCACCAGATCCTTAGATGCAGTTTCTTTGTATGTTGGTTCTTTTCCTTTAGAACTAATTTTTGTTATCCATGGACAATTAGAAGCATAATGTGGTCCTCTATATATATAACATCCTTATTTCAACCTTGGATGTCCTTTTCACTTCTTTCCCTCTTCTACTTTTTCTATATATGAAGGATTAGATTGTCCCTATAAAAGTTTGATGTTACCTTTGTTATCGTTGTGGTTTTTTCCTTGAAACCTTTTTCTAAATTTTCTTTTCTTCCTATTATTTCCTCAATCATGTTGAGATAAGTTATTGCTTTCATGTTTCTATTCCTATTTTACAAAAGCTCCACTATTTCTTTTCTTTTTTTTTCTTTTTTTTTTTATTTGTGGAAAACGTCCCAAAAGGGATGCCACTTTCGGGTAAGACCCAAGGAGGCAGGGGTATCCATTCCACAAAAAACTCCCAGGACTCGGACCTGGCCTACCACCTTTGACATACTCAATGAGCAAACAAACACACAAAACCAAATTAAAAAAAGTAAATAACAACAAAAATAATAAAATAAAATAAAAAACATGCTCCTTGAGTGTGTCAAAACCAAAATCACAACCAAACACGCACAATAAGATAAAATAAACCACATAGAAAAACATAAGAACCACATAACAAAACACAAACAAGACAAAAACAATAGCACACTACAAAGACATAACCCAAAAAAACATGAAAAATAAACACAACCAAAACCTAAAAAATAACTCAGGTGTTGTAGGTGAGTTGAGAGGAGAGGGCAATCCTCCAAGGGAGGTCCTAGGTTCAAATCTCCACCCTACCAAAAGCTGAATTGGGTATCTAAAATCCAATAGATAATGTTGGTGCGTAGGGTTGTATGCGACCCCAGGGTGACTTTGACGGTGTAGAACCCTTGTTCGTGGTCTCTCAGACCAAGGTGGCTTCGCAAGGGGTTTTTATCTTAAAAAAAAAAACCTAAAAAATAAAATAAAAATAAAAACAACCAACAATAGACAATAAACAAAAATAAAAAACATAGAAAACACTCACACATAAAAAAAAAATGAAATAACACAAACAAAGAGAAACCCAAGAACAAGAACAAAAAAAAAACCAAGAACAATAACAAAAAACATAAAAAAAAAAAAAAAACAACAGAAACACAAGAACATCAAAAAACAACACAAAGAATACAAAAACAAAACAAAACAAAAGAACCCACCCATCTTAAAAAACTAAACAAAGAAGACAAAAGAAAAAAAAATGAACAAAACAATGACCTATATAGAACAGAAGACTATTAATGCAAGAATCAACAGAGGAAACAAAATAAAGAATAGAATGAGCTAGGGAACTAAAAAAATTGAATGAACCAAAGAGAAACAAAAAAAAAAAACAAGAAGAAACTAGGTACCTTCAAAACTGGAGCCATCCAAAGAAATGATAGAAAGAAGAGCTTCCCTAATTTGAGAAGCCCACCATATAGGAGGGTGGCCATAACAAGTAAGATCACCTTTGTCCAAAGCCCAATTAGCTAAAGCATCAGCACTCTTGTTTTGATCTCTGACCACATGATTGTAATCAACTTTCAAAAACCCCATCCGGATTAACTCGAATCTTCTCAATAATTCTTTTTATTCTCCAATCCACCTTATAGATTCTTAGAAGGATTCTTCAAGAGATTAATCATAAGTTGAGAGTCGGACTCAACTAACACCTTTTCCCATCCAACCTTAGTAGCCTCCTGAAGGCCTCTAAGGATACCATACCCCTCAACAAGGTTATTGGAAAGAATACCCAAATTCTCAACAAAAGTAAAAACCAGGGAGCCATCTGAAAGTCTACCAATTCCTCCCACATCGGCTTTTCCAGGGTTCCCTCTAGAGGCTCCATCAGTATTGACTTTTCCAAAATCCTTAGGAGGAGGATGCCAATTTCTAGTCCTATCCATCTTACTAATACTCACATTCCCTTTAAGTTGGTTGCCCTTAGAAGGTTTAATCTTCAATATTTGCATCACTTGATCCCATATTTGGTGGGAGTTTGGGGGTGATTAAGGAGTTGATGGACTGATTCAACTAAGTTGGCTATGGTCTTTTGCCAAATATAGTGAATATCCTTCCTATCTTGATTAAAAATTTGGTTGTTCCTTTCATTCCAAATATTCCAAAGAAGAATGGTAGAACCCATCCAAACTAACTGCCTAATAAAATGATCAACACCCTCTTGATTAGGCCAATCCCTCCAAAGATGTTCAAAAGTGAAAAAATTGGACCACTGTAAGCCAAGTAAAGTTGCCATTCTCCTCCATAGCTCAGAGGCTAAAGTACACTCAATAAAAATATGGTTGATATTTTCTACATTATTTTCACACATTTCACATCTAAAAGGGCCATGAAAACCATGCTTCATAAGTTGCTCACTAGTAAGAACCCTATGATGCAATAAAATTCAATTAAAGAACCTCACCTTAGGCCAGAGCTTTTGAGCCCACAATTGAGAAAATATGTCAGAAGAATGGTTGGGATTATTATGGCATAAGGTCAAATAACCTTGAGCAACTGAATACTCACCCTTAGTAGTGTTGTTCCATCCAAAATAATCTTTTTCATGGGACCAAGAGAGGGATATCATATGAAGGATGCCTTGGATATCTTGTCTTTGCCTTTCTAGGATTTGAATAGGCCAGTCCTCAATAGGGATCCAATATCTACCAACCTTTGAATTACTAGTATGGTACCGACAGAAATTAGCCACCTTTATCCAATTAGCTTGGTGAAGCTCCTCCATCCAAGGCCTCCAATCGAGAAACTGAGTTATCAAAGGCTTGTGACCATCCCACGAATCTATCCAAAAATTTGCATGTTGACCATTATGAATGATCCAAAATAATTTTTTCTTTATCAAATCATCACCAGTCTTAAGAACTGCTAAAATGGGAGAACCTTTGGTAGGAAGTTGATAGCGAACAAGGTCTTCAGGACTTTTGTTCTCAGCATATTTAGCATGGAGATTATTATCCCAAAGAGCATTGGGGTTATGCAACATCCTCCAATATAATTTAGCAGCTAAATATTTGTTTTTATTAATTGAAGACCGGAATCCTAATTCCCCTTCACTCTTAGGAAGACATAAAGTATCCCATTTCACCAAGGCCCATTTTCTTTTCTCCTTAGTACCACTCCAAAGGAAACAATGACTAATTTGATCCAATTCTCGAAGAACAGCCTTTGGGATATTCAAAATGAAAGAAACATAAATAGGAATAGCTTGAAGGACTGATTTTACCAAGGTGATTCTACCCCCAAAAGAAAGCCACTTGTTGGTTCACTTTCCAATTTTCTTCTTCACTTTGTCCAACAACCAATTCCAATATTTATTTTTCTGCCTTTTAATATTTATGGGAATACCTAAATAAGTGATTGGAAGAGAGGTCTTCTTATATCTTAATTTATCCAAGACCATGGATTCTTGTCTAGCAGAGCAATGAAAGAAAATAACTTTAGATTTCTCTTCATTGATCAACTGCCCAATAGCCTTAGAAAAATAGCTAATGATTTGCTTAATATTAGAAGCTTCCTTAACTGTAGCTTTACCTAAAAGGGTAGAGTCATCCACAAATTGAAATTTTGAGATAGGTCTAGCTCCATGAGCAATGGTAACTCCCTCAAGAGTTTTTTTTCCCTCTTTTGGTTATAGTCCTACCCAAGCATTCAACAAGAATGATGAATAAATAAGGGGATAGCGGGTCACCTTTCCTAATACCTCTGGAATTTGGGAAAGACTGAGAAGGCCTGCCATTGATAAGAACTAAGTAGGAAACTGAAGAGATACATCCCATAATCCAATCCATCCAATCCTTAGAGAAACCAAATTGCCTCAAAACTTTGATAAGGAAGTGCCAATCCACTCGTCATAAGCTTTGGATAAGTCAAACCGGATGAACATAGAAGGAGAATTTTGCATATCCATGGAATGGATGGCTTCCTAAGCAAGAACTATCTCATCTACTATTTGACATCCTTCCACATATCCCCCTTGCTCTGGGGAAATAATCTTATGCAAAAGAGGCTTCAACCTTTCTGCCATGATTTTAGTAATAATTTTGAGAAGAACATTACGTAAAGCAATAGGTCTAAAAGCTGAGATATGATCAACCTCTTGAGCTTTTGGAACAAGAGTAATATAAGTTTTATTGATAACCTTCAAAATTTCTTTGGATTTCCTGACTTCTTCCACCACCTCTAATAAATCAACATGAAGGATATCCTAGAAATCTTGGTAGAAATCAATAGGAAAACCATCAAGACCTGGGGTTTTCCCTTTTTGCATTTTAAAAACTACTTGTTGAAGAACATTGATAGTAACAGGAGAAGTCAAAATAGAGTTCTCCTCAAAAGTGATAAGAGAAAGGATTGCTTGAAGAACATTTTGTTGTGAAGATGAGTCAAGAGGAGTAGAAGTAAAAATATTGGAAAAGTAATCAACAACAATAGAGTTCATGCCATCCCAAGTATAAAAAACATCTCTAGAATCTGATTTTAAGGAAGAAATAAAGTTGTGAGATCTTCGAGCTAGAAGAGATTTGTGGAAGAAATTTTTGTTTCGATCTCCTTCTTTGAGCCATTGAATTCTAGATTTTTTCTTCCATAATATTTCTTGTCTTTTTTCCCATTCCTCTAACTGAGTTGTGAGTTTAATTTCATCTGCACTTCTCTTCTCTCGTGAGGCCATCTAAATCGATTTTCTGATTCAAATTTTCAAGATGAGCAATAACTTCATGTTTTTTTTTATGAACATCCCCAAACTCTTTCCAGTTCCAAGTCTTGATTTTGGATTTAATGTATTGCAATATTTTGGCAAAACAGAACATCTTAGTCCCATGCCTAGGTTTACCTTCCTTCCATCATTGTTGCACACGAGGTCTGAAGGAAATGTCTCTAAGCCACATTAATTGAAAATGAAAAGGAGAGAAACTCACATTGTTTTTCCACATTTCCACCATGACTGGCCAATGATCCGAACCAACATTATTAAGAGTCTTCACTTTAGGAATGTGACCATGGATTAAGAAATTTTCAGAGAGCAAAAACCTATCTAATCTCTCCATTATACAAGCTAAGCCTTTCCTTCTATTAGACCAAGTCATAAGGCCATTATCTGGTTGGATATCCACAAGATGGAGGTTTACAATATATTCACTCATGAGGTCAGTACTTTTGTCCAAATTTTTATTTCCCCCTCTTTTCTCATGTAGAGAGAGGATGGTATTGAAATCTCCTCCGATAAAGATCCAAGCTTTAGCAAAATGAGAGATAATATGAGTAATATCCTTCCACTGTCTTCTTTTTTCCTCCAAAGAAGTCGGGGCATAAATAGTAATGCAGAGCATAATCTAGTTGGAATGTCTACTTTGAATAGCTATAGCCAAAAAACCCCAACTGCCAACCATATGGTGAATAACTACCTCTTTTGGGTCCCAAAGACAAGAAATGCCACCCAAAGTCCCTTGGAAACTGAGGGAAACCACTTTTCCAGGTGGCCAAATTTTATTGGCAATTAAGTCCATATACTCCATTGACATCTTTGTTTCTTGAAGGAAAACAAGATGTGGATGATTTATCTGAATCATTCTTCTAATTTCATTTTTTTTTGAAAGACTCCCTTTGAGTCCTCTAATATTTCAAGTGATGATCTTCATTAATACCAGGGCTAAAAATTTTGGGAAGGGCATTAATCTTACCTTCCTCTACAAGCTTTTCACCTTCTTTTACCATATGATATTGATTGGTCTTGCGACCTATGTTTTGATTAGAATCCATCTTCAATTTTTTTTTCCCCGTTTCTTGACTTATTCCAATTGAATCTGAGATGGCTTCTAACCTTGAAGAATGCTCATACATAGCCAAAATTTTACTAGATGGTTCAATGGAGTCTATATTGGGACCTGCATTATTTGAAGTTTTTACATTTGAAATATTGTTTTTCTTGTGTAAATTTTCTCCTTTTTTTTTGTTGAAAACCTTTGATTTTTTGGTTTGTCTCTGAGTTCTTTCCTTCATATTTAAATTGTGTTTCTAAGATTTCAGTTTCCATTATTTCCTCTTCCTCACTTGGGACATCATTTGTGGAAAGGATTTCAAACATATTAGCAAATGACTTTGATTGATCCTTCATTACTGGTTTTTTCTAAGTGTTCTTCTTCTTAGGTATTTGGAAACCTGCTGAGTTTATATTTTCTTTCTTTTGATCAGAAATTTTATTTGGGCAAGCACTGGCCAAATGACCATATTCATGGCAAATTCTACAATGAAAAGGAATGTTCTCATAGTCCACTACTTGCTCCCAAGTGTCTTCCCCAAATTGTAATGTAATATTTTTAGGTAGGGGTTTGTCAAAATCCATTAAAACACAAATTCGAGCATAAATAATATGTTCAAAATTTTGAGTACAATCAGTAGTCATCATAAAATTTCCAAAAGAGTTTCCAATTGAAGAAAAAATTGTAGGATTCCAAAATACAAAAGGGAGTCCAAAGAGTCTAACCCACACGGGAGCTATAGAAGGCATCTCTTCTTTGGATTTAAATTTAGTATTCCAGGGCTTCATGAAAAGCCCTGCCCTTCCAAAAAACCAAGGACTCCCTTGAAAATTTTTCTCTCTATCTTCATTGTTAGCAAATAAAACAAGAAAAAAACCATTTGGATAAATAGAGATTTGTAACTCACCTTTAATTTTCTAGATTTTTGCAGCCCAAACTTTGAAAGTAGATAGACTCGAATGAAAACCCACGAACCAACAAATTAGTACTCTTTTTTCCAAATCTTCAATGCCAGTCTGAATGTTACCTATATCAAGCTTAACAATAGGAGTTCCATCAGCTGCTTTAAGACATCCTAAATCTGTTTTCCTGGGATCAATATTAGGCATTCTTAGAGGTTTATGAGAAGCCCTAATATTGATATTAGCATTGGGCTGAGGCTATCCACCACGAAGGGCATCCCTAAAATTCATTTTTGGGACTGAGTCTTCAAAATTCTTACCCTTGATAGGGGTTTTCATAGTAGAATTATTTTGTGGGTGCACCTTAGCACCAGATTCACTTGAGATATGAGCCATTTTTTGATCAACTACTTGAAACTTATTTCGTGGTCTCTTTAATCCTTGCCCTAGACGTCGTGGAAAGGTATGGTTTTCACTTTTCTTTTGTGCAACAAATTGGAAGCCATTGTCACTCAAGTTCACAGTATGATCTATTGAAAGACAAATTTCTAACCCATATTGTATCCCCTACAACATTTCCTACTAAAATATTGAGAATAAACCACAAAAATATTGGCCGCTAGGGCCCGAAGGCCTTAAAAACCAACCTCTGGAGCTGCTTGCACTCAACCTAGATGAAACCCTCGCATAGTCGCTTGCCAAATATATCGTTCACACATATGGATGCGCTAGAATATTTGTTGCTCCAAATGATATGAAAATTGGTGGAGACGTTCTAAGGTTTTTCAGGCATCTACCCTAAAAATTTCAGCTCAATCTGAGTTTGGATGAGTGAGATATGGTCGAAATGAGTTCGGTAGTTTGGGCAGTCCTGCGAAAAACGTCTCTCTCTTTTTGTCACATGCCCCTCCCACTATTTCTTTTCTTAGTGCCTCTTTACCATATTCATATAATATTTTATAGTCAAAGTAGGGTTTGAGATATGTTTCAGGTTTCTTGGATAATCCATAGACCTTTTTAAGAGTTCCAAGATCTTCCATATCCACTTCCTATCCTATTCTATGATCTTCTAGAATAAACTTATGGATCTTCATTTTCTCATTGTAATTGGTTTTTACCATCAATTTCAAAGGGATATGGTTTAGAACCCTCTTAAAAGTATTATCAAAAATGTGATCAAATTACTCTCCAATTTGACAAGTTTTGGAATGGATTTGGCATATTTTTGGATGCCCTTGGAAGCACATTCGAATGAAGAGGATTTCAAGGAAAGTACTTGGGGAAATGTGAGGGAAAATGTGAGGGAAAATGTGAGCAAAACTTCATGAACAATGCTGGTAATTATCTTCTCTAAAATTGGGTGAGAGCACCTCAATTTATAGTCCAAATAGGGAAAAATAGGCAAGGATGCAAGTTCTGGAATGCAAGGCAAGTGCTTCCACTTGTCCATTCATTTCCCATGCACAGGGTAAAATAGGATGCTCATTTGGAACCTCCAATTTGTAGGTCTTGATGTCTATGACAATCTCCAAATAAATTTTGAGTGATTGGGTGAGGGACATGGTATGAATTGATGTCCATTTTTCCCACCCTTTGAATTTTTAAGGGTCTGGTTCATGGCCATACCACCTAGGGATGCTTGCTTGTGGTCGTCCATGGGTGGGATAGTCACAAACTATGATCGTCCTTGGGTGGGATGATCATAGGTACATGGACCAAAACTTCCCAAAACTAGAGGAAACCTTACTAAAATTGTTTGGGATCCCTAACTAACCCTTGAGGGTTGCCTAATGGGATCATATGATGTCAATAAGAGTGGCACGTGGCAGTATTATCTAATTTACATGATTTAGTGTCTATAGATGCCCCTTTGGAGATGCATCGTGTTCAATAGAGCATTGAGAAAAATTAGATGACTAAATCATTAAATTATTGAGGTTATTAATTAATCTAACAAAATTTGGATACCTACATTGTGGAAAGAGCATACATTCTTGGAATCCTTTCTTTTGACAAAGATGAAGGATTGATTTTGGTATACTTTTCAGCCACACTGTAGTGGCAGTTGTACAGGCTTAAGGTATACTTGGTCTTAGTTTCTTGTTTCCTTGCAAGAATTTTCAAGGATGAAATGCTAAGTTTTAAAGGAGTCCAAGCCTTTGTTTTTTTCATTTTCTTATTGTTTGCCCTAGCATGGGCTTGCAAATTTATCTTTGGCAATTATTCTTTTGAATGTATGAAAATTGCACTTTTGAGTGTTTAAGTGTTGATTTGATTATGAAATATTTGTTATGACTACCCCATCAAGTGATGAGTCAATTAGGGCATGAATAATGATGAAATTTATGAGTTTCTTGACATATATGACTTAATTGGGATAACCATTAGTTTTGCCCATCACAAACCCTATCAAATTTGTTGGGATTTTGATCATTTTAATGATGATTTATGGAAGCAAGATCCTAAATACTTCATTACTATGGAGATTTCCAGAAATAATAGCCATATTGGAGAGTGAAATATATAATTTATAGAGCATCCATGAATACTTTGGATTTAATCTTGATCCCTTGTGAATTTTGACCAGTTTGGACCTATTTTTGGTGGGTTGAGGCCCTATTTTTGATGTTTTTAAGCTATTTTTTTATGGTTTTTTGGTGGTATTACCTAGGTGGGATGGCTGCATAGTTTATGGCCATCCTAGGGTGGGACGGTTGGCCAATTATCAAACCATACCACATAGGGGAAGCCATGCTTATTTGAAGGCTATATAAGCCCAAAATGAGGTAAATGAGCTCATTTTGCATTCTCAACTTGGAAAACATGAGAGGTGGAGATGAGAGAGCTGTTTTTCTGAATCAAAGAACTTATAAGATCTCCCCATAATTAGTATGATCCAGCAAAAAGACTCATCAAGTGGTGAAGTCGGTGCAATATGGGTATATACTGCATTTTCCTCTCTTTTTATTTAAAGCAAAATCAAAAATTTTGGTGCCTTTTTCATAAAATACACTAAATCATGGTTAAAGAACCATGATAATAGTACAATTTGGGAATATCAAAATTTATTTGTATCTTATATGCATTAATATTTTATTTTTAGGCTACTTTTTTGCAATTTTAGGGCTATTTTAGGGGTCAAATTGACCCATTTTTAGCAATTTTTAGGGGTCATCCCTTAGAGGGATGATTAGTGGTGGCCATCCCTAGGTGGAATGACTAGAAAATTGGAGGCCATCCCTGGGTGGGACGGCAAAAAAATAGGGCAAAAAGGGGCCCATTTTAGTAATTTTTTTGATATTTTTGGACTTTTAACGCACTTTTAGGGTATTTTTAACACTTAGTTCTGATAGATTGTGAAGAGTCGGTATCAATTTTCAACTCTCTTTTAGGTTTCTAGGGATATGATAACATAGGATGATTGGAAATGGCTCAATTCCATTGGCCTTAAGCATGTGATGCATTTAGAGCCCGTGGTGGGAGATCACACCTACTTGACTACTTTGATAGACCTTTGGGATCCTCACACCAACACTTTCCATTTACCTACAGGAGAGATGACAATGACTTTAGAGGATGTCTATTGGATATTGTGCATTTTGATAGATGGGTATCCCATCGTATCCACTCATTGAGATCGATGAGATGTAGTGATGCAAAAGTAATTTGGGAGACACTGGGAAGAAGTAGTGAGAGGCTTAGTCAGTGGAGGGATATTAGTAGAGTCATTATTTGGGGTTGATATATGGGGTATTATACATTCCTTGTTGATGAATTTGATCTCTAACATATTACTTCTAGCCCCATCAGGAGTCAGGTTCCCATGGAACCTTATAGAGTTGGTTTTTACACTTGTGGAGTGCACTAAGGAGGAGCCTATAGTGATGGTTTGGGGTCCTACATTATTGGCACAACTATATGATGAGTTATATTAGATTTTATCCTATAGGAAAAATGGCTTACGATATAGCTTCCTACTATAGGTTTGGATATGGCAGCATATTGTCGTGGATCGACCGTGAGGACTACCATGGATAACCTAAGCACAACTTACTTATAGGGACATAGGATACAAGATACTATGGTAGAGGTTACATGAGATAGGTTAGATCCATCACTTTGTAGGTTATGTTGAGCACTATGTAGAGTCCTTTGCATGACTCAGGGTAGAGGAGATTATCTGGAGATCTTAAGGAGATTGTCCAGTATGGGTTGAGGCTAAGACACAGCTGCACCAGATGAGGTGAGGTAGATGGCTAGTATATTCGATTCCTATGATAGTTGATGCTATGCCAGGGGTTATCTAGTGAGCCAATAATATACCATCATCATAGGATTGAGAGGACTTGTAGTTGGTTGATGTGGAGGCTTTGGGAGAGGAGTTAGATCCTGTAGTAGAAATTTCTAAGGTAGATAATGTCGAGACAACATAGGAGTATGAATCTTTGTGGATGACACAATAGTGGTGAGGAGAGAGACCACAAGGAGGGGATGTATCTGAGGTGATAGAAGAGGCACCTAGGGATGCTTCAAATTATGAGGGTCAGGATGAGTTTCTATATGATGAAGAGGTAGAGGGAGATGAGCGACATGTGCATTATTACATACTGGATGAGTGGACAAAGCTCCTAGACTTAGGGGGTCTATATGGTGACCTTGGTGATGCCAAATTTGATTATCAAGGGATTCAAGCACAATTGGAAGCATGGGATGCTATGGTTACATATTTGCAAGGTGAGCTACCCAGATATTAGTGGTAGATAGAGAGAGACTTCAGGATAATATGGAGAGGAAAGCAACATTAATAGCTATAATTTAGGTATAGGTTGGGGCATAGAGCCCTATCCATGGGGTATCTAGAAGTGGTAATATGGTTAAGCTATGAGAGAAGGTGGCACAAATCTAGTCCTTAGTGGGTACTTACCAAACTCATTGTCGATAGGAGCAAACTTATATCGATGATTTCGAGGTTGAGATAGTGCTCCTTAGAGGGCATATACTAGATCGTTCGACTGCCAATGGATCTCATCAAAGTCATAGGAGTTGGATAGGATAGTTGTATACAAGGATGGGGCCTCCTAGTTTTGCACAGAGGACATATAGGGTAGGTGGCAGCTGATCATGGAGTTTGTGGTGGACTCCGACTAAGGGTAGGAGTGAGAGTCGTAATACCAGTCCTACGTGACCATGGTATTTGAGACTCTAATGGTTATTTTTTATATTTTAGGACTTATGAGGTATGAGGACCCAGTTTATTGTAGCCTATGGGTAGTATATGGATGATGATGTAACTTTTGATTTCATAAATAAATAAATAAATAAATATATATATATATATATGATTTTTTATGTTATCATCATGTGATGCTTTACTACTTTATGAGATATATGTAATGCTTATATTTTCTTTATGATGTTATGATGGATGTCTAACATGGATGCATGTATTTTTAATATAATGTGATTTTATGATATGTAGATAGGTATATGCATGATGCAATGGTTGATGTTTTTAATTTGTATGATTTATTATGATTGCTAGTTGATAATTCAGATGCTCGCACCAAAAACTATACAAAATTTATCTTATCATTTTCATGGCATGATGAAATTATGTAATGCCTTGTGTAAATGTACCCTTGGATAAACACATAACAACATGATGTGAAATAAAATGAATAGTATAATGTTTATGATGTATTTGGAATTTTTAGGAGACTCAAACACTCTAGTTATCTAATCAAAAGTGGTATAGTAACTATGCAAGTATTTCTAACAAAGTATAAATCTAAAAATATAACCAAGATATTCAATATCCCTATGTGTGCATGTGTGTTCATTACAATAATAATGCACAAAGTTACCCTAGTTCCAAATAGGATTGATTCAGCCCATCTATACTAGATATCACCCTGCGAGTATCAATATCCTGAGTTTTTGAACATAGTTGGATTTGACCACTAGGTAGTATAGGCTACCAAAAAGTAGCTCATCTACATGCAAAAATTGGTCTATTCCAAAGTAAAGTTTCTTATGTGATAGATATATAGTCATGTGTAAGGATACTGCCATTTCCAAGTAGGCTTGATGTCACCCAACTTGTAATGAGGATCACCTTATGGTTCTCTAATGCTAAGAATTATAGGGATTCAAGTTCAATACTCCCTTATTTTTCTTTGAACTTTGAATTTTTTCAATTGAGTTTCTCATTTTTGTTTATGGTTAGCAATGGATTTTGGTATTTCTGAGAACCACTATATTTTTGCTAATGATAAACACCACTATTTCTTTTTGCATATTGTGAAGTGATAACAATCACTGTTTATTTTTTATTTTGGATACTTACCCCAATTTGGTGTGAAGCAAGGGATTTTGATTATTTGGGTAAGAAGGAACTTGTCCTTTTGCCAATTATCAGAATTTTTGAACCATTCGCACAAGGGGATGAGCGAGATAAACTTTTCACTTAAGGTAACCTAGACCACTATGTAGGTTTCATCTTTTCTTGTGCTAAACCTGGATTTATTAATGTGAAAATGTGTTGATATTTTGATGTATACAAGGTATAATATAATAAATATTCTACCTTCTAAAAATCATGATATCTTTCTACAAAATTTAAAAAGAAAACTAGATATGGTTGAGTGACTGAAAAACCTAACTATATCTTATAAAAAATGGCTAAGTGACAGGAAATAGACATACAATATGGAGTGTAAATGTAAATGATACATGTAATGTAAATAGGTGGTAACATTGACATATGATAACAGTGAATTTGATAGATGCCTATTATACATACCTGGTTATAAATATGTATGATCAATTTCTAATAAAGAACAATGCAATGATGCGTAAGTCTAATGCAATTAATGTTGAAATGCAAATGATGTCGAAATGTAAATTATGCAATAATTTTGTTTTTTTGAGATTTTAATGATATTTTTGTATTTTTGATATATATATATAGGTTGACCAATTGGATCAGTGAACCATTGGGTCTTTTTGGATGACCAAATGGCTTATAGATTCCTTTGGGGCATTTTGGGGTGACCTAGATGGTCGTAGAATGCCTAGGAGATTTTTACAATGACAAAAGATATTATAGATGCCTTTGGGGCATTTTGGGTTGACCTAGATAGTCGTAGACCACCTAGGAATTTTTTAGAGTGACCAAAGGATTTATAGATACCTTTGGGGTATTTTGGGTTGACCTAAATGGTCGTAGACCACCTAGGGGATTTTTAGGGTGACCAAAGGGCTTATAGATGCCTTTGGGTCATTTTGGGTTGACCTATATGGTCATAGACTACCTAGGGGTATTTTAGATTGATCTAGATGGTCCTAGACCACCTAGAGGCGTTTAAGGTTGACCTAGATGGTCTTAGACCATATAGAGGTATTTTATATTGATCGAGATAGTCGTAGATCACCTAGGGGAGTATTAGGTTTACCTAGATGGTTGTAGATAGCCTAGGGGTTTTTTGGTTGACCTAGATGGTCGTAGATCGCCTAAGGGTATTTTAGGTTGATCTATATGGTATTAGACCACCTAAGGAAATTTTGGGTTGACCTAGAGGGTTGTAGACCACCTAGGGACATTTTGGATTGATCTAGACAATCCTAGATCATCTAGGGACATTTAAGGTTTACCTAGATAGTCTTAGACCACCTAGGGATATTTTAGGTTGACCTATATGGTTTTAGACCACCTAGGGGTATTTTAGCTTGACCTATATGGTCGTAGACCACCTAGGGGTATTTTTGATTGACCTATATGGTCGTAGACTACCTAGGGATATTTTAGGTTGACCTAGATGATCGTAGAACACCTAGGTGTATTTTAGGTTGATTTAGATATTCGTAGACCACCTAGGGATATTTTAGATATTCGTAGACCACCTAGGGATATTTTAGATTGACCTAGACAATCATATACTTTTTAGGGGTATTTTGGATTGACCTAGATTATAGTAGACTATCTAGGGGTATTTTAGATTGACCTAGATGGTCATAGACTACCTAGGGGTATTTTAGGTAGGTCATGGTACTCTAAGGATGAAATGACCATTAGATATTGATATTCAATGGATCGGGCTCTTCATTTCCTTCAATAGAGGCTAAGCGATAATTTCCATGTCCAATATGACTAGTAATGATGTATGGACCTAACGAGTTTGCTGCAAATTTATCCCGTAGATGGGATGGTAAATTTGAATTTTTTTAGTTCTCTTTTAGAACTAAATCACCAACTTTAAAGTCTCTATGGTGGGATTTCATGTTGTAAGCTCTCTTAAGGTACTCTTGATAAACATGTAGATGCTCAAGAGCATTTATGCATTGCTCATCAAGCAAAGTGAGTTTTATCTAGATAAGCTTGTCATGCAGTATCATCATTGATGAATTCCGGTAGAGATATGTGCAATGAGGGTATTTATAACTCTAGAGGCATGACAACCTCAACACCATACACTAGTAAAAATAATGTTATCATAGTGGGAGTCTGAATACTAGTGTGATAGGCCCAAAGGGAAAGAGGTAATTGATTGTGTCAATATTTATGATTGTACTTAATGGTTTTCTTTAATATTTTAGATAATGGTGTCCCATTATCTAAAATTATCTTGGATGGAATACCAAAATAACATATGATATTATGCAATATGAACTCCATGATGCAAGGTCCAATCATCATGGTACGGGTAATTTATTCCACCCATTTTGTGAAGTACTCAGTAGCCATTATGATAAACGTGTGATGGTCTAAGGATGCAGGTGTTATTTTCTCAATTAAATCAAATCCCATTGTGCAAATGACCTAAGAAATTAAATCGGTTGTAAGGCTTGTTAAGATATGTGTATCAAATTTATATGATGTTGACACTTTATGTACTTCTTGATATAAGCACAACAATATTACTCTAAAGTTGGCAAATAATAGCCCATGCAAATAATGCACTTTATGATGGCCATGCCATTGAAATAACCACCACATGTACCATCGTGTTCTTGTGCAATGGCCCAAGCTAACTCTTGAGAGTCTAAGAAATGGAGGATACCTTCATATCTTTGACGATACATTGTCTCCTAGAAATACATACTTTACCACATTTTTCTTAAATGCTTGATTTGAGGCATGCGAAAATCCAAAAGGAATATTTTCTAGTTTTAAATAATCTTTTATTTGTGTGGCCCAATCTTGTTTTAAATAATCCTCAATTGTATGAACTACACAATATTTTTGACATCCCTCTCATGCAAATGATGATTAAGAGCAAACTTGTAGATATAGCATTGTGCTAGTATCAAAAGTATTTTTAGGGAATAGAGTCCCCCAAGTGATGCTATTCAAATAATTGTGTATTTTAGAGAACCTTTCATGTGAAGGCTTAATACGAATCATGTGACTCTAGGCATGGAGTTAATATCATCACGCTTCATCATAGATTGCGATAGCATTTTAATTTGAATAGTCATGATATCATCAGATGGGTTCCGCAAGATTAATGACCCTAAGGAGACCATTGTATCCACAAAACAATTAGAAGAATGAGGGAGTGCCTCAATATCATTCCATTCTAGATTTACTAGTATTTTATCCACTAGGGTTTTATAGTCTTTTAAGACTAGGCACCTGCATTGGAATAGTCCTTTGACCTTATTAACTATGAGCAAGGAATCATCAAAAAATATTTAGCTTTGTTATTTTCATGGCGATTGTCATTTGAAGGCCTATGAGAAGGGCTTCATACTAGGAATTTTATTGGTGCATGAGAAATCGAGTTTAAATGAAAGGGGCATTAGATCCCCTTGTGGTGTGAAAAACATGATTCTTGTGCCATCCCTTTTCTCACACTTAGAACCATCAAAAAATAGAGTTATGTCAGCCAATGACTTAGGCTCTTCAGGATCTGGTGATTCTGAGACATGAGAAAATCCATCATCGAGAAGCTCTAAAGTGAGATGTTGGTCATCCTGGAGAGAAGCCTCTACTAGTTGATCAACTATGATGTGTACTTTAATTGATTTTTATCCAATGAACTCTAGGTCAAATTCTATCAACAACATGATCCATTTTGCCATGTGACTACTATGGTAAGTTTGACTCATCATGTAGTGCAATGGATTCTCTTTTGATACTACATACATGGTATGATTGAACATATAATGGTGTAGATTTTTAGTGATAAAGACAATTTCTAAGCATTGCTTCTCAATGTATGCATATTTTATTTCATATTTGACTAGTGTGCAACAAATATAATATTTAGCCTGCTCTTTATGTAATTCATTCTTTTGGTCCAACATGGTACCCAATGCAAGTTCAATAGTTGATATGTAAATATATAACGACACTCCTAGTCATAGAGGAGCCAATACTGGTGATGAAGCTAGGTGTTGATTTACCTCATCAAAGACATCTGGACATTCATTGTCCCAATGAAATGCAACCCTCTTGTGCAATAACTTGTTCATAGGTCTACACTTATTTTATAATTGTGCTATGAAGCACTTTATGGATGTGACATTTTCTTGCAAGCTACATAGTTGCTTGATAGTTGTGGGGGGAGGCATTTCTAGAATTACCTTGACCTTATTTGGGTCTACTTCTATGCCTCACTTAGAGACTATAAATCCCAATAGTTTACCAAATGTGACACCGAATACACACTTCGTAGGATTTAGGCTAACATTATGCTCAATGATGTGATCTAAAATATTTTGCAATACATTGATATGCTCTTGGCATAATAGAGATTTAGCCAATAATTCATCCATTTAATCTTCAAAAATATTATTCATATAGTAATGGAAGATATATGTATGGCTCATTGGTAGGTGGAGCTAGCATTTTTAAGACCAAAAAGCATGACCTTGTAGCAAAATGTCTCCCAAGGCATTGTGAACGTTGTTTTGATCTGGTCTTTTGGATTAGTACGAATTTGATTGTATCTAGAGAAACCATCCATAAGGGATAACAATTCATGTACTATTGTGGTATCTATCAATGCATCAATATTTAGTAAAGGAAAATCATCCTTAGGACTCACTTTGTTGAGATCTCTAAAATTAGTGCAAATGTGAATCCTCCCGTCAAGTTTCTTGATTGGTACTATGTTGGAAACCCATGGTGTATAATATACTGATATAATAAATTTGGCATCCAATAGTTTTTACAATTCATCTTAGACCATAAAGGCAACTGTTGGATGCATCTTATGAATCTTTTGCTTAACTGGTTTGAAATTTGGGACCAACGTAAGATTATGCATGACCAAATTAGGATTTAGTCCTCGGATATCTTTATAATACCAAGAAAAACATTATATCTTATTTGTTAACAACTTTATATACTTAGTTTTTTCATCAAGGGATATATATTACTCTAATTTAATGTTTTTAGGGATCAGTACCAATATCTTTGTCAAATATTGGCTCAATTGATATGTGTGATCCATCTTCCAACTAATGTGAAATAGGGATTAAGTGAATGTCATCAACTAGGTCTACACCTTCAATTGGTATTTCTTTCTCAACCTCAACCTGACAGACATTTTGAATAGTCCATGGAGAAAAATGAAATGGTTGTAACACTTCATTGCAAGGCCAAAAATATTATGGATATGGGGGAGAATCTCCCCGATCAAATTCAATTGCCTTAATGTTCAGGTGCAACAGCTTTGATGGGTTGTTCGGATCTCTCAATGGTGTATATATATCTATGGAAATCATGTTGATTGATACATGATCTCCTTCCATGGACGAGTGGGTCTAGATATCTAATGTATCTCTTAAATCGTTATGGTGGTTGTGGTGGTGGTGGAATGATTGACGGTGGTCAATGGGGAAGGTGATGATCTTGCTCCTCAAGTGGAAAAATCTATAGTCAAATGGGATGTTGTGTGGGGAACATGTGAATATAAAACTCTTCTTCATTATCCAAAGGGATAACTCACTCATATTCCTCATTAGAACTAGGATAATTTATGGGCACTATGACATAGTCTTCCTCATCATCTATGGTCCATTCATGAGGAGGACCTTGATCCTCTTCCTCACTATCATATTGAAGGGTATGTGAGCTCTCACCCACTTCATGAAGTTGAGTGACTTCACTGTATATCCCTTGATCTACCATTTTTATGGAAAAATAATCTCCCAATGGATGAACATGATGTGGATTGGCATAGGGATCGCATGCAAGATCATCCCTATAATTTAGACATAGTCATTCGAGACCTTATTTGATGACTTTTAAAGGTACCATATTATTATATCCCCAACCATATTTATCATATGGTAGCTGATATTGTGGTTAACATGGAACACGAGTACCTTGATCATATAGCCCTAGGCCATAACCATACCAGTTGCAATGATGGAGATATCGCATGGCATAGTCAGGATTGGACATGTAATTTATGTCCTCATAAAAAGGTTCATCATCTTCTTCTGGTTGAGGAATTGGAAACATTCCATACTTGATAACCCCATATATAATTTTTTTTTGGGTGGTATACCTAGAGGTACATTGATACCTATGAGGGGACGATGTCTTCCCATATCTTGCACTATCTCAATAGATGGAACTATTGTGATGTTTCTCACTAAGTGCTCTCCTATCCTTGTACTAGACATGTGGAATATAACCTAGGATGGTGAAGGTGTAGGGGACAAAAGTGAGTCTTGAGATGACTCAATATGTGCCTCCTGATATGGTTTCTCATATTTTGGATAAGGATTATCTTTCGTAGATATTGTGGAAATGATGTTAGGGATTTCATAGATTTGCCTCTTCGACATGTTTCTCTGTAGAGGATTGGATGATGACAAAGGCATTTTTTATGTAGCTAATGATGATGATGATATAAATGAAGATGGTATTGGTGTAATGGAAGGTGATGGAGGGATAAGTGGACAATAAATGGATGCGTTTAGTAGGAAGTCCACATGAGTCGATGATAACGTCAACTCAGGAAATTTTTGTATCATATCCCAATACTTAAAGGGCTCTATATCTACAGAGACTACATACACTTACCCTTCATAGGTATATTTGAGACATTGATGAGTAATAGATAGGACACACTTCCTAGATCCGAGGTCTTCCTAGTAATATGTTATAGGCCATGGCATCCTACAAAACATGACATAGTGTCGATATAGTTTTGCATCCTACCTATATGGGTAGGACTATAGTACTGACTATGGAGCATATCATATCATTGAATGCTCAAAGGGTGTAAGTGGATGCTACAACATGAGATGTTGGGAGTCCTAGGTATTTCAAAGCTCTAGTGCTTATTATATTTTGTTGATGAACCAATATCTATTATAACTCTCTTGTATGGTATGCTAATCACACATGCAATGATATGTAAAGGAGGTTCAATCACATCACTTGTTATGGGTTGGAGTTTGTGCTCATGGAATGTGATCACTGGTTATTTACATTATTGCACATGCCCTACAAAATTGAAGAAGTTAGACTCCTAGGGATACAACTTTGTTGAATTTACAATATCCATTAAAGCTTCTCTATGAGGAGAAGATTTTTGACTAATATCATAAATGGATAATCTAACCGATGCGGTCTTTAAGCTTTGTGTAAGATTACTCTTTATTGTTACTACTAGCTTAGGTGGAAGTCTCTGTAATGGAGGTAGAGAAGGTTGCTATGTAGATGGAACATTGCTTGAAGCTATAGGTGGTGCAACTTGACTTGGGTAGCATCTATTCCTAGTCATAATACTTATCATCCCAATGTACCCCTACAAAGGAGGTGTTGTCTTGACCTCATTCATTGGTTTTGTGAGAGTAGCCTGTACCTCATGAGTATGTAAGGGGTCTTTGAAAACCCCCATTTGTTAATTATTTGGAGCAATAGGATTATCTACTTGGATTTTGTTTCTCTCTATCATGTCTTGCACTATGTTTTTGAAACCATAGCATGTAGGCAAGTCATGGCCATTCTGTTGATGATATCGATAAAATTGGTCTTCTCGATGTCCCATAGGCTTTGGTTTACCTATATTTGGATATATGGTCTTGATTTCTGGTATATTAACCATTTTACCAGCACATAAATGATCTAATAGGGAGTCCATTAACTCATCAAAGAGTGTAAACTATCACCTAGGGTGATGTTGCTAATTTTGACCCTTATTCACTTGAGTATTATTATTATAACTCATAGGATAAGGTTGGGCCTAATAGTTTACCTTTTGAGAAGGCATATTTTGTGCAGGCCCTAGGACATTAATGGCCACTTGATTGACCATTGTCATATTTTATGGTTTCAAACTACTCTTTGTATTATCCACTCCTTATGAGGTTTAGTTATCTCCCCCTCTTGGATTTTGATCTCTTCTATGGTCTTGGCTTGTGCTAGAGCATACTCAAGAGTGGGATATTTTTGGATTTGTAACAATAGAGATATTGGTTTCAAATAAATCTTTGAAAACATCCGAGTCAACTCGGTCATTGGAAATAGATAAGGCATCTTAGCTAAGTGCATTCACCACATGTTTCCATAGTCAGTGATAGACTCATCATCATATTGTTTCAACCCCATCAAGTTGGTTAGGGTTGCTTTTCTCTTGGTATTGAAGGCAAAAAATTCCAATAACACGTCTGTAAACTCTTCAAATGTATAGATGCTATGTTTTTGAAATTTATTGAACCACTCAATGATAGGTCCAGAGAGGGTAATTAAGAATATTATCAAAAGTAATGCATCATTCTTTTGTATGCTAAAGCACTAATTCATGAATCTCGTAACGTTCTCTTGAGCATATTTTTTCCCTTTAAACTTGTCTAGTTTGGGTATTTTAAAATGCTTAGGGTATGTAGGGTAAGGTATTGATATATACAGTGGTTGATTGTGCAACTGGTACAAGGTAGGATTTTGAAGCCCATTCCCAACTATCTTACTCTCCACATTTTCTAAGCATTCAAGTAAAGCTTGATAATCATCCAAGGATTTAATTTCCTCTTCTTTGTTTTGGACCCATAAATGGGGATGAGTAATATTAAGCATATGTTGAGGTGTTTTATTGTCATCACCCATGCCTCCAAAAGGTACTTCTACGTAATCCTAATTTTTTTCCAAATCATCATAAGCCCCATAAGATGTTTCAAGAGTGGGCCTACAATGAGGAACGTAAGCTATTGCAGGTAGTCTATATTAGGCCTAGTGGGTAAGTTTTTATTAGGCCTAAGAGGTCTAGGTGGAAAAATTTTATTAGGTCTAGGAGACCTATTATGGTGAAATATAAGTTGCCTTTATCGAGCATCCTGTCTATGCATGCTTGGAGTGGGAACCTCATTACACAATGTTTCTTGAATCTATTGTTCAAGACTTTATTTTTCTAATTATTGTTGATGCTCTAAGATATCCAAGAATTTTTTATCAAATAAATGTTGATTAAACTTGGCTTGACAATCAACATTCTTTTTAACTAGATAATTGATCAGCAATATTAGGCCTATGTGCCCTGGAACTAATTCCTTGATATATACCCTATTCAGGAAGATCTGTAATATCTAGTACGAGTTTCCATAAAATGAGGGAAGTCACATTTACTTGAGGTTCTCTCCTAAACATATATTCCTAATATTATGCCAAAGTAGAGGCACGTCGTGCAAGCATGGAATGATGCGAGTGAGGATAATAAGGATCCTCCTCAAGTATTTCCTCATAAATGATGAAAGGTGAGGTAGAATTGGCTCACCTACTATGATGAGTATCATACTCATATAATTTTTGGTTCCTTTGGGAAGGATGGTTTGAAAGCATAATATGATCATTTAACCCTACCCTAGGTGATAAGTCTTGATCCTACGCACTAGTGTGCAGAGTACACCAAGCAGGCACATGAATACATGGTATTTATCTATTTGGAGGTGCCTCATTATGTGGTTGCTCTTCTTGAAAGAAGGCATTTTCATTATTTATATTAGGGAAATGATTTCTTATATTGGGATTGTAACCTATGGGGATACCCCGTATAGGAGTTCCTTGTAGGCTAGGTCCCCTTTCTGACCTTATTGTACTTGGGTGAGTAGTTGACAACCAGGGAGGTATAGCCATGTCCATAGGGTCAAAAAAAATATGTTTTATGTCTTCTTACTTAATTCCCATAATGTCCACCCTTAAATGGGCTTGGCTACGGGTATATACCATAGCTACTTACTTTATAGCTCTATGTGATTATATCCTTTACAAATTTTATGAATTCAAATACACAATAAATAGAAACACACACAAATACAAAGTATTATCTCTTTAAAATTTATGTTTTCCTAAACTGTTTGATGTGTTTTTGATTTGTTGTTTTTTTGTAAAAAACCTCTTTCATGTGTTTAAAATTTTTGTTGATATAATTCATTGTTTAAGTGGTTTTCACCTATACACTCATAGATCAATAACCAAAAATAAAATTTTGGCCACGTGAACCAACCAAAGTATGGAGATGAAATCCATACCCAATCAGGTAGCGTAGGTCCTGCCAGTCTTCACCTAATTCACATGTGATCAATGATATACCTCTCTGAAGAGAAATACATGCTCTATATCATAGGCTATGATGGTTCTTGGAGCTGGTATTGGCAAAAAATAAGGGTACATGGGATTTGAGACAATATATGGAGGTTAAATCCACCATCGTTTACCTAAATTAGTGGTTGGGGATGAATTCGAAATCACTAATATTAAAAGGAAGTGTGGTGTGTGTAATTGATTTTAAAATAATTGAAAGAAAACAATATAAAATTTAATGATTATTCACTAAATACATAAAATTTTGTTTCACTTTCATAATCATAAGCATATATATAAAATAAAACTACTAAATTTGTAAACAATATGAAAACATAACCCTTAGGTAGGTCATACATAGGCAAACCAGACAATTGTATTTTGGAAAGCTGCTTTTTTTCCTATTTTTATTTGATTTTGTTGTTAATGCAAAACTTATAAATATGAGATCTAACTTTCACATGCACACAGAAGACAAGAAAAATTGAAATTGAAGATTTTTTGAAATAATCTAGATGCAAATTCAAGGTCTGGAATGTTACCTCCTTTGTTCTAAAACTTGATGTTTATGGAAATTTCTACTGAAACCCCATAGTTTTTTGGCTATACTTGGGTGGGATGACTAAAAATTAGGGGGCCATCCTTGGCAGGGACATTTACAGTGGTCGTCCCTAGTATTTCCAACCAGGGATTTAGGGGTTGTTTCTGCTTAAAATGGCCAGAACTTGCAACCTACAAAACACAAAAAGGAGGTCAAAAGTTATAAAATAAAAGAGGAAAAGGAACACATGGTCCCACCATGACCACCACTAAATAAGTGAAAAAAATGGCATACTTTGAATGGTTTTTTTGAAATGAAGTTAAAGTTATAAGCAAGCATTCAAAGGGAAAAGGTGCAAAAGATGTAACTATGTAAACTATTGCAAAAGAGGGATTATTTAAATTAAAGAGGGATTTTTTCTCATTGTATTTATAAATCCATCAATTAATATGGTTAAAATACATCCCTTTTGAGTACTTCATATCTTGATACATTTCAAATTACAATTTACAAAGGGATCAAATCCCTCCATGGGCTTGATGGCATGTTTCAATGTTCTTCTCGTAAACCACAATTGCGAGAAAATATTGGGCTTCTCCCTCATGCCTCAAATACCTATTATATATTACCTCATGCCCTAAATACCTCTTATATCCTCCCTCATTCCTAGAATACCTGCACCTACACACAAGATATTAAAAATTGTTAATAGCATATGTAATTTGTATAGAAAACCTTGAAAACTATGCAATAATGAATATAAAACTAATTTGTGATAAATAAAAAGAACTCTAAATGACTTGAAAATTTAGTATGATGTTATTAATATGATTTTGGGAATATATGATCATAAATTGAAAGGAAATTGTAATAAAAAAGTATGGTCATTCCTAGCAGGAACAACTAAGCCTACAATGACAAAAACCTAAATTGACCCATAAAAACTACTCAAAACTTGACCAAAATTGAATGCAAGGCTATTATAATGATTTTTAAATGATATATGGTGGAATTACATCAAAATTATCAGCCATTTCATGATCGTAACTAGTAGGTACAACTAGGACTATTACTCATCCCTTGGTGGGATGATTACAAAATAGGATGTTTTTTACCACAAATTTTAAAGGGTTCTGGTTTAGAACCCTCTTAAATGTATTGTCATAAAATGTGGTCAAATTAATCTCAAATTTGATAGGTTTTGGAATGGATTTGGCATATTATGGGATACCCCTAAAAGCACCTTTGAATGAAGAGGATTTCAAGGAAAATACTTGGGGAAATGTGAGGCCAAATGTGAGGGAAAATATGAGCAGTACTTTGTGAGCAATGCTTGTAATTGTATCCTCTAAAATTGGGTGAGAGAACCTAAATTTATAGACCAAATAGGGGAAAATGGGTAAAGAGGCAAGTTCTAGCATGCAAGGCAAGTGCTGCCACTTGTCCATTCCTTTTCCATGCATAGGATGAAATAGGATTCCCATTTGGGGCCTCCAATTTGCAAGTCTTGATGTTTTTGATAGTCTCCAAATAAATTTGAAGTGATTGGATGTGGAAATGGTAGGAATTTATTGCTATTTGTCCCACCATTTGAATTTTAGAGGTTCTGGTTCATGTCCATCCCACCTAGACATGGTTTCTTGTGGTCATCCCTAGTTGGGACGGTCACAAACTATGACCATACTTGGGTGGGACAGTCATGGGTACATGGCCCAAAACTTCACAAAATTGAGCGAAACCTTCCCAAAAGTGTTTGGGATCCCTAACTAATTCTTGAGGGTTTTCCAATGGGTTCATATGATGTCGATAAGGTTGGTGCATGGTAGTCTTATCCAATTCACATGATTTTGGTGTCTACACGAGCAAATCAGTGAGGGGGATGATGAATTTGTTGAGGATAGTAGAAATGGATTTGATAGCTAAGGTGATATATCTAGGTATGGATGTGATGGTTATGAGATTCTAGGATAAGTTACCATGGGATATGGTAAAAAATTAGGAATCCTTGGAACCAAAAATCGAATTAGTGGTGGTTTTAAGAGCAGTAAGGGTGGTTTTCAACAATGTGGGGGTAGTCAAAAATCCATGGATCATTCCAAAAATAAATGGTGTTGCCATTTTTGAGCTACCATATATAGCCATTTTTTATGATGTCCTTAGTTTTGAAGATAGAATTCCAAAATGTAGAGCTAGACTGGGGGATACCATATTTCAAGAGACTTTGATTCTATAGATACTTCCTTTTAATAATGGAGATCCAATCTACATTAACATTGGTGAAGATATTTTAGTCATGTTTAGAAACGAGGGTGAGATTTATATTTCCAATCCATATAAAACCAAGATCTCCCTAATATTTGGTAATGTAAACTTTATCCCATGCCACCAAGAGGAATTTTTTCCTGTTGTTAGGACATGACCAAAGGAGCTTATTTTGAATTTGTTTTATTTTAGCACAAATAGAAGTAGGAGCTTTGAGGATGGATAGGAATTAAACAGGTATGATTTGGAGGTAGGCATGGACAAGGGTAGATTTGGAAGCTTGGCTAAGGAGGGTTCATTTCCATATAACCAACTTCTTGAGGATTTTTTCTATGATGTTATTCCACATATTATTTACAGGGATTACGGTGAACATGGGAAGACCCAATTAAGAGGATGGGAGGTTATCAATGGTGCATTGGAGGATTCTAGAAATTCTCAATTGGTGGACGATGTGGTATTAATGAAGAAATATTTGCTTTTTTTGTAGTTGAAAAGTTGGACATAAGCCTACTCATAAAGGTTAAGGATCATCTTAATGGAGTAGGCTTCAGCGACAGAGATAAGAGTGGTCAGGATCGTATCATCAACAAATTATTGGTGAATTATGGGAAATAATAGAGAAGTAGGTTTAATGCCTAAAATGACCTTGAGAGAGTAGGCAAATTTTAGATTTCTCCCTAGGGACTCAGCTAGGATGATGAACAAGCAATATGAGAGTGGGTCCCCTTGTCTAATGCCTCTAACGCTTTTGAAGTAGCTATCGATAGACCCATTGACAATAAAAAAAATCTACATTGAAGAAATAAAAGATTTTATGAGAGAAACCCATTGAGGGTGGAAGCCAAAATTAATGAGGACATCAAAAAGGAAATCCCATGATACCTTATCAAAAAAAATTTCATATTCATTTTGAGGAAAAATCCAGACTTTTGGCTGTGAGAGATAGAGTGCATAAGTTTATGAATAGTGATCATCACATCTATGATGGATCTAACTTAGATAGTGCTTATCTAACTTGCATCAATGATGAGGGGAAAGGCATTCCTTATTCTGGTGGTCATATATTTAGTTAATATTTTGTAAATAATGTTACATAGGCTGATGGAGTGGTAGTCAAAGATTGATCTACAATCAATGCACTTGGGAATGAGGGCAATGAAAGTACAGTTTACATCCTTGGGAATGGTGAAATATCTTTGAACATCTTGAATATATAAGCATATATTCCTTCCCATGGCATACCAGTAACATTAGAAGAATCTAGGGGAAAAGCTATCAGGTCTAGGGGTATTTTCAAGATGCATGGAGAAAAGGGCAAACTAGATATCATTAGAAGAGAAGCGCTAGAGGAGGTGAAGATTTAACTCAAGGGGTATGAGAGTAGGGATATGGTGGAGGAGGGGATGGTAGAAGGTAAGAAAGTATTAGAAATGGTTGACCGCTTCATTCCTTATCTCCTAGATATTAGAAGTAACAGAGCCATCACTCTCAACCAATTATTTAATTTTTTAGAGCTACGATGCCTAATATTATTAGAAAGAAAATATTTTGTGTTTGCATCCCATTCTCTTAGCCATAATGCCATAGATTTTTGTCTTTAGAAGATCTCTTCCTTGGCAAGGATGTTATGATAGTCAGCTAAGATTTATATTTCCTCATCCTTAATTTTGTTGTCTATAATCATTGTTGGATGTTTTTTTGTATGATCTGTAGCCTTTATTTTATAGATTACTTGTTTTCAAATATGTTGGCAAAGATCTCCTTATTTCAAAATTTGAGTATGTTATTTATGAAGCAATTTTTTTTGCAATTTGAGTGATGGGAGGTCCTAGGAAGGGATTTTTCGACCACTCATTTAAGCACTCTTTGAGATCAAGATTATGGTTCCACATAGCTTCAAATATAAAAGGAGTTTTAAAACTAGGTATTTGATTAAACCCTTTTAAGACCAAGGGTTATGATCAAATCCAATTTTTAATAGGGACTGGAGAGTAGCATCCCCAAACTAGTGAACTACTTCTTTGGATAGAAGGAATATATCAAGCCTAATATAAATATGCTGATATACAATTTTTTTTTACTCCAGGTGAATTGGGCTCCCTTGATTTGAACATCCATTAGCTCATTAGTGTTTACAAACTCATTCAGATCCTCATAGTTCTTGGTGGATATGGTAGTTCCTCCTCTTTTCTATGATGGGTATAGAGGGGAAATGAAGTCTCGAGCAAGAATCTAGGGATGGCTTGAGAAGATGCTTTTCATTTGGGTAAGGGCTTCCTATAGATCATAACACCCTTAGAGAGTATTAGGGGTATAAATATTTTATAAGACCTAATTGGTATCATGCTCTTTATTGTATAACAAGACATTAATGATCCTATCAAAGGATTAAATGAGTCTTCCTTCAATCTTGGTGGGATCACATAGACATAACCGTACTCCTAATGTACCACAAGCTAGGCTAACAATAAAATTGCTATTTTTCCAGATATTTTTTTATGTTTTCTCACAGCTACATTCATCAAGCTTGGTTTCATGGAGCATGAGAATAGTGGGTTTAATTTCTTTCCTCAGGTTAGCTACTAGTCTTTGCTTACCTGAGCCATTGAGACCTCTCATATTCCATGAGAGGAATTTCATTTATGGTTCTTATTAGTTGAGTTTTTCTCCACTCTACCATGTTTTGATGGGTTTTTGATGTTTTTTACTTCATCCTTAAGCTACTTTTTTAGGGATAGGAAGAGGGTTGTTTGGATGTTATTGACTATGTCATCCTCAATGCTCTACCTCATTTAATAATTTATGGATGGCCTTCCACTCTTCATGTCACTTCCAACATCAATAGGGTATTTTTTGTAGCTTTTGGTGTGCTTGGGATTGAGCACTATGGAGGATGAAAATCCTTTATAATTAGAGGATCTAGGAAAATCAGACTTAGCTAGTTGGGGGCTAGTGAAAACGAGGAGAATGGGATTGGAGTGATAGGATGGGGGACAAGATATCCCATGGGTTTCAAGGATGAAACGATGAGGAAGGAGGGAGGAATATCGAAATATGGATGGGGATGAGGGTGGGAGGACATAAGGAATTAGGTGGGGTGTGGGATCATGGAAGGAGAGGACAATCCTAGCCTTCGAGTCATGGTCAAAAGGGTCAATATAACTCGAATAAGATAGAATAATAAAAATGTTGGCTAAAACTAGGAGGGAACATACATGGTCTTGAAAGGACTCCTAAGAGGGAGTAACAATTTTTTACCTTTTTCAAATGAAGGAGGTATGGAGGGTTGCTTACACTTCATTATAAATATCTAAGAGAGGCTGAAGCAAGCTTGGATGCTCTAGGGTGTTGGGAATACACCATGTACAAACAATACACAGCCTATGGAAAATACAAATAATAATAGTAGAAATAGAAAATTAGTTCAAACCCTAGTTAAGTAGTGCAATAAACAATAAGAAATCATACAAATGTAAGAGACACAAGATATACATGGTTTGGGAAGTGTACCCTATGTCTATGGAGAAACAATCAGTCCTTTGCATTAGCTAACAATACAACAATATTCTCCACTTGTACAATGTATCATACCCTCTCTTCCTTCAAACCAAAAAAGAGTATTTTCACATGATATGACCTTTACAGTACAAAATATATAGATATTCGTGATTTTTACACTATCCAAAACCACATAGTGGTGTCGTAATACAATAGGCCAAAACCATGGGTTGAAACAACCCATACGGATATCACGTTCTTTTGACAAGTGTTTTCCACAAATAAATACAGTTAAATTTTCAAAAAAAATCTCCATCAACAATATTTAATGGTGATTAAATATTTAATGGTAACTAAATATTTAATGTTGTCCCTTGGAACCCCATTTATGGGCCTATTGGTGATCATTTTCCATCAAAAATATTTAATGGTAATTAATTCCTTGTTATCAAATTGGATCGATTACCTAACAATCTCCCACTTGGAGACAAGATTGATGCAACATCCCTGCACCCTAGGACTGAAAGTTTCTCATAATCATGACCTTACTCCTTAAGGCCAATCGAAGTAGAGAAAAATCTCAACTTCTCCCTAGTTACAACTTTTGTAAGCATATCAGCAAAATTTTTGGAAGTGTGAATCTTACCCAACCTTACCAAACCATCCTCCATTGTTGATCAAATGAAGTGATACCTCAACTTAATGTGCTTTGTTCGTAAGTGAAAAATATATTTATTAGCTAAATGAATGGCACTTTAGCTGTCACTCCAAAGTTTCCCATATCCTTCCTCATGACCCAACTCTTCAATCAACATCTGAAGACATATGAACTCCTTGGCACCTTCCATGATGGATACATAATCAGCCCTCATAGTAGAAAGCTACAACACATTGTAGCTTGGATATCCAAATCATTTTTGTACCTCCAACTATGAATACATACCCAGTAGTTCTCCTCCCACCATCCAAATCACTTGCCATATCTGAATCCACATAGCCCTGTAACTCAACTTTAGAACCTCCAAAATTCAAACAAAATTTTAAAGTCCCTTTACCTGAGTATCTATTTTATTGCTTACCAGTGATATTTAACTAGATCACTCATATACCTGCTCACAACACCCACTACTTGGGCAATTTTTGGTCTTGCACACACCATATAATACATCAAGCTCCCAAATAATGAAGCATAGGGTACCTTCCTCATTTACTCTTACTCCTCCTTTGTCTTGGGACATAGCTTATTTGAGGGCTTAAAGTTCTTTGCAAGAGGTTGGGCTACCGGTTTTGCATCATGCATACTGAACCTCTTATGTACCTTTTCCACAAACATCAAAGTTTGATATCTTTTTTTTGTGGGTTTTTTTTTGTTTGGTGATTGTTTGTTTTTTATAGAGTTTTTTTTTGTTTTTGGTTTGGTTTTGTTTGGTTTTGTTAGTTTGTTTTTTTTTTTTGTGGTGTTGAGTTTTTTTTTTTTATTGTGGTTTTATATGGTTTTCTTGTGTTTTTTTGGGTATTTTTTTCGTATGCCTTGTGCCTTTTGGTTGTGTGAACTTTTGGGGTTTTAGAGAGTTGTTCTCTCTGGTATGATATGGAGGATTTAAGTTTAGTTCTGGCCTTGACTATGTTTGTGATGAGAGGTCGGTTTCTTTGGGGGAGGGTGTTTTTAGGGTCATATGAGTTTCTGATTGTATTTTTGTGGACCTTTGATATCTTGAGGATCATGACTTCCTATCCTTTTTAGGTTTGTTATATGTGTCTGTGTGGGATGTTTCTCTTGATGGCACCCGGTTTTGATTGCCATGATGTTTTTTTTGTTAGATCCTTGGTAGTTTATTTATCGATGCCTCCTTATGATTTTCTGATTTTATTTTTGCTTGTTGATTATCCTATTTGATATTGTAACTTAGTTTTTTGACTTTCTTTTAGTCTATGTTCACCCTTTCTCTTTCTTGTGCATGTGTAGGGTGATGTTTCCTTACCAGCTTATGACTTCGTTGGATGGGATGAGTTTATCACCAACATTAATGAAGTACCATGGTAGGTGATATTATCTTCCTTAGGCTTTATCAAGCATACCAAACTTTTTATAGTGTACTTATCCTCTATCGACCAATGGAGCTATTTCTCCTTCTCTCGTGGTATTTTTCCAACATGCCATTCCCTTGATCTCCCCACCCTTGGTTTAATAGGCTTATTATTTTATGTTGGGAGCACTGATATCATAGGTCTTTTGTTTTTCTCCATTTGCATGTATTTTTTTGTTAGTTGGATAGATGTTAGGCCTCCCTTGTTTTTTCTTTTGTATCTGTCGTCGAGTTCTCGATCCTTCAAGGACACTTCCTCATGCCTATAGAAGGTTCCCTCCGAGGATTTATTCTAGTATACATTTTGTCCTTAGTGATGATTTATAGTTATAATTGTCCCCATAGGGATAGTTCTGTCGAGGAGCTAGATCCAATCATTTTCAAACCATAAGACTCATAATAAAGATGAGTAAGATAGTTTGATATATTTTTAGCTTATTTTTAACTTTTTTTTAATACATTACATTAATTTACTTTTTTGCACTTTATTTCAAATATTTATCTAACTAAGATAGACCCATAGGTTCTACTAACTAGTTTCATGGTTGTGTGTACGTTTTGGAGACTCTACTCAACCATCGGGGTGGTTTTCACATATAAACCCATCCCTTATTAAGGTGGTCAAAGAAGACAAAGTGTAAAATATTGCATTGTAAAAGAGGATTTGTCATTGGAAAAACCCTCATTGTAGCCCAAGCAACATTTGAAAAGATCAAATTGTAATATCTTTTATGTTTAATAAAATGGAACATGTTGTGGTCTACCAGCAAGGATGCCACTTGCATTATCGGTGATGTGATCCAGGTTCAATCCCCACCGTGGATGTGTATAAGAAGTATTTATTCAAAAAAAAAATGAACGTTTTCTTTGCTATAGCCACAAAAAACTTTCAAAAATTAAAAATATTTATTTTTACCTTCAATGAATGGAAAATTACCATGTGTCATTATGGGCCAATTGAGCATTGATTGATGTACCATTAAGACAATACAATAGCTAACCAACTCTAAAACAGTATCATTGTTCTATGCAAGGGTGTGTCATTGGAATGTTGATTGTATAGGACACTAGATAGGACATGATTGTGTCTCATGTCACCTTTTGGTTTCAAAGAGATCGATAGTTTGCCATGTATATTGATGAGTGTACAAGAACTAGAATAGATAATTTTATGAGTTGGCTTAATATAATTGCTTGAAATTCATTTTAGACATGAAATTTGATGTCTATCTCATCCATTTTTCCACTTTAGCCATTGCCAGATCATCACATGCCATACTAAAATGTGTCACATCATCATGTATCATATTATCTTATGTTATGTCATAATTATCATGTGCTATGTCACCAAGTGTGATATCATAATGATCCACATAATAAGTTGTGGTGTTACTATATGCCATATGATGAGTTCTGGTGTCATTATATCATTCAAAAAAAAATTAACATAGGATTTGAACATTGCACCTCTTAGGGACCATGCTCTTATACTATCTCTTATAGCCAAGGTATCATGGGCACATATGTATATAGAAAGAAGAATCATGCACCCATTAAGGACACACCTATGTCCATGTTTGGATTACCACATTCTATAATGGATTTTAACTCATAACCCACAAGGGAAAGCACCTTAGAACATGACATAGTAGCCATTCTCACAAAATATCCAACCTTTGTATTGTTATGTGGTATCCTAAAAAAAAATTATGTTTGTACCTAAATTTTTGGATCACACATCCTTTCTTTTTTTTTATTAAAATATTCTAACAATGATACACTTTTTGAAATTTAAATTAAAAAATAAAAATAAAAGGAAAATACATAATTGTTTAATGCAATTAAATGGGTACTTTGGAGGTAAAACATGAAAAATGCTAAATTATGACACCCCTTAAAATTTTACAAAGAATTCAAAAAAATCTACTATATTATCCATATATGCAAAAAAAAAATCTATAAATAGTTTTTCAAATATAATACCTCAATCCATCCTCTCCCACAAATGCAACATCAAAGGTGTAAAATTATTTTGGTACCTTTGTTATGCATCTTAGCAATATTGTTCATGCATCTCTAACCATGAATTCTCTAGAATGTGAGGGCTACCAAAAAATGTTCTACCTCTTATTTATTTTTCATGAATCATATTAACTATCCCCTTATCTATGTTGCATCTAAACAAAAAAGCAATGGATAAAAGGAAATGGACTTCTAGAAAAATAATATTTTCAAAAATATTAAAAATTCAATCCAAGGATTAGACCACTGATCTTTTCAAGGAAAGAAAAATATCAAATTAAATGTCATGAAGGGCAAGAGTAACTTATAGGTAAGTTTTTATATTGGAATAAATATATTGCAATCCAATACGACCATCATGATTGAAGTAAAACTAGGATTTTTAGCAAGCAAACCTAAAAAAAATTGTTAATGACATACAATTTTTTTTAAAAATACATCTAAAAATACACTGCTCCTTGGAATGATCATAGAAGAAATAATTTTGAATGAAGGTAAATTAATAATGGTGATATACACATGCTATGACACCATGTTATGTTTCACAATACTTCTAAAAATAAAAGTAAATAATACATTGCCTAGAAAGACAACAACAACTCACAAAAGGTTGGTAGAAAATGGTATAAATACTCATTTATAATATAACTTTGGATCAAGTTTAAAGAATTGACATTTAGGTTAAATAATTAAATATTGCAATAAATTCAGCTATACAAGGTGTACAATGGCATAAAGGGATATAAAATAAATATAATAAAAAGAATGAGTTGTGGCATCAAGTGAATATTAACATAATGTATTCCAATTATAATATGAATTAATTGCACAAATTATTAATAATTTAAGGGTTCTAAAAATTTAACAATAATATCTTTGATGATTGAAATCATTAGATAAATAAAAATATATTTTGTTTCAAATATAAAATTATGCGTAATTGTGAACCACACATAAAGGATTCAATTGTTCGAAGATAATAGACATGTAATTTTTTAAACATGAGAATGGTTAATGTCTAACCTCACTAGTGATTTTAGGTTTTTGAAGTAATTAAAATAAATATTCAATGCATAATAGTTTTAATCATAGTTTCATGAATAAAAACAAATAATAGACTATCTTAAAATAAAATATTTTAAAATGATTGAAAATAGTAGAAAATGAGTTAAGTAAAAATGTATTTGTCAAGTAGGAAAAAAAAAAGTGAAAAATATATTGATTTTATATTTGATTGTGTAAATTTTAGTATACACTTAGAATTCTTTAAAATAAAAATAATTTTAAATTGGCATTAGTTTTTCTCCAAAATTGTTGTGAACCAAATAGATAGCATGTTAATAATGAATGAAAAACACATCCTTAAGAACCCACTCTTAAAAAATGACAGAGATAAAACTACTATAAAATAAGTATGTAGGTTTTACTTTTTTCACTCATCAAAGGAGAGAAAATGGTATGACAAGGATTCATTTTTCACTTATTAAAAGAGAGGAAATGGTATGATAAGTATGTAATTCTCCCTAGCTAATGTCTCCTAAACATTGATGTGGGAAATTATCATCATCCATAATTACCTTAAAATTCAACTTGGAAACAAGGTACAACAAAACATATAAGGATGAACTTTGCATGAAAGATATACATGCAAAATTTTAGGCTACTATAATACCCACCATTTTGTTTTAGTTGCACCAATATTTTCACTAATAAAGGTATATATACAAGACTTTCTAGACTAAAAAATATATAAAATTTACGAATATGTAATATAAGCTTTGTATTGTAACAATTTTCATATAGCAAATGGATATAACATTTATTTTAAAATATCAAGTAAAATTTTAGACTACTGTGATACTTCACCATTTTTTAAAGTTGTACCAATATTTTCACTGATAAGTGCATCTATACAAGACTTTGAAAACCAAAAATTATATACAATTTACAAATATGTAGTGTAAGCTTTTTATGACAAAAATTTTCTAATTTATATTTTTTAAGTTCACTGTAACCAACATTACCATTAAAAAATCAGGCACTACATATACCATATCGGGCAAGAGATCAAATCTCAGTTTCAACAAGCAGGTTTCCCCTTTCCCACAACAGATCTTTCAGAGCCTTCACATAAGAAGCCATGCATAGTAAATCATTAATCGCCCAAAAGGCTTCCAAAACACAACTACTAAGTTCATACACCAATTTCAGACACCGAAGACACCACCGCTTCCATGCCGTCAAATTTAAACCTTAAAAATCCATTGCAAGCAACAACAACAAAAAAAAAAACTCAAACACATCAAGAAAACAGTTTGCAAAATCCGTGGCACCTGGACTAGGGAAAGATCATAGAAGCAGCAACTGTCCAGAGGCACCCACAACAAAAAACAGAATCGCTCCAGCCGCCGCTCCGCCACGTCAGTCAGCCGCTAGGGCACTCTCGCGAAAAGTGCCCCTGCTCCCCGCACTTGAAACAACCTCCACCAGCACCACCTCCACCGCGGCCGCCGCCGCCACCAAACCTCTGCTGGGGGCAATCGCGCGCCATGTGACCAGACTCCCCACAGGTATAACAACCCCCGCCACCACCACCGCCTCCACGCCTGCCACCACCACCTCCATAACCCCTACCGCCACCACTGCCACCGTAACCCACTCCGCCATAACCCCCGCCACCGTAACCCCCTCCGCCATATCCACCGCTGCTGCCGTAACTTCCTCCATCATAAGCACCGCCGCCACCGTCACCTTGAACATACGATCCGTTAGGTCCAGTCACATCCACGGCCTTGGTCTTCCCATCGCCGCCCTGCTCGACGGCGAACTCAACAGATTCGCCCTCAGCCAGGCTACGGAAACCATCGGCGTAGACGGAAGACTGGTGCACAAAAAGATCTTCACCGCCATTATCAGGCGTGATAAATCCATACCCCTTCCTCAGATCAAACCACTTCACCTTCCCGCTCTGCTTGTCGCCGCTTGCCATTAGAAACAAACCCCCAGAAAAAAGCCAAAGGAAAAAAGAAAAAGAAAAAGAAAACCCCTGCGAACGACGTCGGAGAGAATTCCAGAATTTCAGAGCTATGCAAAGCCTCTTTATGACCAATTTTCATATGGCAAATGGATTGAACATTTATTTTAAAATATCATTAATTGAAGATTGACTTCCTATGCTTTTACGTAGAAACTTTTAAGTCTATAAAATTTAAGGGTTTCACAAGCACCCTTAGGTCAATTAAATTTAAACTATAGAAGGTCCCTTAAGGCTATACAATTTAATATCTTAAAAAACATTTCACTCTAGAAAAACCCCATAACAACGGTTTAAGTCTATAAAATTGAAGGGTTTCACAAGGACCCTTGGGTCAATTAAGTTTAAACTCTAGAAGGTCCCGTAAGGCTATAAAATTTAATATCTTATTTATAAATTTTTTTAAGAGAACGTTTATAAATTACATCAATAACCACTTTTAAAAAATTTGGTCATAAAATTGATCATCTTAATCACTAAAACAACTACCTCTCGACTAAAAATATTTCATTCTAAAAAAACCCATAACAACTTTTACCTCAAAATTTAGGATTTAGAATAATATTCTAAAGAATAGTATCTCCATAACTAAACTTCAAATTTAAGAGACATTAATAGACATTTAGTACTTCAAAAAAAAAAACTTTATAACTAGCAGTAACTCAAACTTCATGATTCTAAGTAACTAAAAAAAATGAGACTAAAGGCTTGACCGCAAATACTTACTATATATATATATATATCAAACTTCAAACCCATGGAATATTTGCATTGTAGATGAAATAGGAAAATTTCATTCAAATATTTATAAATTAATTTTCAGAAAATTTATTTAGTTTTGGTTTTAAATCAATTTTAATTTTGATGAAAATTTTGGTATTTTCATATTTATGGTGTTTTAATTCATTTTAAAAGTGATTTAAATTATTCATGTTCAACAATTTCTTTTTTATATCTACATTGTATTAACAAATGGATTTTGAAAGGGGCCTCAAAACCTTTTACAAAGCGTTAATGGCCAGCATGACCAAGTACAATAGCACAGAGCTTACAGATAAGGGCTCCACAACAAACAAAAATAGAAAGGGGATCTCATTGGGATATTTTTGGCAAGATAAACCTGACCCAAAACCACCAAAACAAAGCGAGCGCATGCCACCATTACTTCTTCGCGTTGGCATTCATAGTATCTCTTGCATTCTTAAGGTAGTTTTGAATTTCCTCCAGTACTTTTGATGCTTTCTAATAAAGGGTCTCGACTACTTTGGAAGCATTATACCTAGAGGACAGGTTGATAATAGTGCTAGTGAGTTGAATGAGCATGCTATGCTAACTTGGATTGGTAGGGGGGTTTGAATTAGGATCAGTCATTGAGTCCATGGAAGGGATTTCATTGGTGGAGGTCTTAGGAAGGGGGTATTCAACCTTCTACTTCTTGGGGTGAGGGATGCTTTAGGGGTGGCAAAAGAGGAAACACATTTGGAAGACACAGGGCTCTTAGCATGCATGGCATTTTTGAGGGACCTCCTCTTGAACTTGTACACTACATAAGGGGATGTTTCCTTTTTTTTGGAACTGGGAGTGTTATTTTTGGTAGAGGGAGAAACATATTTGGGGTCTTCATCACTTGGGACATCTTAAATAGGGGTTTCCTGGTTGGGACTCTTAGCGGGATTGGATGGGTGGAGACTACTGAAAACCACTACCTTTTTTATGAAGGCATCGAGAGCATTCCTATAAAGGATGAGGTGGAGAAATTTGTGGATGGACTAAGAGGATTTACTTTTCCTAATGTTGGTGATGGAAAGTTTTATGAATCTAAAAAGGTAGTGACGGACGTTAACTTTTTGGATGTCCCAGAGATGATTAAGAAAGGCAATGTGAAAGCTATGAAGGCGGTTGTCAATTTTATATATGGTTATGAACTACATGATGAGAATCATGACTCGATACCAAGAGGTAGGTAAGGAGGTCATAACAATTCCACCATTCTCAATTTTAATGTCCTTACCTTTCTCCAAAAATCTCTTCATTTAAAATGCCATGGAATGCCTATCGTGTCTGACCACATGACCATCAATTAGAAATCTAATCACTTCTACACTCAGTTGGATTTTAATATAGAACTTGAGGTCTCGAACTATGATTTTACCATTTTTTCACGTCTCAAAGATCTCCTCATTCACCTTATCATCACTACTAGAGAACTTATTCAAGAAGGGTAAAAACCCATGGTTACCTAAAATCTCTTTGACCGTAGGGTCGATGATGAGGGAGTCAGGTTTGACTAGAACCATGGTGAACCAGGGATTAAAAGTGGGGGTTTTGTAGCTCTTTCTAATGGGGGCATTAAATAAATGGAGGTAATGCACATCCCTATTGAACTTAAAGGTGCAATTTTTTTTCATGTCGATAAATCTACCTATCTAATTCCCCTTTTGATATTCAAAGGTGATAAGTATGTGTGCCCCCAGGTGATTAACATTTTGATCATAGGAAAGAGGAGAGTGCAATAGACTAGTAATCAAAAGCCTTGGAAGGAATATAATGGCCAACCAAGGTGGCACATGTTTTTTAACCAAAAAAAAATAAGGTAGCAAGGAAGGCCAAGTTAGAAAACTTGAATCACAATTCCAATGGGTAGAATATATCTGACATGTGACTTGATAACCAATAGGGACAAGGAAGGGAAGGTGATTGGTAACGTGGGTGATGGAGTGTGAGAGGACATGGAAGAAATTTGGGATGACAATGATGAGGTGGAAGGAAGAAATATGAAGTAGGGGTTGATGGAAAGTGATATGGATGGATAGGGTGAGGTGGAAAGGTGTTGGGGCATGGAAGGAGAGAGGGGCAATGACAAAAGGATGGAAGGAGGGGATGTGGATGGATAGAAAATGGTGGAATGGGATCGATAGGGATAGCATATGGGTGAAATATGAGGGATCAAGGTATACAAGGAAGCGGGTAGCAAGGATATTTTGGTTGAGAATTAGGATAGGTTCATGAAGAAGTTGACCTCGGGTATCAGGCAAGTGGAGAGACTCGATGAAACTTGGCCCAATCAAAAGTAGCAACATAGATAAGGGCTTGAGGAAAATCATTGGACCACACATTTAGGGGATGCTTATGCAGGCCAAGGTTGGCCAATGAATCCACTGCATAATTGGCTTCTTTAAAGATGTGATGGATAATGAACTTTGGTTGGCTGTGGAGGAGTTTTTTGGCTTCTAAAATAATGTTGCTTATTCCCCAGTTTGGCACTTTGTTGCTTTTAAAATAGTTGATGATATTCAGGGAGTCACCTTCAATGATCAACCTACATTGGAGATTACTAATAATTGAGAGCCCATGGAAGAGATCTCATGCTTCAAGTGTGTGATTGGATTGGATGCCTAGGTCTTCAATAAAGGAAATAATAATTTTACCATTATGATCCCTGATAATGCCACCAACTCCAACTCTTTACGGATTGCCTTTGGAAGATCCATCAAAGTTGAGCTTAAGCCATCCTTTAGGGGGAGGGGTCCAAAAATAATTGGATCAAGTATTGGTAGGCAAAGGGGTGTGGGATATATCCATAGATATATTTAGGGTGGAAGCAATGATGGATTCAATTTTGATATTAGGGAGTCTTGTGCAAGGAAAAGATGGGCATTTTCACTGGTAAAACAAAGCACTATATTGTCGATAAAGATAGGATCTTTGAACAAGTTAACAAAGGCTCTATTGTTTCACTGAAGCCAAACCTACCAAAGGATATGGTTGAGGTAGAGGGTCCATAAGGATTTGATTCTACTATTACAGAATGGGTTGGACAATTTGGTGAAAATATCAACTAAGGTGTGAGGTTGGACCCAAGCAATGTTGCAAGTGTTGAATATGAGACTCAAGACAACTTTTGTGAAGGGATAATCCATGAAGAGATGGTAGGTGGACTGCTAAGTAGAATTGCAGAGATAGTTGTGATTGGGAATCATCACATCTTTAGTAATAATATTTTCAATGGTCAATATTTTATTTTGGTCAAGCAACTAAGAAAAGAAGACATCTTTGGGTGTAATGCACTTGTGCTATATGTGGTTGACCAGGTCGTGTATATGGGTGGTTGAATTGGAGAAAGTATGCAACTTTGAAAGAGAAGAGTCTGTCATCACATAACTTCCAAATGGGTACATGGATAAAATCAGTGATGGGGATGATGCATTGGTTGAGGATAGTAGAAAGGGGGTTTGTAGCTAAGGTGAGATCTCTGGGGATGGGGGTGATGGGGATGGGATTCTAGGATAACTGACCATGGAGAAGGGTAAAAATTTGAGAAACCTTAGAACAAAATTTTTTATCAGTGGTGGGTTTAAGAGGGGAAAGTATGGGGTCTACAATGCAGGGGTAGTCATAAATCTAGGGATAATTCAAAAATAAATAGTGTTGCCATTTTTGAGTTGTCACCTATAGCCAATTTTTATGATGTCCTTAGTTTTTGTGTAGAATTCCAAAATGTAGAGCTAGATAGGGGTATGCCATCTTCCAAGAGATTGTGGTTCTATAGATACTTCCTTTTAATAATGGAGATCTAATCTACATTAGCACTGGTGAATATATTCTAGCTCTGTTTAGCAATAAGGGTGAGATTCATCTTTCCAGTCCATCTAAAACCAAGACATCCCTAAGCTTTGGGAATCTAGACTTTATCCCATGCCACCAAGTGGAACTTTTTCCTATTGTTAGGACCTGACCAAAGGAACCTCTTTTGAATTTGTTTGATTTTGGCATAGATAGAAGCAGGAGCTTTGAATATGGATAGGAAGTGAATAGGTATGATTTGGAGGTAGGCATGGACAAGGGTAGCTTTGGTAGCTTGGCTAAGGAGGGCTCATTTTCATCTGACCAACTTCTTGAGGAGTTTTTCTATGATATTATTCCAAAAGCTATTTGCAAGGATGTCAGTGAACATGGGAAGGCCCAAGTAAGTGGATGGGATGTTATCAATGGTGCATTGGAGGATTTTGGAAATTCTCAAATGGTGGGTGATGGGGTATTAATGAAGAAATTTTTTCTTTTTGTGTAGTTGACATGTTGGCCATCATCCTGCTCATAAAGGTTAAGGATCATCTTGATGGAGTAGGCTTCAACAACAGAGGTAAGAGTGGCCAGGATTGTATCATCAAAAAATTATTGGTGAGTGATGGGACATAATATAGAAGTATATTTAATTCCTAAAATGACCTCAATAGAGTAGGCAACTTTTAGAGTTCTCCCCAAGGACTCAGATAGGATGATGAACAAGCAAGATGACAATGGATCCCCTTGTCTAAGGCCTCTAGTGCTTTTGAAGTATAATGGGGAGCAAATATTAACAACAAGAGAAAACTCAATTTTATTCAGAGAACATGGAAAGATTACAAAGTACAGAAGAAAAATACAATGCAATCTCAATCTACGTCTTTCCAGCCTGTCAAATCCTTTGAAAAAAATCCCCTTTTATAATCTAGGTTTCTTGCTGCAACCACCGTTCATAACCATCTTAACGGCTTCTGGAAATACCACATGGAATGGCCTTAACGGCTTCTAGAACTACCACATGGAACAGCCTTAACGACTTCTGGAACTGCCACTTGGAACTGCCTTAATGGCTTCTAGAATCGCCTCCTGTCGTTCTACAAAAGTCCACAAAAAACCCATCTTCTCCTTCTTAGCTAGATCGTGAAAACATGACATTTCACGATTTCATGACACTTTACTGCCCTTGGTTCTCCTTCTTCGATGTGTCGCAATATCGTGACGTTTTTCTGCTTTTGGTCCTCTTTCTCCAATGTGTCACGATATCGCGATTTTTTTTTGCTTTTGGTCCTCTTTCTCCAATGTGTCACGATATCGCGACACTTCTTCGACTTTTGGATTTATCTACCAAAGTGTCGTGATTTCACGATACTTCTTCATCTTTTGGCTTTGCTTGCCAAAGTGTCGTGATTTTGCGACACTTCTTCGGCTTTTGGCTTTGCTTGCCAAAGTGTCGCGATATCGCGACACTTCTTTGGATTTTGGCTTTGGCTGCCAAAGTGTCACGATATCGTGACACTTCTTTGGATTTTGGCTTTGGCTGCCAAAGTGTCACGATATCGCGACACTTCTTTGGCTTTTGGCTTTGGCTGCCAAAGTGTTGCGATATCGCGACACTTCATTGGCTTATGGCTTTGGCTGCCAAAGTGTCACGATATCGCAACACTTCGTTGGATTTTGACTTTGGCTGCCAAAGTGTCACGATATCGTGACAACTTTGATGTCACGATATCGTGACCATTTATGTTGCACTTGCCACGGTTCCAAATATGTCGCGATATCACGACGAATTTTGTGTCACGATATCGTGACAATTTTTATACTTAGAAATATTTTGCAAAACTTCAAACTTTTTTTCTTTTTGGTGATGCAAGATTGCTATGCTACCCTGGATGCTCCTGCATCAGACACTCGAGGTAGATTTTTAGAAGTGATCCTCACTTCTGGGTGATCAGAGGAAAACCCAAATGATCAACCTCTGATTTGGACAACCATGTGGCATCTTCGATAGGTCGGTTCTTCCACTTGACCAAATACTTCGAATATTGCCTATTTTGGGTAATTCTACCTTCACGAGTGTCGAGTATGTCTTCAAATTCTTCTTTGTCTGGAGTGGATGCAGGAATGTTCCACAGATCCGGACTGGGTGGTTCACTACAAATTCTTGCATGATATTCAACCAAGTCCGAAATATTGAAGATAGGTGAAATATTCAGTTCACTTGGTAGATCAACTTCATAGGCATTGCCTGAATCTCGTTTACCTATGATCCGGCATGGTCCAAACTTCTTCATATTCAACTTATTGTATGTTTTGCAAGGAAAATGTTCCTTACGCAAATGAACCATGACTTCATCCCCCACCTAGAATTCTTTGAAACGTCGCTTTTGATCTGCTCTGGCTTTGTAAGTAGCATTCATTTGACTGATATGCTACTGTACCTCTTCATGTAAAGTCTTCATGTGTGCTACAAAGTCTTCAGCTTCAACACTGCACTTATCTGCTTTATCCATCGGTCTTAACTCAGAAGCGTTTCTCGGGCTGTACCCATGCACAATCTGGAATGGTGATTTACCAGTACTACGATTGATAGAATTATTGTAAGCAAATTTTGCCTGTGGTAAAATTTGGTCCAATCCCTTGGGTTTATCTCCTACCAGATAGCGTAGAATATTACCTAGACTTCTATTGACTACTTCGGTCTGTCCATCAGTCTATGGGTGGTATGCAGAACTGAATTTCAAGTCTATTTTTAGCTTCTTCCATAGGGTTCTCTAGAAATAACCCACAAATTTGGTATCTCTATCCGAGAAAATGCTTTGGGGTAGACCATGAAGTCGGACTACCTCCTTGAAGAATAAGCCGACAATGTGAACCGCATCACTTGTCTTCTGACATGGAATAAAATGGGACATTTTCGAAAACCTGTCAACAACAACAAAAATGGCATCATTTCCACGTTGTGTTCTTGGCAGACCAAGAACAAAATCCATGCTGATGTCTTCCCATGGTCTCTCTGGTATAGGCAATGGCTGGTACATTCCTATATTCTGGCTAACACCTTTTGCCATCTGGCACACTCTGCAACCCTACACAAATATGGTCACATCTTACTACAACTGTGGCCAATGGTAATTCTCACTAACAAGAGCAATGGTCTTATCTCGACCAAAATGCCCTGCTAGTCCACCGCTATGTTTCTCTTTGATCAAATTTTCCCTCATGGAACTTCGTGGAATGCACAACTGGTTCTTCCAAAATAGCATCCCATCTTGGATCATGAAATCCAACCACTTAGTGCGATCCACAGTAGTAGGAGACACACATGTTGTCCATGCCTCTGCAAAATTTGGATCTATTGGGTATAAACTCTTGAGTTCATCAAACCCAAGAACCTGCACTCTCATTTCTATCAACAAATTATGCCTTCTACTCAAGGCATCTGCAACTCTATTATATTTGCCACTTCTATGCTTTAGTACAAAGGTATAACTCTGTAGGAATTCAACCCACTTCAAATGCCATTGGTTAAGTTTACCTTGACTATTTATATACTGCAAAGCTTGATGGTCAGTATATAAAACAAACTCTTTGGTTAGCAAATAATGTCTCCATTTCTTAAGAGCCTAAATTATAGCATAGAATTCTTGATCATAAATAGAGTATTTCTTTCTAGCATCATTCAATTTTTCACTAAAGTATGCAACAGGTTTACCTTCTTGGCTCAACACAGCTCCAATGGCACTGCCACTAGCATCACAGTCAACCTGAAACACTTTATTAAAATTTGGAAGTGCCAGAATGGGCTATTCTATCACTTTCTTCTTCAACATGTTCATATTAGTATCTGCCTTGGCAGTCCATTTAAATTCTCTCTTATCCCCTCTCATAGTTTCTGTTAGGGGTGCACAAATACTACTAAAGTCTCTAATAAACGTTCTATAGAAACTTGCAAGACCGTGAAATGATCTTACCTCTATTACATTCCTTGGGGCAGGCCATTCAAGGATAGCCTTCACTTTCTCAGGATCCATTTTTAGACCCTCCTCCAAGATGACAAATCCCAGGTATATCAACTCTTTCTATACAAAACTGCACTTCTGTATATTTATTAATAACTGTTCCTCACGTAGTTTTTCAAAAATTGTCCGAACATGCAACAAATTTTCATCCAAAGTTTTACTAAAAATCAGAATATCATCCAGATAAACTATCATGAACTTTTCCAGGAAGTCATGCAATACCTCATTCATCAGCCTCATAAATGTACTAGGTGCATTAGTCAATCCAAATGGCATAACTAACCACTCATACAAACCCTCTCTAGTTTTAAAGGTTGTCTTCCATTCATCACCCTCTCTAACACGTATCTGATGATATCCGCTCTTCAAATCAATCTTAGTGAAGTATTTAGCTCCACTCAAGCAATCCATTATATCGTCCATTTTGGGTAATGGAAAGCGATATTTAATGGTAATTTTATTAATGGCTCAGGAATCAGTGCACATTAGCCATTCACCATTCTTCTTTGGTGTAAGTACTGTTGGCACTACACAAGGGCTCAAACTTGCTCGAATCAAACCCTTCCTCAATAATTCTTGAACTTGTCGGTTCAACTCTTCATTCTCAATAGGAGACATTCTATGGGCTGCCTTATTGGGTAAGCTAGATCCTGGCATTAAGTCAATCTGATGACTAATCTTCCTCATTGGGGGTAAACCCTCATGCACATTGTCTGATATAATATCAAGAAATTCTGCTAAAAGATGTTCAACTTCTGCTGGAATGTCAGTAGTATCTTCTCTTTTTATAGTAGGAATTAATGCATAACACATTGAATCCCTCTTTAAACCATCCAAAAATTTTTTGCCATCTACTAAACAAATTCTAGCATTATTGCATACCTTTTCCTCAACCTCCTTCAATGGCTTAAGTTTGTGGCGTACTCCGTCTTTTGTCAGGGAATAGGTATTTGCATGTCCATCATGCGCTGCACGTCTGTCAAATTGCCATGGTCTTCCAAGCAACAAATGGCAAGCATCCATCGTCAAAATATCACACAGGACCTCATCCTGGTATCTTCCAATTTGAAACTTGACCAAGCATTGTTCACTGACCAATGCTCTATGATCCTTCTGCAACCACGCAATTCGGTATGGATGCGGGTGTTGTCTTCTTTCTAGCTTTAACTTAGCTACCATTTCCTTAGAAACCAAATTATCTGTACTACCATTATCAATAATAATATTACAAATTTTACCTGAACATTTGCACCTCGTGTGAAATAGGCTTTTTCGCTGATCTGGTTCCTTCTCTTCATTCAACAAGGTTCTCCTTGTGATCATCACTTCTTTGTGCTTTGCTTCTTCAGAATGCTTAGATTCAACACCATCCTCAATAACAGTAGCTCTGGCATTACCTTCAGGCCTTCTGTTCGGTGCTTCTTGGTGTTTGGGACACTCATATGATCGATGTCCCTCTTCTCCGCAATTGAAATAGGTTCCACAAAATTTTCCTCTGCCATATCCACGTCCACCTCTACCTCGTCCCCTTTGATAATAATTATTCTAATTACGGGGTCGGTAAGCATTCTCCTCCTTCTATTCCTGGCGATTGCTGGTTTCACCAGTCTATTTTTGATCATCATATTTTCCTCCACTGGTTCTTCCACCAGTTCTTCCACCACGACCTCTTCCTCTTTTCTTACTGTCAAATCTGTGGTTTAGTTTCTCTTCCACTTTCAGAGCAAACTGGTAAGCATCTTCAATGTTGTTCATTCGAACCAGACTCAATTCTTCTTGCACGCTGGTTCTCAACCCATTAATGTAACGGGCTACTCTCTCTTTATTTGCTTTCGTATGACCGGTTCTAATAGAAATTTTAAAAAATTCTTCTATATACTCTTTAACAGATTTGCTGGACTGGCACAAACTCTGCATTTTTCTCAGTAGATCTAATTCGTAATCTGTCGAAATAAACTGCCATTTCAGTTTTTCCACCATTCGATCCCATCTGGTGATCTTTTCTTTTCCTCTTCGGTTTCTTTCCAGTTGCACTCCTTTTCACCATATGCCAGCATGGCCTTTCAATTTTGTTCTGGAAAATTTAATTTGATTTGGATCTTCAACTTCTTCATATTCAAAATATTCCTCCATATCATTAATCCAGTTGATTAATTCTTCTAGATTTAAATTTCTAGAATATGTGGATACATCTAGCTTCGACATTTTCCCAATTTGAGAAATAGCTTTAATCATTCATGATTCTGCGGCACTCATTGCTTCTTCTTCTTCTTTAGATGGGTCTTCAACTCTGTCATCATCACTGTGGTCTTCTCCTCTTGGCTCTACTCCTCTGTGCAATTCTTCCTGCAAGGCCAACACTTGTCTTTGCAATGCTCGAAAGTCTCCTTCAGGAACCATGTTCCTTCCAGCACCATGATTTCTTCACGGTGGCATTCTGTTTCATTGTTACTCAGAACCTGTAACCCCAGATCTTGGTGCGAGCTACCTCACGTTCAGTGCTCTGCTCACACACTCAGAATCTTGCTGCTCTGATACCACTTGATGAGGAGCCGATATTAACAACAAGAGAAAACTCAATTTTATTTAGAGAACATGGAAAGATTACAAAGTACAGAAGAAAAATACAATGCAGTCTCAATCTATGTCTTTCCAACCTGTCGAATCCTTCAAAAAAATCCCCTTTTATCATCCAAGTTTCTTACTGAAATAATCGTTCGTAATCGTCTTAACGGCTTTTGGAACTGCCACATGGAACGACCTTAACGGCTTCTGGAACTGCCACTTGGAACTGCCTTAACGGCTTTTGGAATCGCCACCTGTCGTTCTGCAATAGTCCGCAAAAAACCCATCTTCTCCTTCTTAGCCAGGTCGCAAAAACGTGACATGTCACGATTTCATGACACTTTACTGCCCTTGGTTCTCCTTCTCCGATGTGTCATGATATCGTGACGTTTTTCTGCTTTTGGTCCTCTTTCTCCAATGTGTCATGATATCGCAACGTTTTTCTGCTTTTGGTCCTCTTTCTCCAATGTGTCACGATATCGTGACACTTCTTCGACTTTTGGCTTTGTCTATTAAAGTGTCATGATTTTGTGACACTTCTTTGGCTTTTGGATTTTCTTGCCAAAGTGTCACGATTTCGCGACACTTCTTCGACTTTTGGCTTTGCTTGCCAAAGTGTCGCGATATCGCGACACTTCTTTGGATTTTGGCTTTGGCTGCCAAAGTGTCGCGATATCGCGACACCTCTTTGGCTTTTGGCTTTGGCTGCCAAAGTGTTGCGATATCGCGACACTTCTTTGGATTTTGGCTTTGGCTGCCAAAGTGTCGCGATATCGCGACACCTCTTTGGCTTTTGGCTTTGGCTGCCAAAGTGTCGCGATATCGCGACAACATTGATGTCACGATATCCCGACCATTTATGTTGCACTTGCCACGATTCCAAATACGTCGTGATATCGTGACGACTTTTGTGTCGCGATATCGCGACCATTTTTATACTTAGAAATATTTTGCAAAACTTCAAACTTTTTTTCTTTTCAGTGATGCAAGATTGTTGTGTTGCCCTGGATGCTCCTGCATCAAAGTAGCTAGCAATAAATCCATTGACAATGACAAAAATCCACATAGAATAAATACATGCTTCGATGAGATCGACCCATTGAGGGTGGAAGCCAAAATTAAGGAGGACATAAAAAAGAAAATCCCATGACACCCTATCAAAAGTTTTGTTTATATAAAGTTTGATAAAAAATCCAAAATTTTGGGTGTGAGATACAGAGTGCACAAGTTCATGAATAGTGATCATTGCATATGTGATGGATCTACCTTGGAAAGTGCTTCCCTAACATACATCAATGATGATGGGAAGAGTCTCCCTCATTCTAGTGGTCATAGATTTAGTTAGGATTTTGTAAAGAATGTGACATAGGTTGATGGTGTAGTAGTCAGATACTGATCTACAATCAACATTCTTGGGAATGAGGGTAATGAAAGTAGAGTTGACATCCCTAAGAATTGTGAGATATATTTAAATATCTTGGAGATATAAGTAGACATCCCATCCCACGGTATCCCAATAACATTGGAAGAATCGAGGGGAAAAGCTATCAAGTCTAGGGGCATTTTTAGGCTGCATGGAGAAAATGGTAGACTAGATTTCATTAGAAGAGAAGGGTTGGAGGAGGTGAAGGTTTAAATCAAGGGGGATGAGGGTAGGGATATGGTGGAGGATGGTATGCTGGTATTAGTTATGGCTAGGATGGTAAGAGGAAAGAAATGATTAGAAATGGTTGACTACTTCTTTCCTTATCTCCTAGATATTAGAATTAATGGATGAAGAACACAAACTTATACTGAGAGGAGGGGTTGAATAGTATAGTTCCCACTTTTTATTTTCTTTCCAAAACAATATCAATTAGTGTCCTTAATTAAAATAACCAAATATAGAAGTGTGCATTAATGACATAGATAGCAATAGTAAACAAGTGCACAAATCACCACACACAATTGAGACACAATATTTAATGTGTTCCCCCAATGTGGGGTACTCCACAAGATAATATCCTTATAACATTTCACACAAAAATAAGTATCCTTATCCCAATACAAATGATTACTTTGATCTTCTCAAATCTAGGCAATACACTAATCTTCTTAGATAGGAAATCTATTGATTTTCTTCAGCAACCTCACCAAGAAATTACCCAAAATTGCTCTAGCAAGCTCACTAAGAACTTGCCAAAAATCTTCTCTAGCAAGCTCACTAAGAACTTTCCCAAAAATGGTTCAGCAAGCTCACCAAGAACTTGCCAAAAATTGCTTCAGCATGCTCACCAATAACTTACCCAAAATTGCTCTAGCAAGCTCACTAAGAACTTGCCCAAAATCTGCTCAACAAGCTTACCAATAACTTGCTCAAATATGGTCAACAAGCTCACTAAGAACGTGCTCAAAATCTACTTAACAAGCTCACAAAGAACTTACTCAAATATACTCAACAAGATCACTAAGAACTTGCTCAAAATCTGCTCAAGAAGATCACAAAGAACTTTCTTAAAATATGCTCAACAATCTCACCAGGAACTTTCTCAAATCTATCCACAAATCTGTCCCAAAAGCCTTCACAAAGACTCAAGAAATCATGCTCAAGTAGCACTAAAATCTCATCCACAAATCTATGAAGCCAAGGCTCAATGATGAATTCAACAATGAATGGCAATGCACTCTACAATGGATGACAACAATAATCCACAATGATCTCAACTCAACTCAAGTCTTATCTTAACTCAACTCAAATATTATAGAAGCATAAAGAAAATTGTTAGAGACTTAAAATGCTCCAATCTCAAAGCTCAATATCAACTCAAATCAGAATTATAGAATTTTTTGGTCCATGGGACTTGAAAAATCACCTCACACAATCACTTGACTAGGCTCAATCAACTCAACTCAACCAATCATCACAAGGGACAACACTTTCTCACAAAACCCTAGTCCAATCATGTATCAACCAACTCAAATGTTTCCAATAATTCTCAACCACAAATATCACATAACAATGATACTCATGTTCTTTTTTAACTCAATTTCTTTGCATAACCAATGGGCTTCAACAACTTTGCTTATAAAACAAGGTTTAAACACAAATTTCAAACTAGAAAAACTTGAAGCATTCAACCAACCACTTTCTAAAAGGAAACCACAATCAATCCTTTTCTCTCCAATGATATTTCAGAAATCAACCATCATAAACAAAGTCAATGGAGAATATTGATCATACCTTTTGATGCCTTATTGGATGTCCACTAAATATACCACACTCAACAAACTTATTTTTCAACTTTCAACAAGGGTTAGATATCATTATTAATATCACAACAATAATATCCAAATAACTCCTTGTCAATCCTACTCAATAATATCCAACATGTCCCCTCATGAAAGAATTAATCACCTTTGAAAAAGAACCAAAACAACCTTCACTTTTGAAACCCTTTACAAATATATAAATATTTCTTTACATACACCTTTTTCCCCCTCTAATCAATTTAATCAAATAGTCCTCAAAATAAGCTTTCCAACAATATATAATATGATATACTTTCAAAAGGAGAAACAACATAAATCTATCTTTTTCTAAATATGCATCACAACCCTTATTCCTCCCAGGGCAACTTTTGAAAAATAAAATATATTAAAAAATTATTAACTTGCCTCTGTCCATGATGGGATTCGATCTCGTGATGTCTCCTTGCTCAGCATATTTACCACATCCAACCTTTCATTTGGGCCACACGCCCTCACGTGTCCAAAGGGACATGAACAAAAACTTATACTATAAACTTTTGCACCCTTCAAAAAACTTAACAATGCTTCGAGCGCTTTAACAAAGAAAATAACCACGGAGGGACTCAATCGTAGGACCTCTTGCATAACACATAGTGCATGAACCACTAGGCAAAAGATACCTATGCATATTATTAAACTCTGCGAACAATTTTTCAATAGACCAACGTCACATTTCTCTCTTTTTTCACAATTCGCTCCCTAATCGAAGGTATTCGAAAAATAAGTGTTGAGATAATGAAGTCTAAGCTTTTATTAGCATATATATATATATATATATATATATATATATATAAAAAAAAAAAAAAAAAACCTTTCCTCTTTCTTTAGACGTGACTTAACCTTTCCTCCTTTCTTTAGTCGATGCTTAAATTCATATATTTAATTTTAAAATTTAAATTTAATTTTTAAATAATTTAAAATTTAAACTAAATATTTAATAATAAATATCTCCATCACTAGGGCACCTTTTTTGATGAAACGAAAATCCAATATGGGTTTTAAGTCAAATTTACCATCCATAGTTTTAAATAAAACCTTTTATTTTGTCTGCCTTGGTTTTCACAAAAACCCTGTATATATCCATGCTCTCCAAAATATCATAAATGCTTATTTATGAAATGCTTTGGCCACCAAAACTCAATGTGATCCATGTGATATCAATGATCCATGTGACATAAATGACAACATAAAATAACTCAAATTGCCAACAATATTCCCCTTTGTCATTGATGGCATCACCTCAAATGCAAAAACCATAATCACTGCAAAAACCATCTCTGAGAATCAAAGCTGCTCCACTTGATTCAATACTCTCTATGAAGGATGCTCCACCTAACTCAATTATCTCTTTTGAGGCTGGTCCCCCTAACTCAATACTCTCCTCATTACTCAAATCTCTCCCTCTTTGACATCAATGGCAAAAAGGACACCTATGGGGCTAAAAGATATGACTCCTAAGCTTAGCCCCCTCACCACCTTCTCTCTTGAGGTGATTAATTTTTGTGTGGGAATACTTTTACTCCCATATTAAATTGTTTATTTCCTCTTTCAACTTCCTTCCATATTTTTTTGATATCCTTATCTTGATGAATTACTTGATCTTCTTATCTTGAACCTGTTTGACCTTCTTTTCTTGAACCTGTTTGACCTTCTTGTCTTGAACCTGTTTGGAATTGAGTCCTACACCATTTTGCAATATGTCCAAAGTTATTGCAATTAAAAAAATTAATATTTTAGCCTTTGTATGGTGCCCATATCCTTAATTCTTTCTTGAAATAATTTCCATACCCATTCCTTTCCTCAACCCTAAATTGTGAAGTTTTATTTTCATGATCATTATGACCATGACTTCTAATTTGTGTAGCTCTAAAACCAAAACCATGTTGCTCATTTTATTTGCACTGAGAAGCTCTATGACCAATAATGTTGCATAAGAATCAATTTCCCTAAAAACCATAACTTCTTCCTTTAAAGTTTCTTCTAGAAAAATCAAACTTCTTTGATCCATGGATCCTACAGTGTATAGCCCTATGTCCAAATCGATTACGAGAAAAACAATTTCCTTGAAAAACCATTTATTAATGCCTTGGTTCCTCATACATTTCTTTACCATTATCCTTGTGATCATATTTGACTTGTGCATTGTATCCTTGATCCTTCTTTGTGGTATCCAAATATTCTTCCTTAACTTCTTCCTTGCTTTCTTATTCAAGAATTTATTTACCTTTGGAACTTGATTCACCTATATTTAAACAAGATTGAAATTTGATATTTGGAGCCATAGGAGCTTTGGAACTTTCTTCATGAATATTAGGTTCTTCTTTGCTTTCATATTTTAGAACTTCCTTTCCTTTTGAGTGTGACTCTTCTTGGAAATGAGATACATCCTTAAAATATGTTTCCACTCCTTTTTGAACCTTTTCATATAATGTGTCATGTCTTGCCATCATTAACCTCAGTTATTCATTCATCCTTTCCTCTAACCATTTTGCATCTTGAAGGTCATATCTTAGTTCACTGATTGGATGAAGTAGTTGTTCTCTAATTTTGACATCTATTCGAATCTTGTTTTCAAGATTCCCGATTTCTTATTTTAGCCTTTTGACTTATAATTTTTATTTTCTTGGATCATTCTCTTCTTTTTATATTACCAAAAGTGATACTTCTTCATATTTACTATCACAAATATCACTATCATCTTCTATAGTAATCAAACTCTCATGAATTCTTTGACTATGCCTGTTTCCTTGATGTGTCATTTCATATTCACTATCACTGAAGCCATTGTAATATCCTGATCTATGATCTCTTTGACCACACACAAAGCATTATTCTCTTGCACCTTCTATTCTTGGGAATAGATGTTCTTAATTTTCATCATCTGAATTATCTGTATCACTGTGATCGGAGCTATTACTTGCTTCTTCAATGTAGAAATGTTTCTTTGTCTTACAAAAACTTTTCTTCTTCTCATTCCTATTTTTCTTATACTTGTCATCTTTTTCATGTTTATGCTTTCCATATTATTTTCTTCTGTGATCATGTTTTTCATCATCACTATTTTCTTCATGTGGAAACTTGTGTGCATAGTGAGAAAAATCACCACACTTGTAGCATTTGACTTTATTCATATCCCTGTAATTTCTTAAGTCCTTTTTCCTTTTGATGAAGTTAGCTTCCTCATCATTATCTGAATCTCTATCTATGTTTGGAAATTTCCCTTTATTTTTCTCTGAAGCCTTGAATGCAACTTATTTTATTGGAACCTGATGCTTACTTATCCTCATATCATAATCTATGAGAGTTCCTTTTAGTTCTTCCATTGTTAGCTTGTTGATATCCATTGTTTCTTCTATTGTTGAAACCTTTGTCTCATACTTCATGAGGAGTGATCTCAAAACATTTTGAGTAACTTCTGGTTCTTTCATCTCAAATCCTAGACCTCTCATGGTGTTAGTAATCTCATCAACTCGAAGTAAAAACTTTGCAATATCTTCAAAATATTCTATTTTCAATTCCTCAAATATTTTTCTATGAGTTTGTAGTTTTTCCAACTTTACCTTTGAATCTCCTTCATAAGTATTCCGCAACTTGGTCCACATTTCATTAGCTGAATTACATACCATGACATTTGCAAAAAACATTTCACGTAGCTCACTCAAAATATAATTCATTTTCCTTACATTGATCTCAACCAATTTCTTGATAGTATTATCTGCCTCGGGATAACCTTCAACCTTATACTCTTTTTCAACCATCTGCCATACCTCATATCCTTGTGATATCAAATAGTTATTCATTATCATGCTCTAGAAAGCATACTTGTTATTATAAAATAGTGGAGCCTTATTTGTATATAATCCATTCTATGAACCCATATGTGTTGTTTTAGAATCTAACCTCAAGTTGTTAGCATTTCCTAAGGAACCCACTCTGATACCAAGTGAATAACACAAGATTATAATGATAGGGGGGATGAACAGTATAACATCCACTTTTTACTTTATTTCCAAACCAATATCAATTAGTGTCCTTAATTGCAATAACAAAATATAGTAGTGTGCATTAATGACATAGATAGCAATAGTAAACAAGTGCACAAATCACCACACATAATTGAGACATAAGATTTAACATGGTTCCCCCAATATGGGGTACTCCACAAGATAATATCCTTATAATATTTCACATAGAAATAAGGATCCTTATCCCAATACAAATGATTAATTTCATCTGCTCAAATCTAGGAAATACACTGATCTTCTCAGGTAGGCAATCCACTGATCTGCTTCAGCAAGCTCACCAAGAACTTGCCCAAAATTGCTCTAGCAAGCTCACTAAGAACTTGACCAAAATATTCTTTAGCAATCTCACTAAGAACTTGCCCAAAATGGCTTCAGCATGCTCACCAAGAAATTGCCCAAAATAGCTCTAGAAATCTCACTAAGAACTTACCCAAAATATGCTCAACAAGATCATCAAGAACTTGCTCAAATATGCTCAACAAGGTCACTAAGAACTTGCTCAAAATATTCTTATCAATATCACCAAGAACTTGCTCAAATCTGCTTAACAAGATCACTAAGAACTTGCTCAAAATCTGCTCAACAAGATCACAAAGAACTTGCTCAAAATCTTCTCAACAAGCTCACCAAGAACTTGCTCAAATATGTCCACAAATCTGTCCTAAAATCCTTCTCAAATACTCAATAAATCATGCTCAAGTAGCACTAAAATATCATCTACAAATATATGAAGGCAAGGCTCAATGATGAATTCAACAATGAATGGAAATGCACTCTACAATGGATGACAACAATGATCCACAATGATCTCAACTCAACTCAAATATTATAGAAGCATAAAGAGAATTTTTAGAGACTCAATATGTTCTAATATCAAAGCTCAATCTCAAATCAAATTAGAATTATAGAATTGTTTTTTCATGGGACTTGAAAATTCACCTCACACAATCACTTGACTAGGCTCAATAAACTCAAATCAACCAATCATCACAAGGGACAACTCTTTCTCACAAAACCCTAGTCCAAGAATGTATCAACCATCTCAAATATTTCCAACAATGCTCAACCACAAATCTCACATAACAATTATACTCATGTTCTTTTTTAACTCAAGTTCTTTGCATAACCAATGGGCTTTAACAACTATGCTTATAAAACAAGGTTTAAACACAACTCTCAAACCACAAAACCTTGAAGCATTCAACCAACCACTTTTGAAAAGGAAATCACAGTCAATAATTTTCTCTTCAATGATATTTCAAAAATCAACCACCATAAACAAAGTCAATGGAGAATATTGCTCATACCTTTCGATGCCTTATTGGATGTCCACTAAATCTGCCACACTCAACAAACTTCTTTTTCACATTTCAACAAGGGTTAGAGATCATGATTAATATCACAACAATAATATCCAAATAACACCTTATCATTCCTACTCAATAAGATACAACATGTCCCCTCATGAAAGAATTAATCACCTTTGAAAAAGAACCAAAAGAACCTTCACTTTTGAAACCCTTTACTAAAATAGAAATATCTCTTTACATACACCTTATTTCTCCCTCTAAGCAAGTTAATAAAATAGTCCTTGAAATAATATTTCCAACAACATATAATATGATATACTTAAAAAAGGAGAAACACCAAAAATCTCTCTTTTTCTAAACATGCATCACAACCCTTATTCATCATAGGGCAAATTTTAAAAATTAAAATATATTAAAAAATTATTAATTTGCCTCTATCCTTGATGGGATTCGATCTCGTGACGTCTCCTTTATCGGCATATTAAACACATTCATGATCTCGTGACGTCTCCTCACGTGTCCAAAGGGACATGAACAAAAAATTATACTATAAACTTTTGCACCCTTCAAAAAACATAATAGGGTTTCGATTGCTTTAACAAAGCAAATAACCACGATAGGACTCGATCGCAGGACCACCTATGTAACACACATTGCACGAATCGCTAGGCAAAATATGCCTATGCATCTTATTAAACTTTGCAAACAATTTTTCAATAGACCAAAGTCACACTTCTCTCTTTTTTTAGCAATTCGTTCCCCAATCGAAGGCATTCGAAAAATAAGCGCTGGGATAATGAAGTCTAAGATTTTGTTGGCATATATATATGCATTTCCTATTTATTTAGATGTGGGAACTATAAATTAATATAGCCTTTCCTCATTTATTTAATAGGTGCTAAAATTAATATATTTAAATTTAAAATTAAAATTTAAATTTTAAATACTTTAAAATTTAAACTATATATTTAAAAATAAATATCTCCATCACCGAGACACCTTTTTTGACGAAACGAAAAGCCAATATGGGTTTTAAGAAAAACCATTTCAAATCTACCATCCATGACTTTAGATAAAATATTTTATTTTTTCTGCCTCGCTTTTCATAAAAACCTGTATATATCCATGCTCTCCAAAATATCATAAATGCTTATTTATGAAATGCTTTTGCCACCAAAACTCAATGTGATCAATGTGACATCAATGATCCATGTGACATCAATGAAAACATAAAATAACTCAAATTTTCAACAATGGAGCCATCACTCTTAACCAATTCTTTAATTCTGTTAGAGCTACGATGCCTAAGGGTTGTATCAATAAAAAATTGGTGTTTGCATCCCCTTATTTTAGCCATAATACCTTGGATTTTTGTATCTAGAAGATCTCTTCCTTGGCAAGGATGTTATGATAGTCAACTAGGTGTTTTATTTCCTCATCCCTAATTTTTTTGTCTATAATTCCTTGTTGGATGTTGTATTCTATGATATGTAGACTTTATTTTATAGATTGCTTGTTTTCAAATATGTTGGTGAATATCTCCCTGTTCCAAACTTTGAGGTTGTTCTTAATGAATTGAAATTTTTTGTAGTTTGAGTAATTGGAGGTCTTGAGAAGGGATGGTTTGACCACTCATTTAAGCACTATTTGAGATCAATATTATGAGTCTACATAGCTTCAAATAATAAGGATTTTTAGAACCAAGTGTTTGATTAAACCCTTTGAAGAATAGAGGGTTATGATCAGATCCAATTTTGGTTAGGGACTCGAGAGTAGCATCCCCAAACTAGTGGACTTCTTTGGATAGAAGCAATACATTAAGCCTAATATATTTATGTTGATATACAATCTATTTGTTACTCTAGGTGAATTGGGCTCCCTTGAGTTGAACATCCATTAGTTCATTAGTGTTGACAAACTCATTAAAATCCTCATAGTTCTTAGTGGCTATGGTAGTTCCTCCTCTTTTATTTGATGGATATAGAGGGGAATTGAAGTCTCCAGCAAGGATCCAATGATGGCTTGAGAAGAATTTTCTCATTTGGGTAAGGGTTTCCTAGAGACCATAACACCCTTATAGATTATTAGGGTAATCAATATTTGATAGGACCCAATTGGCATTGTGCTCTTTATTATAGAATAAAACATTAATAATCTTATCAGATGATGAAAAGAGTCTTCCTTTAATATTGGTGCGATCCCATAAACATAATGGTCCTCATGTTGTACCATAAGCTAGGCTGGAAATAAAATTGCTATTCTTCTAGATAATTTATGTTGTTTTCTCACTACTACATTGATCAATCTAGGTTTCTTGGAACATGAGAATAGTGGGTTTAATTTATTTTCTCAGGTTATCTACTAGCCTTTCCTTACCTGGTCCGTTGAGGCCTCTCACATTCCATGAGAGGATTTTCATTTTTGGTTCTTATTAGTTGAGTTTTTTCCTGCTATACCTTATTTTAAGCGGATTTTGGTGCTTTTTGCTTCATCCTTAAGCTACTCATTTACGGATATAAATAGGGTTGTTTGGATGTCATTAACTATATCATCCTTAATGCTTTACCTCATTTGATCATTGATGGATGGTATTCCCCTCTTATTATCACTTCCAATATCAATAGGGGATTTTTTATAGCTTCTAGTGTACTTGGAGCTGAGCACTATGGGGTATTAAAATCCTTTAGAATTATAGGAGCTAGGAGAATTAGACTTATATGGTTGATGCTAGTTAAAGCGGGGGGAATTGTATTGGAGTGACAGGATGAGGGAAAAGAAATCCCATGGGTTTCAAGGATGGTAATATGAGGAAGTGGGGAGGAAGATCCAGATCTAGAAGGGTATGAGGGTGGGAGGACATTAGGAATTAGGTGGAGTGTGGGATTAGGGAAGGATAGGATAATTCTATCCTTAGAGTCATGGTCAAAGGGTTCAAGATCACTTGAATAAGATAGAATACCAAAATTTTTGGGTAAACGAAGAGGGAACATACATGGTCCTGAGAGGACTCTTGAGAAGGAGTCACATTTTGTTTGCCTTTGTCATAGGAAGGAGATATGGATGGTTTCTTACACTTCATCAAAGGTCTCTGATAGAGACCAAAGCCATCTTGGTTTTTCAAGGTAGGGTAGGAGTGGACTTGGGAGGCCCAAAATCTTACTTCCTAGGGAGACCAATATCCATATTTGGGATATCCTTTTGAGGTTTGATAGTAGGGCACTAGACCTTCGAGTGACTTTGGGTATGGTATTCAATATAGAATGTTGGTTTGTTCTCGTATTCAATATCCTGGAACCTACGGTAAGATCCATAGATTAGGTTGACATGAATGACAAGTTTTGTGTTAATGTTGGTATTGATGCGGATACGAGAGTAGACCATTATACTTTTGGCTTTTGGTTATCGAATAAATGACAATAATTTCACCAATGGTATGAGAAATCCCTTGGAAGATAGTTTCATGCCAGAAATGGGAAGGTAGAACACTGAGGTGCACCATGATGGGTGCTATGTTGATGGACTGATATTCAAGGTCAAAATCCTCTACCCATTTTCATTAGAAGAGACTCCTCCTTTCAAAAAACCAAGGACCTCATATTAAAATGTGATTAGTGTCATCCATGTTGTTGAGATGAATCTGGAAGAAACCTCTGGTTTATGCTATTAATTCAATGCTACCTCTTGGGTGCCATTTCGTGTAGGTCCATTTTTGTATGGATTTCATATATGACCTTCCTCTAACATATTTACTGATCAAAGACATAGATTCTATGGAAATAAATTTTACCATAAGGCTTTTAGGGATAACAAGATATTTATCATTGGGGACCAATGGATCACTTTGGGAGGATAAGATGTTGAAATTGCCACAATTTTAGACTTTTTTAGTAAAGGAATACAGGATATTCCTACCACCATCAACTTTCCTAGATGTCTTGTTAGGATAGAAAGGTCCGGGTGGAGGGCATCCTGATTGGGAGGAACCATCTCTTCCTGCACTTCCAGTATTATTTTAAAGATAATTATATGGCATCTAAATTCCCTTGACATCAATAATTTTATTTCAGGGCTAATGGGACCCAAATAATCCACCATCAACATCAGAATTTTCACCTCCATGTCTGGGATCATCTTCTGCAAGCTTCCTATGCTTAGGAATTTCAAATTTTCCACATGCTATAGATTTTACCATTATTTTAACTCCCATAAAAAAAATAAAATATGATAACACCCATTCAAGCAAAATTGACTCAAAATCTACATTTTGAAAGACGCATGTGATATTCATTATGTTTTTCTAGTTTCTAATTTATTTTTTATTTTATATTTATACTTGCTATGAAATAAATTATAATTCCTACTATCTGATATACACTCAACATAAATCAAGTGATTTATAATTATAAACAAGTTGAAGTTAGGTACATTAAATTTTATTTTCTAACTCCATATCACCATAATAAATAGAATGAAGGATTATGATTTTTATATTTGAAACGATGCAAAAGAGGAAATTTTGAATCTAAAATTTTCTAATGATGTAAATGTAGACACAAAAAATTCACACATGATCATTATTACATATTCAAAAATCTGCATAGACACTTTTAGGCTCACATAGGCCATTGTAGGCTACTATAGTCATATGTAGGCTACATTAGTCACTTGTAGACTCCATACCTACGAAATCTAGGCAAAACATGCCCAAAATTCCTTCTTTCCACTAAGATGCCATCTACTAGCTCCCTAAGGATACTTAAGCCCTTACTTGAACCCAATTAGGACCCCATGGGACCATTCCCTAATAAAAATCCTAATTAGGCTAATTAACATTCTAATTTGAAAGTGACTTGCACTAAACATGTGTTTTATCATTAATGAAAGATTAATTAGGGTTAATGGTCTAATAATCAGTAAGCACACATAACACATGTGTGCACCATGAATTAGTTAGTATATTTATATAAACCTTATCTAAACCCCGTAAAATATGATTTAGCTAAGCCTAGCTAATGCTAACTCTTCCTCACACATGTGTGAGGATGAGATATTATTTTAGTGCATGTAGGCTTGAAACCTCCCAAAACACTAACCTAACCTCACTAGGGATTGACTCTAAGGTATAGTTCATCTAACCACCTACACTAACCTTAGCATTTCCTATAAATAGAGAGTTCCACCCCCAATTTTACCTCTCTCCCCCTTCATTCACCTTATAAAAAATCTATAAAAATCGTACCAAAGTTGCATATGATAATTCAAGACTGTACAAACAACATCAGAGCATCTTGGGAGCCCATCCAAATGAAGGATCTCCAAAAAAAATAGTTGCAAAAATATTCACCCCCCACCCTATGAATTTGGGTTCCAATTCACAAGCCACCTTGTGAATTCACCTTGCAGTGGGTATACACCAACAAAATCAGCAAGTATCAGTTCTTTCATGTTTTAGCAACATTCCATTTTAGTTTTTATCATTTTATTTGTTACTTTTATGTCATATTTGTCTTTTTTACTATCGGTATTGACAAATGCAGGTCCCCAAAATTACTAATAATATTTTATAGCTCTCAAAATTAGGTACATAAGAAACAACACCAATAAACTACTAGTGGCCTATGCACATAAAATCCCACCTGCATTGAGGGGCCCTAAAGGAGACAATAAGATTGCTACATTTTTGTAAAGAGAATAGATATATTCACTTTGTAACCCAAAAATACTCTTAACAAAAGAAAAACAACATTTCTAAGCAATTTATATGTTAATTACGTAGTTGGATCAAATGGTCACTTTTAGCTAGGTTCATTATGGCATGCTCAATGGGACCACCACAAAATGTTGTATTAGAATAGTTTCTTGTAGAATCTAATGAAATTTCTAGTTTTTTGTGTTTGTTGTAGGTACCCTAATATCATAACAAAACCCCCAAAACCCTGAAATGTATTTCAGGTCAACAGAATGAGAGATTCAACCTTCCACATCCAGTTCACCCCCTAGTCTACAAATTTAGCATCTAATTTGTAGGTCACCCTATGAATCCTAGCATATTGTCTCAGAAAACCCCAAAACAACAAGGTAGCACAAAAAAGACATCAAGATTTAGAACAAATCTTAGCAACCAAGTATTCTCCTCAAAACTTCTTGTTTTGTGCTTTCTTTGCAAAAAGTAGTTCACCAACAAATTAATGGCCTTCTTTTGTAAAATCTCTTTACAAACGAATTAGGTTAGCATTTCAGATTATTCTAAAATCAATTAGAGTGATATTTCTAGATTTTCTTCTTCATATGCACTTAGAATAGGGTTTTTTGTAATCACTTTCATTTTCGTATCAAATCCCTTTTCAAATTTCCCTCTCAAAGGCTCTTATATTAGGATCTCAAAATTTCCTTACAAATATGCATTTAGGATTAAAATTCCTTTATCTCTTCCATATAATTTTCCCTTTTCTTTAAAAATATTTTCAATTTCTTTTCCAAACTTGCATTTAGAATTAGATTTCCCAAATCTCTTTCAAATTCATTTCAATTTATTTTCCAAACTTGCATTTAGAATTAGATTTCTCTATTATTTCAAATTCATTGCAATTTATTTATCAACATGCATTTAGAGTTAGATTTCCCAAATCGCTTTTAAATTCATTTCAATTTTTTTACAAACATGCATTTAGAATTAGATTTCCCTCTTATTTCAAATTCATTGCAATTTATTTATCAACTTGATTTTAGAATTAGATTCCCTAAATCTCTTTCAAATTCATTGTAATTTATTTTCCCCACTTGCATCTAGGATTAATTTTATAATATCTTTCATTTCAATTTCCAGGTTCATTTCCAAAGCATTTAAAAGCTTGCATATAGGTCCCAAGGGAGGTTTCTACTAGTGTGGACGACCACATTACGTGGTTGATTATCCAAGTAAAGAAAAACTAGGTATTCAAGCAAAGGTGGTAAATCCTGAGATATAGGTAATAGACAGAAGGTAGGACTGGAACAAAGCACCCATGCCATTGACCCGAGAGTGTAAATTCTCTTTCTCTCCTCTAAAATAAATTTGTGTTAGCATTAGTTAGATGTTTTTTCTTGCTTTTACTTCTCCTAGAATAGTCAAGGATATACCAAAAATACTAGGATATTTAGCATAAGGGTTGAAGGTTGAGTATTGTTCTAGGTAAACCTACTTAGTGGATAAATATTTTCCTATGGCAAAAATCACCATAGAAAAAGTATTAACTAAAGGATGTTTGTATGTAGCATCGCTACATGCCTTTGATGTCATCTTAGGGATGGATTGGTTACAGGATCATAAAGCCTTAATCAACTTTTAGGATAGGTGGATAGAGTTTTTAGAAAAGGGCAAAGGGAGAATAAGGATCCATAGTGAGCAAGGATCATTCAAACCCCAACTACTATCTGCTATGCAACTAAAGAAGGCCCTTAGAAAAGGAGGGATGGTTTACATGGTAAAAATAAGTGAATATGGGGAGGAATGAAAGAAAGAAGTATTTGAAAAGCATCCAACTATTAAAGAATTAAAAAAAATATTTCTTGAAGACCTACCCGAAATTCCTCATGTGTGTGAGTTTGAATTCACTATTTATTTAATGCAATTAACAGAGCCTGTCGACAAAGCTTCTTAAAAAATTAACCCTATATAAATGTAATAATTAAAGGTACAACTTCAAGGGTGGTTGGAAACAGGGTTGATAAAGCCTAGTGTGTCACCTTGGTTTTTACTAGTGCTCTTCATCAAGAAGAAAGATAGTTTGCTATGATTGTGTTTATTATAGGATGCTCAACAAAGTGATATTAAAAAAAAAACTATCCTTCACCTACAATTAAAGACTTATTTGATCATCTGAAAGAAGCTACAATATTTATAAATATTGATTTAAAATATGGATACCATCAACTAAGAATAATGAGGAGGATACTCACAAAACTGATTTCAAAACCAAATACAGATACTATCAGTTTACGGTGTTAGTATTTGGGCTAACAATTGCCCCAAATACATTCATGATTTTAATGAAAAACATATTTAGGAGGCATATGGATCAGTTTATCCTCATATTTTTAGATGACATCTTAATATATTCCAAAGATAATAAATAACATGATAGGCACTCACTAGAATTGTTAAAAGAAAATAAACTCTACAAAAACTTATCAAATATCAATTTCAATGTCTTAGAGGTAAAATATTTGGGACATATAATATTTGCTTAGGGAATCATAGTACATCCAAAAAATATTAGGGTAATTTTGGATTGACCACAACCTACTAATGTGATTGAAGTAATAATATTTATGGGTATGATGGGCTATTATAGATGGTACATAAAGGATTACTCTAAGATATCCACTATGATAACAAAACTCCAAAATAATGGAAAGAAGTTTAAGTGGAATGATAAGTGTTAGATTACTTTTATGTTGCTTAAACACAAAGTTACCACAACACCACTACTCAAGAGTATAGATCCACGAGAAAATTTTGCAGTATTCATTGATGTATCGCTAGATGGGCTAGGAGGAGTACTATCCCAAGATGATTGTATCATAGCATATACATCAATAAAACTTAAGAAACATGAATTTGACTATGCTATGCATGTTTTAGAGCTATTAGTAGTTGTTCAAACTCTAAAAAGCTAGCCTCATTACCTTGTAGGGAGACATTTTGAACTAAGATTCAACCATCAAAGCATGAGATACATATTCATCCAACCTATGCATAGTGCAAGATAGAGAATTTGGGTTGAGTTCTTAATAGAGTACAAATTTTAGATTAAATACATCAAGGGGAAAAAGAATAAAGTGGTTGATTCCTTAAGTTGAAGAAGACACATAGTATCTCTGACCCAAAGTCACATAGATTTACTAGACCAAATCAGGAAAATACAATCTTAGAATGAATATTGCAATGAAATAATGGTCAAAATAAGCAAAAACCTAGATAAAAATAATGATTTTTGCACCAAGGATGGTCTTTTGTGGTATAAATATAGGGTCATCATGCAAAAAATTAATGACTTGAGAATATTAATCATGCAATAACCACATAGAACCCCTTATTATACCATCCAAGAGGGGATAAAATGAGATAAAATATGAAAAAACTTTCTTATGGATAGAAATGAAGAAGGACATCATCAATTTTGTTGCTGAGTGCTTGGAATTCCAAAAGGTGAAGGTTGAACATAGACATCCTATAGGGAAATTATATCGACATGATATACCTACACAAACGTGGTAGGTTATGTCCATGGACTTCATAGTAGGTTTACACAATACTAGGTATTAACACGATGCAATCCTTGTAACAATCAATGTATTGATTAAGGGTACATATTTCATACCTGTAAACATCATGGATGATGCTCATGTTATGGCCAATAGATTTTCCAAGGAGATATTTAGACTCCATGGGTTCCCTAAAATGATAATTTTAGATAGAGATTCGAGATTCACTTCTAAATTTTTGAAGTCACTACATCTTGATGTAGACACAAAACTAAATATAAGATTTTCTTATCATTCTAAGACTAATGGTCAAATTGAAAGGGTAAATCAAGTACTAGAATATATGCTTTGCATGTATTGCATAGATTAAAATTATATATGGGAATACTATCTACATATTATCGAATTAACCTACAATAATGGGTATCACTCTTCTTTCGTTATGGTCCCGTTCGATGCCTTGTATGGAAATAGGTATCAGACACCATTGTCATGGGATAATTTATAGGATCAAGTTGTGATCAAACCTAAAAAGGTCAATGACATGGAGGATCAACTTAAGATAATTAGGTAAAGGCTCCAGGAAGCCATTGACCATCATAAAATTTAGGTTGATCTGAAGAGGACTCCAAGAGAATGCTATGTGGGAGAAAGGGTGTTTTTAAGGGTCAATACAATGAAAAGTGTGATCAAATCTATGAAGCTATATCCTTAATTTGTGGGACCCTTTTATATCATTGAGAATATCCATGAAACCTTCCACATATCCTATGACACCTTCCACATATCCTTTCTTAGGAAAATTGTTACTAATGCTTATCATTGTTGGGATGTTTATAAACTATAGATGGCAAACCCAAAGGCTATTGAAGTAATGCCAATGAATATTCTAGAATTTTGTTCCAAATACTTGAGGAAATAGATTCTATATTATCTCCACTTAGGTATATTAATCAAGCATACCACAACCTTAATAAATTATAGTGCACACTTGTCCATATGATAGGCCAAATGGAGAAACACATATTCTTCCCTTCTCTCACTTGTTGGATATTTTGAGTGGCTGAGTTGTCATTGATGTCAAGAATTAGTTTTAGTGAAGCAGTGCAAGAGAAATTTATTCCAGAAGTAGTTGAGTTGTCATTGATGTCGAGAGTCAATTTCAATGAAGAGTGCAATAAGAAGCAGTTCCGCAATCGGTGCAAAAGGAAATTCTGCTTCCAAGTGGTCAATATGAGTTTCAAGAGCAATGAAGAGGCCCAAGCAAAATAATATTATAATATTAAAATTTAATTATAAATTAATTTAATTAACTTTAAAAGTTATTAAGTTAATTATAGATTAATTATAATTTAATTATTAAATTAATTTATAACCCTAAGGTTGGGTTATAAAGTTTATTTGAATTTAAATTTGAAATTTGAATCATCCATCGACATCCCTCAAAGTGTGGACTATGCATATAATAAGGGGGCAAAACATTTTTTAAAACTATGATTATGAAATTTGATATATGATAAGTTTTTGACCATCGTGCACAGAAGGGAAGACAAGGCTTTTGTGATTCCAAAGTTTTTGGATGTGGAGGATAGGATAAATAGGAGCAGAGGCTTTTTTCATCGCATAGCACCATGTAGCATAGCTGGCAATTGAGAAAAGTGTGAAGGGTTTGCAAGCTCAAGGTGTAAGGTTTGAAACCTGTCAATTTTGGTTTTACAAGGAAGAGTTTTATTTTTTGGGTACCGCATCGATAAGAGATAAAAAAAAGAAAAGTTTTTGCCTTCCCCATTGTGTGGGATATAGTAGCCCACATGGTGGGCTAGTGCCTTGGTAAGGTGCTTGGTAGAGTGGTCAGGTGTTTGAAAACCATGATGATGGTCAACTTCAACTAAAATTTCTACTTCCTCTAACCATGGAAAGGAGATGTTAACTTCATGATCCTCAACCAAAAACCCTCTATTGGCTATCTTATTTGCACACTTGTTTCCTTCCCTTAATATATGTGTAAACCTGATTTCTTCAAAATCTTTAGCAAGATCTTGAATTTCCATAATTATATTTTGTATGTTTCATGGAGCCTTTGCTTTCCTTAAAATTGCATTTATTACTATGAGAGAATCACCTTCCATCTGAACTCTATTCCATTTAATTTGTTTACATATTTTTAATCCTTCTAAAGATTTCCAAGCTTTAGCTTCATTATTTTTCTTAAATCCACAATTGAAAGAATAATGAGACAAAATATCTCCTCTATTATTTCTAATTAATCCTCCTCCTCTTTTTGGTCCTGGGTTTCCTTTAGATGCTCCATAAAAATTGAACTTAACCCACTCCACATCTGGTGGTTTCCACTTCATATTTTTAACCTTATTTTTGCTTCTCTTGTACCCAATATCATAATTCCATTTAATGAATTGAATCCATCTATCAAGACTCTCTGCTTCCAAATTAGGGATAGGGTGAGTTGATAGGGTTGGTTTAGACTCCTCTATGGCTAAACATATCTTCTTTTTCATTAAATCTAAATTTATTTCCTTCCCTTTAAAAATTCTTCTATTCCTTTCTAGCCATATAGTCCAAAGTATTGTATCTTTTGAAATATCCCATATTTTCTGTAAAGCCTCACTTTTATAAGTGCTCTGCCATTGCTTTAACCAATATTCAATTTTTCTATTCATCACCATGAATTTACCAAATATATTAAGAATCCATTGCCATATATTCCAGAAAATTGAGAAATGTCCTAAGATATGGTCAATACTCTCCTCCTCCTTATTACAAAAAACATATTTAGAGAGGCCATGAAAACCCCTTTTCATAAGGTTATCCTAGGATAAAATTCTTCTATTACCTACTAGCCAAACAAACATTTTGACTTTAGGAATGCTTGGGCTATCCAAAATATCTCTCCAAATTCTAGTGACATTATTATTATGTTGGTGTTGAACATTATATCCACTTCTTGTTGTGTAATCTCCTGAGTTATTCAACTCCCAAATCAATTTATCCTTGGCACTCCTCAAAATAATCACAGTTGTTATCTTTCTAATCAATTGCCTCCTAGAATCAATGTCTATTATACTTGTAAAAAAATATTCTTTCCATTTGTATCTTCCTTCTTGATCCTTGTACAAAATGTTTGAAATCCTATCACTATATTTGTCTTGAAGCTATCTCATCCATGGTTTCAAAATTGGATCTAAATTGAGTGGTTTTTTATCACACCAAGTATCTATCCAAATAGAAATGTTTTCTCTAGTTCCCACCACCCATCTTAAACCTTTAATCATAATATCAAAATATTTTTTTAAACCATTCCAAAGAACAAAACCATTTGGAAGAAAGAGAGCAGTAAATATTAAACTTGGGCATTGGATCAACATACTTACTTAGAATAATTCTTACCCATTGCATTTGACTCTATTTGTATAATATCCAGATAAATTTTCCCCTGAGAGCTAAGTTTGCATCTATAAGAGATCTTAAACCAAGTACTCCCATAGTTTTGTCATCACACAACTTGATCCATTTTACCAAAGAAAATTTTCTTTTATCATGTAAACCTGACCATAAAAATGATCGCATAATAAATATTAGACTTTTTTCAACAGATTTTGGCATAGAATACAAAGACATATAATAAGTTGTAATGTCTTGTAGGACTGAATTAATTAACTACACTCTTCCTTCTAAAGATAACCATCTACCTTTCCAAGCTGAAACTTTATTTTAAACTTTACTAATAACTGGATTCTATAAATCTATCCTCATTCTCCCCTCAAATAAAGGCATCCCTAGATAAGTAGTTGGTAATTTTTCCTCCTCCATTTGAAGCAACCTACAAATTCTTGCTTGGATATTAGTAGAAGTGTTAATAAACTAAATTTTAGATTTAGTCCTATTAATTTTTTGCCCTGAAGCTCTTTTGTACTCTTTTGAAAAGTTATTGAAATATCTGGCCTCATTTATACTTGCCCTTAAAAAAAGGGTTGTATCATCTACAAATTATTTATGGGTGATGTTATCGATGTTATTACTAACCTTAAGTCCATTTATAACCCCATATTTGTAAACCTTCTTTAAGTTCCTACTCAAAACTTCTACCATAATAATGAACAAATAAGGAGATAAAGGATCTCCTTGTCTAAGGCCTCTCTTAGATTTAAAATATTCTATCACTAACCCATTGACCAACACTGAATAAGAAACTATAGAGACACAAGCTTTAATCCATCTAACCCATTTCTTCCCAAAACCAAACTTATCTAAAATTGCAAAAATAAAATTCCATTTAACCCTATCATAGGCTTTACTCATATCAAGTTTTAATATCATAGCTTTCTCTTTTCTTGAAGTTGTTGAATGTATAACTTCATGAGCTACTATAATCCCATCCAAAATTTGTCTTCCTTTCACAAAACATCCTTGCTATTTTGAAATAATTTTATCTAACAATGGCATTAATCTATTTGTCATCACTTTGGAAATAATATTATAATCCATATTACATAGTCTTATGGGTCTAAAAGAATCAAACAATTCAGCATCCTTCCTTTTTGGAATTAAGGTAAGATAAGTTGCATTTATTTTATAAGGAATGTATTATTTTACCCTATACTGTTCCACTGCCACCAATAAAGAATCCTGCACTATATCCCAATTATGTTGGTAAAAATCTATAGAGAGCCCATATTGACCAGGGAATTTATCCTTATTAGAAGAGAAAAGAGATAAATGAACTTCTTCTAGAGTAATAGGCTCCATCAGTTTCCTATTGTCTTCATTTTTTATAACTAAAGGAACATCTTGAAGAAGTTTATCATTAAGAACTTCAGTCTCCTCTGAACCTAAAATATTTTGAAAAAATGACTTAACCTCTTTTCTAATTTCACTCTGATCTTCAATCTAAACCCCTTCTATTTATTTAATTCTACCAATTCTAGAAGAAGATCTCTATACTATAGCCATCCTATGAAAAAAATTTGTATTTTTATCACCTTATTTTAACCAAGTCTACCTTGATTTTAATTTCCAGAATTTCTCTTCCTTACTCAAAATATTATGATATTCACTAAGCAACTTCCTTTCCATTGAGCTTGTATTATTTTCATCACTTTTTTAAAGTTTTGAAAGTTTATCTTTTAGTTCTTATTTCTTCTCAAAAATGTTTCCAAAGGTGTTCTTGTTCCATTCTTTTAATCTAGATATCATAGATTTAATTTGGTTTGGAAGAGCATACAACCCACCATTACGTAAAGAATTCCATGTTTGAGCTATCATATCAAAAAATTGAGGATGGTCTTCCCACACCTACTCAAATTTAAAATAAGATATTTTTTTGAATTCACTAACCACCATTTTAACTCTTATTAGCCAATGATTTGAACCAATCCTAGTTATGTTATTAGGTTCTATCCAATGATCTAAGAGAATGCATATATCTAATTTTTTTTCTATTAGGTTTTGGCCTCTCATGTTGTTGGTCTAAGTATAGTTATCTTATTCAAACTCAACTTCCCAAATATTGTTGTTTTGAATAAAAGCTAAGAAATCTCTCATACTTTGGGTTAATTTCCTAATTCCCCCAAATTTTTCATTCAGATTGGTAATGGTGTTAAAATCACCAATGATCATGAAATGGGTTTCTTAATATTTACTTCTCATAAAGACCTCAATTTCACTCCAAACTTCTAATATACCTGACTGAGTTGTAGGACCATACACATTGATAAGGATGAAGTGAATATCAACACAGTAGTAAGTGACTAAAGAGGCTATCTAATGCCTTGTTTTCTGAATGGTTACACAAGAGGTTCTAGAAGGATTCCAACAAGTTAGAATTCCCCTTGCTGCTAATTCAAAATCCATAGCATCCCATTCAAATCTAGCCCAAACATCTTGGGAAATATTTTGAGAGAGTGTTATTGTGATATTTTGTCATCTAACTATTGAAATTGGTAAAGAAGAAAATTGTGTTCAAGACAGATTTTAAGGGTACTTCTACATCAAACAAAAAGGTATGGGCACATATTCCTAGTGCATTATTGTTGAATGTTGTGAATGCTAAAATGGAGTGAAAAGTATTGTTTGGTAAGCATTTTTTACTTTGTTTTGAATAAATGTTTGAAGGTTTTCTAGAATAAAGGTTAAAGATAGTAACCTTGTTTGATAAGAATTATTGTTGAAGTAGTGAAGAACTTGAAATAGGGTTTGTGAAAGATCATGAGTATCATTTTTATGATAAGTTGTGAACTATATTTAACTAGGGTTTGTGAAAGATTATGAGTATCATTGTTATGCGAGAGTTTCTTGATAAGCATTGTTGTTGAAGTTATTGATTGAGTGGAGTTGATTGAGCCTATTCAAGTGGATGTGTTGAAGTGATGGTTCAAGTTTTGTGAAATAAATTTTTATTATTCTCAATTAATTTGAGAAAATTTTGAGTTTTTGTGAGTTTGAAACATATTGAGTCTCTAACAATTCTCTATATGTTTCTATGATAAAATAGAGATTGAAAGTGGTTGAGTATTGTGGTGAATGTGAAGCATATTGAGTCTCTAACAATTATCCATATGTTTCTATGAGATTGGAAAAGCTCTAGTGTGGACTTGTTGAGGAGATTTGAGGTAAGTCTTAGAGAAGACTTGTTGAACATATTGGACAAGTTCTAGTGAGGACTTGTTGAGAACATTTGAGGAAAGTCTTTGATATGACTTGTGGATAGATTTGTGTGAGCTTTGGAGGAATATTACAATACAGAGTTTGAGGATAGAGATTGTTGGGCAGATTTGAGACAAGTTCTATAGAGAACTTGTGGACAAATTAGTGTGAGATTTTGTGGAAGCTTGCAAGGCATATCTGATACAAGTCTTTAAAAATACTTGTGAGTAGAGTTAGTTGATTGATTTTTTCAAACCTTGAGTTAAGTTTTGGGGCAAATATAAGAAAATTTGACTTATTCAAGCTTTGTGTTAAGGCTTCAGGACAAATATTCAAAACACATTTGTGCTAGATCGAAGGACTATGTTTAGTGCAGATTAGAGGATAAAAATTAAGGATATTTTTGTGCTATACTGAAGGACTATGTTTAGTGTAGATTTGAGGACAAAGTTTGGTGTGTATATTTGAGGATAGGTTTGTACCAGACCAGATATATATATATATATATTGAGAAAATTTATGCTAGACCAAAGGACTATGTTTAGTACAAATTTTAGATAGAGCTAAGAGTAATATTTGGAGGTGACAAAGTATAGAGGATGATAGTCTTTAGTGGATAGAGGTCCATTAGCCAGGTCAGTGAGGATAGGTCTTATGAGTGAGGACATTAATCTTTAGTGGATAGAGATCCATTAGCCAGTGCAGTAGAGGCAACAATTCTTCTAGAAGATCACCAGCTAGAGCATATGATAAAGGAGTTATACTATGGATAGATATCCACAAACTTTATTAGGGGATTTGTGTCTCCTTTGGATAGAGGTCCATAAACATTGTAAGAGGGAAAGGATTCCCAAGATATTTTTTGAGAAAAAAATAGTGAAATCTCATAGATCAGAGTTTATAAAGCTTATGCACTGCAAATCAACGAAGGAAATTTGGGATAAGTTACAAATCATATATGAAGGAGATAAAAGTGTCAAAAAGGTAAAGTTGTGAAATCTCATAGGACAATTTGAAGAGTTAAGAATTAAGGATGAAAAAAACATTAGTGCTTATCTACTTCACGTAGACAAGGTTTTTAATGCCTTGCAAGGACTTGGACTTGAGATTCAAGAATCAAATGTTTGTGATAATATCTTAAGATATCTCCCAAAAAGGTTTAGTGAAATGATCTTTGCTATAGAGGAATCAAAATATGGTGATATTTTGACAAGAGATGTATTACTTTGTATTCTTACAAATTTTGAGATGATAAAAAAAAAGGAACCTAATATTCAAAAGTAAGGAGCCTTCAAATCCACTAATAAGACAAAGGGAAAGAAGTTAGATTCAAGAAATGAGTCATATTGTGATGAAAAAGCAAATTATGGTAGAAGGAATAAGGATCCAGGAATATTTAAATATGAAAAATCAGTTAGATGCTTCAACTATGGAAAGTATGTTCACTATGCAACTGATTGTCAAGAAGCTAGAAATAACAATGATGAAGAAAAATAGGATCATAAGAAAAAGGAATTAGAAAGATACAAGTACCAAAAGAAAAGCAGGGATAGTTAAAGAAAGCAAGGAAATAAGTTCTTCCAATGATAGAATATGAGTTACTATGTAGACAAGGCAAGTAAGTACTCAAGTTATAGTGATAATAGTTACTCAGATAATGATAAACATGAAGTCTTGTTTCTAGTAAAATAAAATAAAATGGTTAGGAAGAACTCACCAATAATCTTCAATTGTTTATATATGGTAATTTTGGACATATTGAAGATATTTGTACAAGGAATGGTTTTAGTTTCAGTGATGATTTATATGAAGATGCTCTTGAAAGTCCAGAAGAAGAAAATATTCTTGTGGAAATAGAAGAAGAAGAAATTAATCCTATAGAAGACAAGTCATAAGAGAATGAATATGTTTTAAAAGGTAAAAAAATAGAGGAAGAATCAGATAAAGGAGAATTTGATATTGAGGGAGAGCTTATTTATGCTCTTAACACTGGAAGGTAAGAAATAAAAAATCCCAATTTAAGATTTAGTTTCAATAATGTGATGCAGAGAGAGAAAATATTATAGAGGATCTACACAAGTCAATTGCTAAGACAAAGAAGTTCAAAGATAAGTTAGAAGTAAAGGTCTTATAATGTGAAATGTTAGAACAAGAATTAGCTTCACTAAATAAGGAAGTAAAATACTCCAAGGATAAGCTACATAGGTTTGGAAGAAGCTCAAATAATTTGAATAAGATTATCAAGACACAAAAGCCTACATCAAGAAAAATAGGACAGATTTGAAAAGGAACAAAGGAAACAAGGAGAGGCATCAATATCAAGGTTTGAAGAAGAAGAAACTTTAGAAGAAGAGAGTGTAAGAGAGAGTGAGACTTCTAATGATGATTTGGAGAATAAAAATTTCAACAAGGAAAATAATAATGCACAAAAGAGAAATAGATGGAATAAGAACCAACACAGGGTAAAAGAGACTAAGAGACCAATGATGTCAAGGCAAGGAAATTTCAATGGATGATGTTTCTCATGTCATAGATCTGGTCACAAGGCTTCTCAGTGTAGAACACATGAAATACAGGAATATGGGAACTTCAAAAATAGGCAACTATATCAAGGTTATTACTACTCTTGTAATCAATTTGGTCATAAGGCAATGAATTGCAAGGTCCATTATAGGAATATATATGGCTTCACCAGGAGAAATCCCAAGGTATTTGCACCTCCAATGAATAAAAATATTAAGTGTTACAAGTACAATAATGATGGACATACAACAAAGTGATGTAGAGTAGAAATTTCAGAGACAAGCAAGAACAAGAATAGTCAAAGGAATCAGAAGGATTAAAAGAGAAGGAAAGTGGATAAAGGTAAATATCAGTACTTTCTCAAAGTAGAAATATTCCCACCCCAAAATTAACTACCTCAAGAGGAGGTGGAGGAAGGGCTAATATAAAAGACTCATTCTTAGCCTCAAGCCCCAATGGTGAACCTTTGCCATTGATGTCAAAGGGGGAGATATTTTATTTAAAGGAAAGCATTGAGTCAGGGGGAGTAGTATCCCAATGGGAGCAAAATAGAAAATCGTTAAGGAAGTTGTAAAAGGTAATAGGGTTGTCATCAGTTACAAAGGGTGATATTGTTGGACATTTTGAGTAGTTGAGTTGTCATTGATATCAACAGTTAGTTTTAGTGAAGCAGTGCAAGAGGAAGTGATTCCACAAGCAATTGAGTTGTCATTGACGTCGAGAGTCAGTTTCAATGAAGAGTGCAAGAAGAAGTAGTTCCACAATTGGTGCAAAAGGAAAGTCCACTTCCAAGTGGTCAAGATGAGTTTCAAGAGCAATGAAGAGGCCCAAGAAAAATAATATTATAATATTAAAAGGGAAGATTTAAATTAATTTAAATAATTTCATTATAAATTAATTTATTAATTAATTTAATTAACTTTAAAATTTATTAAGTTAATTATAGATTAATTATAATTTAATTATTAAATTAATTTATAACCCTAAGGTTGGGTTATAATAAAATTAATTTATTAACCCTAAGGTTGGGTTATAAAGTTTATTTGAATTCAAATTTGAAATTTGAATCATCCGTCGACGTCTCTCAAAGCGTGGACTATGCATATAAGAAGGGGGACAAAACATTGTTTAAAACTATGATTATGCAATTTGATATATGCAAAGTTTTCGACCATCATGCGCAAAAGGGAAGACAAGGTTTTCATGATTCCAAAGTTTCTAGCGATAGAGGATAGGATAAAGAGGAGTGGAGGCTCTATTTTCATTGCATAGTGTCGTGTAGCACAACTAGAAATCGAGGAAGGTACGAAGGGTTGGCATGCTTGAGGTGTAAGGTTTGAAACCTGTCAATTTTGATTTTTCAAGGCAAAGTGTTATTTTTTGGGCACAACACTGATAAAATATAAACAAGAAGAAGGGTTTTTTCCTTCCCCATAATGTGGGAGCTAGTAGCCCACATGGTGGGCTAGAACCTTGGTAAGGCACTTGGCGGAGGATTTTTCATGTGTTCAAAACTCATGGCAATGTTTTTCTTGCAAGGTATGCGCCATGTATTTTGTCCTAAAGGGTTTGTGATTTTCGAGGTGCTTGGTTTGTGATAAATAAATATTGGCTAAGGTTTCCAAAGGAGATATAATGATTTTAAATATTAAATATTTTACATTAATTTTGGAAGGTTTGAGTTATAAAGTTTGAGTAAGGAATAAATAAAGTCCATTTTATTTCTTATGTGTATTGATTAATATTGCTCTAAAGTTGGAACAATAAGGTGCATGCAATGGATTATATTTTTATGAATGTGTGTTGGTGAACGCTTATTATAAATGAGTAATAAGGTGTAATTGAGTTTGATTATTTTTGTAACTAGGAAATATTTTGAGAGAGTGTTAGTGTGATATTTTGTCATCTAACTATTGATATTGGAAAAGGAGAAATTTTTTTTCAAGACGGGTTTCAAGGGAACTTCTAAATCAAACAAAAATGTGTGGGCACATATTCCTAGTGAGTGATCATTCAATGTTGTGAATGCTAAATTGGAGTGAAAATGATTGTTTGGTAAGCATTTTTGAGTTTTTTTTGAATAAATGCTTCAATTTTTTTGGAATAAATGTTAAATATAGTAACCTTATTTGATAAGCATTGTTGTTGAAGTAGTGACAAACTTGAACTAGGATTTGTGAAAGATCATGAGTATCATTGTTATGATAAGTTGTGAACTACCTTGAACTAGGGTTTGTGAAAGATCATGAGTATCATTGTTATGTGAGAATTTCTTGATAAGCATTGTTGTTGAAGTGATTGATTGAGTGAGGTTGATTGAGCCTAGTCAAGTGGATGTGTTGAAGTGATGGTTCAAGTTTTGAAAAAAATTGTTCTTATTCTAAATTGATTTGAGAAAAAAATGAGTGTTTGTGAGTGTGAAACATATTGAGTCTCTAACAATTCTTTGTGTTTCTGTTATTGAGCATTGTGGTGAGTGTGAAGCATATTGAGTCTCTAAAAATTCTCTATATGTTTTTATGATAAAATGAGGGATTGAAAGTGATTGAGCATTGTGGTGAATCTGAAGCATATTGAGCCTCTAAAAATTCTCTATATGTTTATGTGAGATTGGACAAGTTCTAGTGTGGATTTGTTGAGAATATTTGAGGTAAGTATTATAGAAGGCTTTTTGAGTAGATTGGACATGTTCTAGTGAGGACTTGTTGAGAAGATTTGAGGTAAATATTTGACAAGACTTGTGGACAGATTTATGTGAGCTTTTGAGTAAGCTTACAATACAAATTTTGACAGATATTGTTGAGTACATTTGAGGTAATTTCTAGATAGGACTTGTGGATAGATTAGTGTGAGCTTTTGTGGAAGCTTGCAAGGAATATTTGAGACAAGTATTTAAAAAGACTTGTGAGCATATTTTGTTGATTTATTTGTTCAAACCTTGAGTTAAGGTTTGGGGTAGATCTAAGAATATTTGAATTAGTTAATATTTGTGTTAAGGCTTGAGGATAGAGATTGAGGACATATTGTTCTAAACTAAAGTACTGTGTTTAGTGCAAATTAGAGGATAGAAATTGAAGATATGTTTGTGCTAGACTAAATGACTGTGTTTAGTGCATATTTGAGGATAAAGTTTGGTGTAAATTTAAGGACAAGGTTTTAACAGATCAAAGATAGAGATTGAGCATATTTATGCTATACCAAAGGATTGTGTTTAGTACAGATTTGAGATAGATCTATGAGCAACATTTGGAGGTGACAAAGTATAGAAGACGATGGTCTCCAATGGATAGAGGTCCATTAGACAGGGTAGTGAGGATATGTCTTCTGAGTGAGGGCAAGAGTCTTCAGTGGATAGAGATCCATTATCCAGTGTAGTGGAGGCAACAGTTCTTCTAGAATATCACTAGCTAGAGTGTATGAGAAAGGAGTTCTCCTATGGATAGATATCCACAAACTTGATTAGAGGATTGGTGTCTGATTTGGATAGAAGTCCATAAACATTGTAATAGGAAAAGGGTTCCCAAGATATTTATTGAGAAAATATTAGTGAAATATTTTCTTTGTGGAGTAGTCCACATTGGGTGAACCATGTTAAATTGGTGTCTCTATTGTTTGTGTTTATTTATGTATTGCTTTGATTACTATTATTTATATTGCTATTGATATGTTGCATAGTATTTATTGGGAAAGAAAAGTAAAAATTTATCTTATACTGTTCACCCTCCATCTCAGTATAAGCTTTTATTATTCATCACTCAGGTCATTTTTTCAACATGCCACTTCCACTTGATCACTCCCCCCACCCTTGGAAAATTTTATAAATAGGCTTACATTTGTTTTATTTTGATAGAAGCACATGAAATATCATAGGTAAACTCTACTAAAATTTGTTCAAAATCCATTTGCATGTATTATTTTTTTAATCATGGATAGCATGTTAGGCATCCTTTTGTACATTTTTCTTTTGTAAATCATGTGCATTTAAGAGCTTCAATAGATACCAAATTCGAAGGAAAACTTTCTCATAGCCTATATAAGGTTCCATCTGAAGGAAATTTAATTCTAAGTATACAATAAATATTGTCCATAGAGTGATGATTTATAGTTATAATTGTCCCCATAGGGATAGTTCCATAAAGGAGCTAGATACAGTCACTTGAAAACCAGAAGACTCATCATAAAGACGAGTAATATAGTTTTATATATTTTTAGCTTATTTTTAACTTTGTTTAATACATTATATTAAATTTATTTGTTTGCATGTTCTTTTAAATATGTATTTAAGTAAGATATACCCATAGGTGCTATTAACCATTGTCTTGGTTGTGTGTGCATGTTGGAGACTCTGCTCAACCATCGGGGTGGTTTTCACATATAAATCGATCCATTCTTAAGGTGGTAAAAGAAGACAAAGTGTTTACTATTGCATTGTAAAAGAGGATTTGTCATTGGTAAAACCCTCATTGTAGCCCAAAGAGCATTTGAAAAGATAAAATTGTAATATATTTTATGTTTAATAAAGTGGAACATTTTCTTTGCTATAGCCACCAAAAAATTTCAAAAAAAAAAAATTATTTTTACCTTCAATGAATGTAAAAGTACCATGTGTCATTATGGGCCAATTGGGCATTGACTGATGTACCATTAGGACAATACAAAAACTAACCAACTCTAAATAAGTGTCATTGTTCTATGCAAGGGGGTGTCATTAGAATGTTGATTTTATTTTCCACTATATAGGGTATTGAAAAATTAGTTTGTGTCTCACGTCACCTTTTTGTGTCAAGTAGATTGATAGTTTGCCATGTATATTGATGAGTCTACAAGAAATAAAATAGATAATTTGATGAGTTGGCTTAATATAATTTCTTGAAATCCATTTTGGACATGAATTTGATGTCTATCTCATCCATTTTTTCACTCTAGCCATTTCCAGATCATCACATGCCATACTAAAATGTGTCACATCATCATGTATCATATTATCTTATGTTATGTTACAATTATCATGTGCTATGTCACCAAGTGTGACGTCATCATGATCTACATAATAAGTTGTGGTGTTACTATTTTTCATATCATGAGGTGTGATATCATTAAACCATTCAACAAAAAACATAACATAGGATTTGAACCTTGCACCTCTTAGGGACCATTCTCTTATACTATCTCTTATAGTCAAGGTGTCATGGGCACATATGTATATAGAAATAATAATCATACACCCATTAAGGACACACCTATGCCCATGTTTGGATTACCACAATGGGTTTTAACTCATAACTCACAAGGGAAAGCACCTTAGAACATGAAATGCTAGCCATCCTCACAAAATATCCAACCTTTGTATTGTTATGTGGTATCCTCAAAATAAAATGATGTTTGTACCTAAATTTTTGGATTACACCTCATTTCTTTTTCTTTTATAGAATATTCTAAAAATTATACACTTATTAAAATTTAAATTAAAAAAGAAAAATAAAAGTAAAATAAATAATTGTTTAATGCAATGAGATGGGTACTTTGGAGGTAAAACATGAAAAATGCTAAATTATGACACCCCTCAAACTTTTACAAAGAATTCAAAAAAATCTAGTATATTATCCATATATGCCACAATTTTTCCTATAAATCAATTTTCAAATATATTAACTCAAGCCATCCTCTCCCACCAATGCAACATCGAAGGTGTAAGACTATTTTGGTTCTTTTTTTATGCATCTTAGCAATATTTTCCATGCATTTCTATCCATGAATTCTCTAGAATGTGAGGGCTACAAAAAAATGTTTGACCTCTTATTTATTCATCAAGAATAATATTAAATATACCCTTATCTATGTTGCATCTAAACAAAAAAGCAATGTATAAAAGGAAATGGAATTCTAGAAAAATAATATTTTCAAAAATATGGAAAATTAAATCCAAGGGTTAGACCACCCACATTTTCAATAAAAGAAAAAAATCAAATTAAATGTCATGAAGGGCAAGAGCAACTTATATGTAAGTAAGTTTTTCTCTTGGAATAAATGTATTGCAATCCAAGATGACCATCATGATTGAAGTACAACTAGTATTTTTAGCAAGCAAACCTAAAACAAATTGTTAATGACATACACAATTTCTAAAAAATACATCTAAACATACATTTCTCCTTGGAATGATCATAGAAGAAACAATGTTGAATGAAGCTAAATTAATAATGGTTATTTACACATGCTATGACACCTTGTTATGTTTCACAATACTTCTAAAAAGCAAAAGGAAATAATACATTGCCTAGAAATACAACTCATAAAAGGCTGATAGGAAATGGTATAAATACCCATTTACAATATACCTTTGGATCAAGTTTAAAGAACTAAAATTTAGGTTAAATAATAAAATTTTCCAATAAATTCAGCTATACAAGGAGTACAATGGCACAGAGGGATATAAAATAAATATAATAAAAAATGAGTTGTGATATCAAGTGAATCTTAACATAATATATTCAAATAATAATATGAATTAATTGCACAAATTATTAATAATTTAAGGTTTCTAAAAATTTAACAATAATAACTTTGATGATTGAAATCATTAGATAAATAAAAATATCTTTTTCTTTCAAATTTAAAATTATGCATAATTGTGAACCATATATAAAGATTTAAATAAATCATTACAATGTGCGAAGGATTAGTATTTTTTTCCTAAAAAATATCTCATCTTTTAGGAGCCATATCTTCACGAAGAGTAATCTGATTCCACTGATTCTGGGACCATCTTGTGTAGAATTAGAATAGCTTTAAAATGAGTGGTCATATACAAAAATTTGAGCAATATTGAGGGAGATACGACCCTATGAAGTCAAACATATGAAACAAGGGTAGTGATAATTTTTCAAATCGCAAAAAATAGAATTGCAAAGTGCGAAGGATTAGGGTTTTTCCTTAAAAATGTCTCATCTTTTAGGAGCCATATCTTCGCAAAGAGTTATCCGATTTAGCTAATTCTTGGACCATATTATGCAAAATTTATAGATTTTAAAAGAGTGGTCATACGCAATATTGAGGAAGATACGATACTATGAAGTCAACCATCCGGAACAAGGGCAGTGACAATTTTTCAAATCACAAAAAATGAAATTACAATTATTTTCCAACTACAATTCGAATGATGGT